>JAKSZU010000002.1:197464348-197792732 GCA_026018925.1 Tupaia tana | reverse complement strand
ATGCACAGAGCTGTGATGTGTGGCACGCGTGGCCAGCGTGACGCCCGGGTCCTCTACCCCCAGTGGCTGCTCAGCTCATGTTGAGTCGAATAAAGGCTGAAGGGAGAGCGCTGCTGTTGGCTGACGTCCCCACGTCATCATGGGCGTGGGTGTGGGCGTGGCACCTCCCTTTGCTGCTTGAGCTCTTCGGAGCCTGAGTTCTGTGGCCACTTTCTGAGTTCTGTGGCCACTTTCTGAGTTCTGTGGCCACTTCCTGAGTTCTGTGGCCACGTCCTGAGTTTTGTGGCCACGTCCTGAGTTCTGTGGCCACGTCCTGAGTTTTGTGGCCACGTCCTGAGTTCTGTGGCCACGTCCTGAGTTTTGTGGCCACGTCCTGAGTTTGGTGGCCACGTCCTGAGTTCGGTGGCCACGTCCTGAGTTTTGTGGCCACGTCCTGAGTTTTGTGGCCACGTCCTGAGTTCTGTGGCCACTTCCTGTCTGGCCTTTCACCTCCTGAGCCCTTGTGAGTACATGGAGTTCTCCGTGGACCTGCAGTGGGGTCCTCTCAGTCACCCCTTGGCAGGTGTCCGTGGGTTACTCCGGGTTATAGCAGCTTTTCTGTGCTCTGAGGCAGTTTCCCGCCACAGGCGATGTTCAGCAGCGTGGCGAGTCAGTAGGGGGTATTTCCAGCCTGTGAGGCTCTCTCTGGCTCTGGTTAAAGCAAGCCCTCTGGGCCGGCCCGCAGGTGGGCCCTTCCCTGGGCGTGCTTCCCATCTCCCGTCCTGCCCCGTTCTTAGTGAATGCCACCACGCGATGCAAGCAAGTGTGAGCTGGCCTAGCAGTTCTTCTCCAGAGTTCTTGGCAGATGGCTCCTGTCTGCTGCCTCCCCACTGAGGCCTGTGATTGGTCAAGCTGTACTTGTGCTGTCTGTTTACGTAAGAACTAGAGAAGGAAAATTTCACACACACACACACACACACACACACACACACAGTTTAAAAATTTTTTTAACATAAAAGGGCAGGACAGGGTCACGCCCCAGGCCTCTCCTCAGCAGTCTGCAGGGTGTCATGTGCGGCCTGCGGAGCCCTCCGCCGAGATCTCTGCAGCGGTTTGTTCTGGCGATGGTGCCCGTGTGGCCCCCTCTCTGGCCTCGTCCTGGGTGTGCGCGTCCCCAGGCTCGTGTGCCCGCACGCTCAGCCTCCGTACTGGCTGACGTTCCGTCCGTCCCCACAGCGCAGCACCGAGCACAGGGCGTCCCCTCCAGGGGAGGGCACAGCCAGCCCTGTGCTCCGGTGTGCAGCACCGGCTGCCAGACGACCGTTCCCCGAGACACGGAGTGCGGTCCTCAGTGGCTTCCTGGGCTGAGTCCTCGCTGTCCCGGCGTACGCTGGTCCCTGTCCCACGCTGGTCCCTGTCCCACAGCGTGGCGTCAGGACTGCGAGCACAGCCGGAAGCCGGGCCTGGTTACGGGGCCCATCAGCGTGGAGCTGGAGCTCGGGCCTGGCCGCTGCCCTGCGGAGGCCGCCTCTGGCTCTGCCGGTCGCTGGGCACCGTGGCCTCCACCTCTCGCCCTGGACGAGGACGGCCTCGTGGACCATCAGATGGCAGGTGGCCTGAGACTCATCACGTGTGTGTCCATGTCGTAGACGGAGGGCAACGTGTCGGCTCGTTAACCCGGGCGCTGAAAGGGGACAGGAAGCCGCGACGCTGAGGCGGCTTGCCACTTCAGTGATGGCCCCGGTCATTCCTCCCGGCGGTCATCCCTCCCGGCGGTCATCCCCCCCGGTGGTCATCCCTCCTGGCGGTCATCCCTCCCGGCGGGTCTGGCCTCTCTGAGAGTCTCCAGCGTTCGGCTATGTCACGCGTATGAACACACGCATCATCCCGGAGGGGGCAGGACGCTGCTGCCCTCCCCCGCCATTCCTGTTGTGTGACACAGTGTGTCTGCGCCCTCTCGAAGAGGCCGGGGACCTCCCCTGGGCACGCTCAGACCCCATCGTGCGCGTCGCCCCACCAGTGCACGTGCTCTTTCTCTGAGGTTTTCTTTTTCTTAAGTTATTTTACTTCTCGAGACAAAGAGAGGGCGAGACGGGTGCCCTGGACAGGTCCCATCACACCCTGGTCCCCCAGCCTTTGGGCCGGCCGGATGGCGGTGTGCACACACATGCAGGCGTGTTTCCGGAGCGGGCAGGCTCACACGCGGCCGTCCGTGTGCCCCAGCCTGGCCCAGTGGTGCCCAGTGCATGCCGATGCTGACCCCACGTCCTCCCCGCGGGTTCCTCCTAGCAACTGGAGCCCCAGTGTTACACTTTCTCTCCATGGAGACCGCATTGCCTTATACTCTCACCAGCATCTGCAGTCCCCTCGCCCTCCCCAGCCCAGCCCGTCCTTCCTGCTCCGGCCGCTGAAGGCACCCACCGCCTTTTCAGTTGGCACGCTTCTCTGTGAACGGAGAGTGACTTTCATGTGTGAGAGCCGTTTGTTTCATTTTCCATGAAGTGTGTTTGTATACTTTTCCTGTTATTTACTTATAAGAGTTTTCTTTAGTTTTTCTTAATATAGGGTGTGTGTGCTCGCTGGAGAGAGACAGAGAGAAACAGAAAGAAGGAGAGTGAGAAATCGCCCTGGGAAGAAGGCCATGCCACAGTCCCTTCTCCTCCATTCTCTTCTTTGGGATTTTGCACACACATGCACACGTGCTTGGCATGATTTTCAAGCCACCACCTCCAGGGCTCGAACCACAATAAGCCATGTGGCGGTCCAGTATCTAAGCCTCCATGCCACCTGCTGGCTTAGGAGCTTTGCGGTATACAGCCAGAATAGGGTATGTACTCCCAAAGCGTGTGAACGTTTTTTACTTGTTGGTTGTCTTTTTGACTTTGCCTCAGGTGGTGTTTGGTAGAGAAATGAT
The DNA here is from genome assembly GCA_026018925.1 of Tupaia tana. Taxonomy (NCBI): domain Eukaryota; kingdom Metazoa; phylum Chordata; class Mammalia; order Scandentia; family Tupaiidae; genus Tupaia; species Tupaia tana. The sequence continues at coordinate 197,789,839 of JAKSZU010000002.1, read as the reverse complement.
AAGTTTTTATGTAGGCAGCGGCGCCAACGTCGTCTTTTACAGCTTCCGGTTTTGAGTCAGAGCCGGAAGACGCCGTCACCGAGGGTGCAGAGCAGTGGCCTGAGCTGTCTGCAGCTTCCCTGGAGACGTCCGGGCGGCTGGCTCGTCGCTCACTGAGCCGAGTCTTCTCACTGGCAGACCCCGGGGCCGCCTTCCTCACGCGCCCCTGACTTCATCTCCGACTCTGCCCTCCCTTTGGGTCTGTCCTGCGCAGTCTGCCTGGCAGCGCCGTGACCCTTGTAGTCATGTAGGGTTCGTAGGTCTCAGTACAGGAGAGTCCCGCCACCGCGCGGCGCCCGCCTTGCTCACCGTTCTCGCGTGCACCTGTGCTCACGCACTTCCCTTCACCTCATCTCGTCCCAGAGCGATTTTTATGGGCGCGTGCGGTAGGGCCACGTTAAAGTCCAGGGTTGATGAGAGACGTGGATGGTGTCGCATCTTCCTGTCCGGGGGTGTGGCATGCCCTCCCACCTGTCAGGCGTCCCTTCATGGACTCCAGCAGTGTTTCATGGTTCCCTCCCATGAAGCCCACACGCACTGTTAATCTACCCCACCTTCCCCTTCTGCGCCATTGAATGGAGCATTCGCTTGAGGTCTGAAGCTATTGGTTTGATTATTTTGGACCCTTGTGAATTCTCTTCTTATTTTAAAGACATATTTTAGCATTTACACCATCTGCTGGTCCCTCAGGGGGGTTGTTGCTGTAGGGCGCGAATGCTCGCTGCAATCCCTTCTCCTTTTTTTTTTTTTTTTTTTTTTTTATGATAACACAGTATTTATTTATCCAGCCCATTAATAAATAATATTTGAGTATATGTGCAATATTAATTGAACTTAATCTCAAAGAAAATCAATTTACATTTTTTTACATCTCAATATCTGGTATTAATAAAACATAGTCAAAATAATTATGGTTGAAATTTTTACGCCAAAACTTACAAATAAATGTTTGGGGTTAGTATGCCTACACACAATTCACTTTTTGGTGTGAAGTTCTCTTCCTGTAAGAAAGAACATCTTGTTTACTTCACTAATGGGAATATCTCTTAATGCTGGAATGGCTTCTTCTTGGTATTTCTTCTGCTGTTGATTTTTAGCATAGTTATCTGTGATCGTGTGAATGGAGTTGAGTGGCGCGGGTACTCATCATGTTAACTCCAAATAAGAGGACATAACCGATCACTATAGTAATAAGGAGGTAGACTGGTAATGCGACCGCCCAGTATTTTTGAGGCCAATAGGTTAAGCCTAAGGAGTTTAGCCAAGATTCAGGAATAAATGCCCACACTAGATAAAGTATGAAACCAAATTGAGAACTTAAGAAAAGAACAAAACCATAAATCGCTCTTTCTGGCAATGGCGACGGTGAATTTTCCACCATTTTCCCTGTGGCTTTGGACAATCTCAGCTCTGAATTCTCTGCGCAAGCGCCGACCAAACAACCGCAGTTGAAAGAAGGAAAAAAAATCAAGGTAAAAGCCGCCGCTGGACTGTGCCTCCCGCCCGGGTGCAGGCGCAGGCGACCCCAGCCGGGCGCGCACAGGCGAGCGCGGGGGCCGGCGGGATCGCCGCAATCCCTTCTCCTTCATTCTCCTCCTTTGGACATGCGCGCCCAGCTTGAGTCTCACACTCCTGGGACTCGAACTGTGGTCGGCTGCGTGGGAGTTCAGCGATGTAGCCGTTACTCCATCTGCTGGTTCCAACAGTGGCGATTCTTTTGGCGATCACCAGGATACCACCGGCCACTCGTGTGCCGCCCAGGTACACCAGCTTTCTGAGGCTTCCTGGAGGTGAGTGGTGTGGTCCCACAGGCGTCTCTTGCTGTAGCTGTCACTAAGCTCGTGTCCTCTCCCACCTCGGGATCCGAGTGACCGCCGCAGGCTGCCCCACAGTGCCAGCTCAGCACACCTGCAGCCCTGCCTTCCTGTTTCTGAACCATGCCCATGAGCTGCAGGGAGCAAGGCCGAGAAGTTGCACTCTGACCCATGTGAGTGTCACGTGCACCCCAGCCGTCCTTACCTGCACACACGCCACCCTCCGGGGTCACTTCGTTAGGTGCCGGCTCAGCTAGACGGAGGGCTCCTCGAGGCCTGGACACACTCCCTTTGTCCACAGCGTGTGTTGGGTTGTCGGGAAAGTCAGGATGCGTTTTTGCATAGGAAAACACTCGGTTCCGATGTGCGGCGGGCAGTAGGGACTGCGATCCGGCACTTGACACACAGGACGGAGTGTGTGGGTGGGCGTCCCTTCTCCCTTCCCTGGCGGCTCTTCCCTGCGTCTTCCAGGTGAGTGTCGCCCTCTCCCCAGTGGCCCAGCTGTGCAGGGGGCGCTGGCCCCACCAAGCCCCGCTTCCTGGGAAACCCCAGACGCCAGGACCTGCTGTAAGTCACACTAACACAAGGCTGGCGGCATGTTTTCTAAACGGGCGTCCAGAGTTAGACGTGCGGGCGCCTCTTGTCACTGCCGTGCGAAACAGTCATAAAAATAACTCTCTTCTATGGAATTTCAGGAGCCGCAGAGCCGCGTCCGTCTCATTGATTTTCCTGCATGGGACCCGGTGGCAGGTGTCCTGGCCAGCATGGGGGGGGGGGCATTTGCCAACGGCCAGCCGTGCTGGGAGGGGCGGGGTGGCCGCGTGGTCCCTGCTCTCTCCAGCGCCCACCCTGGCGGTGGCGGCTTTGCTCTGGGGTTCCAGGCAGGCCCTGATGTCACAGACGTCCTCGCCTTGCCTGGGGGGAGGTGCGGTGTTTCCTGCCCTCCTGGCGCTGCTTCTGTGAGCCGTGCTGGTGACACGGGACGCTGGCCTTGCTGTGGACGATGGTGCGTGGGCCTGGCCCTCGTGCTCAGGTGCCACGGCCAGCCTGTCTGATACGGTGGAGGGCGAACTGCAGCTCCATGTGGGGGGCGCAGAGTCAAACCGCTGATAACCCGAGTTGGCACCCGATGGCCAAGAAGGAAAACATCTACCCTCCCATCACTGACCTGCCCTCGTACCGCCTCGCCATCTGCCGAAGGGGACAGTGCCGTCCATGCAGACAGGCGCCCAGCTCAGAGGAGACCCCTCCCGTCCTCGGCCGTGTGGGCAGCTGGGGGACAAAGGCCCTGCTTCGACGTGCACTCCCCGTGGTCGCTGTCCTCGAGGGAGACAACTCGTGGGATGGGACGACGCTGGGCCCCGGGTCCAGTGTCGTTTACGGGAACGGCAGCGTCGGCCTCAGCCGGGGGTGCGCATCTGCCAGGCAGGACGCTGGGATTTCAGGGGTGCTGTCTCCTGTAGCACCCAGCACTCTCACGAGGTCAGTGCTGTCACTGCACGGGGGTGGCTGGCCCGGCCTTGCAGAGCAGGGAGAGCGGGGCTCCCCGAGCTGTCCCCCGGCTCTCTGCCTGCAGGTGGTGGGAGTGGCCGCTGAGCCTGCCCGGCCTGCTCCATTGGGAACTGAGGAGCGTCACCAGCTCCGGGGCTCTGTCAGCCGGCTCGTAGGGGGTGGCAGCCTTCCACCTGCTTCCTGCCATGTGCTAGTCCTGCTTCTGTTTCCCCTCGGGCTGTGAACTCTGGAGCGGACGAGGACAGCAGTGTTCCTGCCAGGAGTGGTGTCCCCACAGGAGGACGCAGGCCTGGCCGGGAGAAAGCCTGCAGGGGTGCACAGGCCGGCTGCCCGGCCACCACCGTCCTCTCGGCTGCATTTCCCGGGCACTCCCTGAGCCGTGGCTCACTCGTCGGTGAGTGGGATAATCAGACCGACCCGATGGGCTGTGGTGGAGCTTAACGGCGCTGTGTATGTACACACGTGCGCACGCACACACGCACACACACACACTGCTTAGGTTTCTGCCGCGGGGTGCGCACTCACTGGAGAGGCCCAGGAAGAGAGCGAGTGAGAAATCACCCGGGGCTTGGCCACACCGCGGTCCCTTCTCCTCCACCCCGTCTTGGGATTTTGGCACACACCCATGCACCTGGTGTGGTTTTGAAGCTACCGGGTCTGGAACTTGGACCACCATTGGCCAGTGGGAGTCCAGTGCCTTAGCCACCATGCCGTCTGCTGCCCCAGTGACAGTATTTTAAAGCATGCTTGAAGGGCTGGTAGTTTCTGAGGCCTTGGTGAAGCTTTTTTTAAATTTTTTTGTCTCTTTTCTATGTTTTCTTTTCTCTTTTTTCTCTTTCCTATTCTCTTTCTTCTGTCTGTCTCTCTCTTTTTTTTTTTTTTAATATCCAGCAGAAATGTTCTTGCCAGAGAGAGAGATGGGGAAAGAGGGCGAGAGCACCCCTCTGCAGCCACAATCCTGTCTGCGTTTCTTGTCCCGTGGGGGTTTTGGACACATATGCACATGTGCCCCACATTTCAAACCTCCGGGACCGGGGTTTGAACCACGGTCAGGTCTGCCACGTGGATCCAGCTCCTTATTCACAGGGCTGAACCTCTGCGCCTGGGGCAGACCTCTCGGCCCAGCCCCTCTTACCTCGTGGCCGAGAGGCCTGCTAGGCCCTTGGTGTATCTGAGGTGATTCTGCCCGCGGTCTCCAGGGCCGCGCCCTGTGGGGTAAGCCGGCCACATGTTTTAATCCCGTCTCTGACGTATCCCCGGATGGCATCGAATGGGCCCTCTTTACGGCAGAGCTTCCTGTGAGGCGGGTGGCCGTCAGCGCTGCGGCCGACCTCCTGCGTCTACTCCGGCGGTCCATGGAGTGGCTCTCAATCCTGAGCGTTAGAACTCGGTTTTGGAAGTGCCAGCAGCCTGGCTTTGAACGGAGGAGGTGCTGTTTGATCACTGCAGACCACGGAGGCGGGTAAAGGGCCTGGCGTAGGGGGCAGGCGTTTTCTCTTTGGCTGAGACAGTCACGCTGCTCCCGGTCAGAAGGCTGGAACCGCTCACCGCATTCTGGCCGAAGCCTTCGGGGGTCGGTGTGGGCACGCCGCTGTTCACTGTCTCAGCGAACCCATGGGGACGCGTTTTCTTAGCCAAGTTGACATTCATGAGCAGAAGCAGCAAGGGCCTTGGTGTACGTTTTATTTCCTTATCTAGATGTCAGCCTTCTGTTGTGGGGACGAACACAGACACTGTCTTCTATCAGGTTACAAGCCCCCCGGTGCCATGTGACTGTCCCTGAGCACGCGGCCTCCGTTGCAGTGGGGAGGGGTGTCCCCAGAGTGAGCTTGGTGCTGACAGTGTGGCCGTCCGTGAGCGCCTGCTGCTGAAGCAATGCCGTGTCCTGGGTGTGGCTGGACCACTTCAGGGTCTCGTCCCGTGTTGCAGACGGTGAAGATGGCCCTCATCTCGAATCTGACCTTTCCTGCCCTCCCGGGTTCTCGCAGTCGGAGGAAGCCCGGCAGTCCCGACTCAGGCCTGCCGCACTTCTCAACGCATCGCAGTTTCTGCATTTGGATGAGCGGCCCACGTAGGTCTCGTTCCAGCTCAGTGGGACGGGAATAGCACACCCTAGCAAAACCGTCTAGCACAGCAAAGCCTCCAGCTGGCCTCTCAGGGCTGTTCCTGGGCAAGACAGGGATGGCCGCGTCCTTGCAGGGAGCAGACGGGAGTCCCAGAGCGTTTATGACGGAAGGAACGCTGGAAGGCCTGGGGCTCCGGCGTGCAGGACTGCAGGGGGAGAGCGCAGGGCAGGGTCATTCCTGTTCTCCCGTGTATGGGCTCCAAACAAGGACGGCTCTGCAGTCAGCCCTGAGCCCCGCCAGGGGCTGTGACCTGGCAGGGCCCGGGAAGCCGAAGGTGGAACGCCGAGGCTTTGGCAGGGACGGTCGAGAGGAGGAGAGCCCTTGGAGCAGGCAGACAGCCCTCAGAGCAGGTGAGGTCGGAAGGGCTGGGTGGCAGGCTCTGCGTCGTGGGGATGTGAACCCGTGCCTGCCACGCTGTGGACCACCTCTCAGACCTGCCGGTCGTGCCTTTAACCAAGCAGCAGATGCCACGACCTGCGCCCCCTCGGCAGTGGCTGTATCGTGGCTGGCAGGTGCCCTGTAATAACAATGGCAGCAGTGACAGCCTCCACTTCAGCTCTCGGCAGCCAGGACCACGGGGAGCGTCTGTTCGTGTATTTGAGTAATGTGAAAAGCCAGGCCAGGTCATTTTAGGCAGAGATCGCCCACAGTAGCCAGAGCGACACTTTTCTCCCTCATTCAGATAATTGTCTCAGAGTTCGGAGACAATTTTATTCCGCCTACACTAACCCAGTGAAATTTCCAGTCGTTTTCTCGGTTCTGTTTGTGAGCGCCCCCTGCTGTTTCACAGGCACTTGGACACAGTGTGCCCCTCGCGGAGAGAAGCATGTTACCTGTGTTCCTGTGTTTCCTTTAGAGGGAGAGTCAGGGTAAGGGCTGTCCTAGCAGGCAGGAAGTTCCTACCCCACCTGCGGCCGGGCTGGTGGTGCTCTGGGAGGCGGTCCTCCTGGTGGGGGTCCTCCTGGAGGTGCACCCACTCCCCACCCCTGCAGTCCGCGTCTGCACTTACCCTCTCTGCTAGCCGATCCCCGGACCGTCCCACATCGTGAGGACGTGCAGTGTGTCTCAGTCTGGCTCGCTCCGCGCACTAAGCCGTACTCGCCCACCCTGGACCAAACCACAGGGTCTCGCTGTTTCTCACCGCCTTCGTCACCGATCTGAGTACCTGAGGTAGGAACCCGGCACTGGGGTGTGTGGGAAGGGAAGTCAGGGTGAAGGAGAGAAGGTGCTTTTATTTACTCACACGCACGTCCCTGCGCCCGCCGGTGCGCTCGTCCACGGCTGCTTTCCCAGTGCAGTGTCCGTGCAGCTCAAGGTCGGCCATCGTGGCCGTGGGAGGAGTGGAGGGAAGTGTGGAGGCGGCGACTGTTGCTCTGCACCGCTGACACGTGGGGCAGGGTAGCCCGCCTTCGGCCTTCGGTCCTGACACCGGGGCCAGCCTCGTAAACCACTCTTTGGGGAGGTCATTGGCTCGAGCTCGCCGCCCTGTGAGGGCTCCACGGTGCGCCCAGTCGGCCCACTGCCGCTGTTAATGGCCTCCCCGTCCAGCTTGGCTTGAACATTGACTTGCCCTTTAAAACGACGCCAGCCTTGGCGGTGGCTGTGGAGGTGACACACTGTGCTTCCGGGAGAAGTGCTGCCCAGAGCCTTCCGAGGACGCCTGGGCCAGCCAGGGTGTGCAAGGCTGTGAATGAGGCTGACACAGTCCCTGTGGTCCCCGCCGCTGCTGCAGGCACTGTGTGGCCTCTGCGCCCTGCGGGAGGTGCTGCCACCACATTCCTGGCCCCGGCCCCCGCCGCTCAGTGGTCTCAGGGTCTGTCTGGACGTTGGCCCGCTGGGGCGGCTGCAGGCCCACAGTCCGGCCCACTGCCCGTCCTGCCTGTCTCTGCCCGCGGGCCTCACACAGCCTCCTGGAACACGTGTCATCTCGTCACCGCCACAGGGCTGCTGCGGCCTCCGCTTCACCTGCAGCTCTTCTGCACCCTTCAGCTGCCGAGCCTCCTGCCTCTTGGTTACCTGGTTTCTCTGGGTCCGGTCTCCCTCCTCTCAGGCTCTTCTGGGGTCACCCGACCACTTCGTTAGCATCTGTACCCCAGCGTCACACCGTCCGGGGTGGCCCTGGACGGCCATGGGCATCTCTGTGCTCTGAGAGGCAGAGGGGGCCCGTGTGTGGCCAGGACCGGTGCCAGGTGGCCGCTGCCAGGCTGCTCGACCTGGCAATGGAGAGTTGTCAGCCTGCAGGCCGGGACGGAGGCTGGGCCGGGACCAGGGCAGACCTCGAGCGTCTCTGCTTCTCTGCTGGCCGGTGCCTGGGGAGGAGGGGAGGGAAGCGGATTGGCTCCTGTGGGCACATTCCAGGCGTGGCCCGAGAAGAGGACAAAAGGACGGGGACACCCACGTGCTGCGCATCTCCCCGGACTGCAGGAAGCCGCGGTCCTCGGTGACACACAGTGGCCAGCGCCTATCGGAAAGCTCGCCGGCGCGTTCGGGGACACGGTGACCGCGTGTCTGTGTGCGCTGGGCTTTCCGCCGTGTCTCAGAAGCACTAGCTAGCGAGCTGGTGTGGCCGCTGTCTCTGGTTGGAAGGAGACTCACAGAGCACGGGGCTGGGATCAGTTTCTCGGTGAAAACCGGGGTGAGCTAAAGCCCAGAAGTGGGTTTCTGTGCCTCGTTTTGGGGCTGACTTAGCTGGTGTGCGTTCTCGACAGGCACCGCTTCCCCAGGACTTTGCAAACACTCGGCCACGGTCGTTTTCAGGGATTTTATTCCCCACTTACGGGTTTAAGGTGTCAAGTGCCGCGTGCTACTGCTCGTGCACTGCGCCGGCTGAGATCTGAACCAGGTCGGCGTGTTATGAGAACGGCCCGGGCCTTCCACCGCCCCTCTCCCCTCCTGGCTGGAAGCCAGCAGAGAACACGTCCTTAATGAGGAAGACACTTCCTGCTGGCCTCCCGTGGGCTCAGGACAGCCCGGGCCCAGGACACACCCTGCGCGGCGGCGGCAAGCCATGGACGGGAGGCTGTGAGCCCGAGAGCTCGCCCTCGCTCCGTGGGGCGGGGGACCCCAGCGGGACAGTGTGGCCGGGGCGTGGCTGTACTGTCGTTACCTTGTGGTTCAAGGGCTTTCTCTAACAAGTGACTTCCTTCATTTTGTATTTCAAAATGGTTTTAATCTTTTCTCCAAAATAGTAAGTTGTCCTCCAGTTCTTCGTGAATTTCTGTCACTCTCTTGTCAATCCTGATGGTCCCGGCCCATGACGTTAAACCTTTAATCTGCAGGTTCACACCCACAGCACTTAAAGCCCCATCACCAGGGGCCTAGCGTGTGGCTCCTTGGCACTGCTTTGGAGAATAAAGCTGTCATGGCAGCAGTTCAGATCCCGGAGTCGGAAACCCCGCTCTCTCCGAGCATCAGGTGGGCAGAGGAGTCCCCCCCGCACGTTAGAGACTGAAGGGAGCACGTTTTCTGGTTGCAGTTTCTTTGGGAATTTTTCATTCGTAAGGCAATTTCAATTCCTGCCTTAAGGGTTATATTATGTAACTATGCAAAAACAAACACCAAAATTTAAATTTTTAAAAGACTTCAGGGTATATTTGGTGGCCATTTAGACTTACACGACAACACGTGTGTCACCAAGCCTACTGTCAGAGACCGTGTCCTACCGGACCAACTGTTCCTGATTCTCCGGAAGCAGAAGCTTTCAGGCGCTGCCCGGAGGGACAGCCTGTGGCCTGGAGTGACGGCAGCTGGACCCCACAGGGCTGACTGCACAGAGGGTGTCTTGGAGCCGGTGGCATGACAACCACGTGGGCTGTGCGTGTGTATGCATGCCGAGGTTCCCAAAGCAGGGGAGAAAGGAAGACGGGATTGCCCGTGGGTCGGCTTTCCGACTCTGTCTCTGGGGAGTATACACACCCTGTGGCAAATGAAAAAAGGAGGAAAGAAAAAGTGATTGCCTGGAACGACGGATTGCCTGTGGCCTCGTTCTTCCCGGTCCAGGCGACAGTGTGGTCCTGCTCAGGGCCGGTCATGGCCCTTGCTGTAGTTCTGTGATGGTGCCCATGTCACTGTCACCTTGGCCATCAGCCCCTGGAGACCCAGGGGGAGGTTGGGGTGGCCCCGAGGCAGCCTCTGGGACCCCCCGTGTGAGCCTGGACCGGAGGGAAGGGTGACAGGGCACTTGGTCTGTCGCCTCATTCCCCAAGTTTGGGCTTCACCGTCAGCGTGCCTCGCTTCAGCAAAGGCGCTGTTTTTACTGCAAGGCCTTTTGGTAAGAAGCCGGTCCTCCTGAAGCCACTGCCCCACGTTTGTCATTTAGGGGTCATTTCTGTTCCGTGTTTAGTTCGAACCTTGGGTTGGGGCCCTAGGAGCTGTCTACCTGAAACCCTGTAATTCCTTCCACATTCAAAACCTTCGTCAGAAAGCTGAAATGTTCCCTCCGTGGTGGGATCCTTGGCTGGCCCAGGGCAGTGCTGAGTCCTGCCTGGGTGGGCTGAAACCCAACACCTTCAGTGCTCAGAGCAAGGTCCTGCCGGGCAGGGGACGACTGAGAGAGCAGGGCTTGACTTGGGACTTTCCGGTTAGGATCACCGTCGGAGTACCTCGAATAAGCCGCAGTACCGTCAAGAAAAATGAGCACTTTCAGAACTTAGCTGCAGCCGTTACTGAGATGGCCACGGCGGGGAGGCGACCTCAGAGCCCGGCCGTCGCGTGGGCGTAGAAGGAAGAGGAGTTCCATTTGTCTGTCAGTGGTTAGAAAAAGGCACGCGGCCACGTGTGACCTGTGTCCCTTCATTAATGTCCAAGAAAGAAAACCCAGAGCCTGAGCACGTGGGGACAAAGGTTTGGGGACGCTGTGGTGACGTGAACGGATTCACCTTCCTCCTCCTCTGCCTTCTCTGTGAGAGCATGTGCTTGCCAGAAATAGGGGGAAAGTGAAACAGCACCCCTGTCCCCACAGGACGTGGCTGCGGCTCCGTCCTTTGTCGTCTGTGTCCCCCTTCCTCTGGGATGGCAGCACGTGCACATGCGCCCAGCGTGTTTCTCAAGCGGCCGGGTCTGGGACTCGAACCATGTAGTCTTCCACGTGGGGTCTGGCTGTCTCAGCCACCATGCCATGGCTGGCCCTCACTTCATTCCTAAAGGACATTTCTCAGTCATTGGGAAGTACAGGCCGAGGGCCGCGAGGTCTGTGTCGAGGCCGCGGTGGTCGTTGACACCGTTGTGGGGCCGTGAGGCCTGTGGCTCTGAGACCACATGTGCACCTGTGCACAGGGGCTGGCCGGGACGCTGCCGCAGTGTCGGGCTCCAGCTCTCCGTGGACGCTCCGTACCCAGGGGACTGAGAGGACAGTCACCGTCCTGGGGTGAGGTGTCCGGGAGGACTGAGAAGGGTGTGCTCCTCTGTCCTCCTCCTTCTCCTGGGGCCGGAAGCAGCTGTGCCTCTGTCAGCACTTCAGCGTCCTGGCGGGCACAGGAGGGTGTGGACCCCTCCTGGCTCTGCAGCTCTGGAACTCACAGCTGAGCCCCTCAGGAAGGACCTCCGGGTCCAGCGCTGCCACCCTGCAGCTCCCCCGCCTAGCCGCGTGCCAGGGCAGCCACTGCACCCGGTCCCGGCTTGGTGCCGCCGGCCTCGGGTTCTTGTCCCTGAGTGGCTGTCACCGTGCTGTGGCTCCCTCTTGGGGTGTAGAGAGGAGCCCTGGCCTGTCAGCATCTTGCTGCTTCTAATTCTGAGACTTGCACGAAGGCACTGTGGTGCTTATTTAAAACAAACAAAAAATGCAGCAAAAAGATACCCCCAAACCTCTGCTCACCTTTTACTGCACACACCCACTCCTCCTTAAACCAAGCAGATGAGTAAACAGAACGACAGAGAAAACGCTCACTGCCCGGGGCAACGCCGTGCCCGAGGCCTGGGGCTGCTCAGGGGCCCGGGCTCAGTTCCCGCTCCCCCAGAGCTGTCTGCAGTGGCGTGTGCCAGTAATCCCGGAGCAGGGAGGCTGAGGCAGGAGGAGGGCACATAGTAGGACCTTCTCTTCAAAACAAACGAAAACTTAAAAAATCAAAATGCGTTTAGTATGTGTTCCCACCGGCAGGACACGCAGTGGCAGGGCTTCTTGGGCATGAGACCTGGCTTGCACGAATGCCACTGCGAACGCGGAATAGACGTCGCCCTCTGAGGAGGGGAGCCGGGGTGTGAAGGGGAGGGCCACGCTGATGTGCCCCATCGGAGTGCTGGGCGGCCTCGCCGGGTCCGCGCCGCCCGCCGCCCGCCGAGGCCATCAGGGTACCCAAGTTTCAGACAGGTGCCGGGGCGCTCCGAGTCAGGTCACCACCGGAGCCTCTCAGACGCTCGTGTGCGTGGGGCACGGGGTCCGCCCCAGGGCATGTAGACTCCCACTCTGCGGCACCGAGCTTGGGCACCCCGGAGTTCTTGCAGGCGGCGGGACGGACCACGCTTCTTTCCTGGTCCGCTCTCTGTCACCAGCGCCGTGTGATGGGAGAGGGCCTCGCCGTGTGTCATCATTTCCCACCTGGAGGTCCCCACCCCCGGCCTTTCACCTCCATCCTGGACCCTGCGTGGGCGCTGGCACCAGCAGCGCCTCCTCCTGTTCCAGCCGGCCAGGCGCGCAGTGACTTGGCGTCCCGAGGAGCCAGCCTGTCTCACAGCAGCCTGTTCCCAGAGGGTCCAGGACACGCGCGTCCCCACCTGGGCCCTGTCAGCGCGACTCGCCGTGGGAGGGCTGGAGGGACATGCACGCTGCCGGGCCTGGGCTGCCGTGATGGTGCGCTGAGCCCTGCCCGGCATGCAGTCCCCGTTTCCGCGAAGTGCGCTTGTGCGAATCCGGGTGAGTGAGCGTCCTCGGGGCCTGGCTCCGGGGCATGACCACATGGCAGTCATGTAACAAAGGGAGGGACAGCTAAGCCACCTTCCGGCCCCCTGGCGTGCCCCTCTGCATGCTGCTCTGAACCAGAAGTGACGGCTGAGCTGGACGCCGTCTGCGAGTCTTCCCTCGGGGCAGCTCAGGACGTCAGGCGCGGGGCTCAGCGGAATGTCTCCTCGTGGATTTTGTTCGAGTGTCCCCGAGTCCCCGCATGCTGGTGACTCACGGGGCCAGCAGGGGAGCCCTTCGCAATGATCAGGTGGCACTTTGCGATGTGCCATGTCTCACTTGCCCCTTTCTTTAGAATCAGCGCTGCCCTCCGAGGTCAGTACCAAGCAGATACCCAGCCGAGTCCACACGGGGTGACAGCGAGGGTGTCCCAGAGGTCCAGTTCTCGATTTCAGAGTCGCCAGCACCTGTTGTCAGGACATCCGAGACTGGCCATGGCCCGTCAGTGTCGCCCTAGGGGGACACGGGCCGACGTGGCCTTTCCTCCTCTCCGCAGAGCCGGGCGCGCGGAGACACAGCCGGGGGCCCCGGCCTGTTCCCGCCTTCCTGCAGCCCAGGAGTTGCAAAGCCGTCAGGAGCCCGAGGCAGGCTGGTGGCCCGGGCTCCACGTGGGGACGGGGACCCTGTCCTGGGCACGGAGTTCAGCACGGTTCCTTCTTAGGGGAAGCTGCTCTCCGCGGGCTGGGGAGGGTCTTGCTCAAGAGGTGACACGGGAAGGAGGTCTACGCCCCTCCGAGAGCCGCACTGCAGGGCGAGGCCATCCAGACCGCGACCGGGACTGGTCACCCTGAGGACTGGCCTGAAGGCGGCAGGAGAGGGCTCTGCCTTGGTACCGCAGGCGCCTCGCGGCACGGTGGAGCACCCGTCTCCAACCGTGGGCTCAGGCCACGCCGGCTGTCTGGGGACACCGCAGGGGGTTGGACGGGGTGGACACTGAGGCAGACATGTCTGCGTTTGTCTGCTCTGTCCCGACCCTCGGCAGGTTGCCCCGGCTGGCTCTGACTCCGTGCCGTGGCTCTGCCTGCTTCATCTCCGTCACCTTTTTCTCTCGGTTTTAGGGTGACATGAACACTCATGTCTCCACGGGAGATTCTCCGGGGAGTTAGAGGAGCGAGGGCCCTGGTCAGACGTCGTGGAAGGTGCTCGTGCGTCCAGGAGGTGGACAGCACAGCTGCTCCGAGACCCGGGCTCGTCCCGGCTGCCCCTAGGGAAACGGCGGGGACAGTGTCAGCCACCAGAGGCCGGTCTAGACGGTCCCTCCGTTCTACAGTCAGCCAGGAGCAAGCCCTGGGGAGGGCAGATTGAGCACAGCAGCATCGAGGGCCAGGACTCCCCTGCTGGCCCCGTGAGTCACCAGCATGCGGGGACTCGGGGACACTCGAACAAAATCCACAAGGAGACATTCCGCCGAGCGCCGCGCCTGACGTCCTGAGCTGCCCCGAGGGAAGACTCGCAGACGGCGTCCAGCTCAGCCGTCACTTCCGGTTCAGAGCAGCATGCAGAGGGGTACGCCAGGGGGCCGGAAGGTCGCTTAGCTGTCCCTCCCTTTGTTATATGACTGCCATGCTGGTCACGCCCCGGGGCCAGGCCCTGAGGACGCTCACTCACCTGGATTTGTAGAAACGCCAGTCACTTGGCTGTGCACGGTGGTTGAGGTGGTTGGCGCTCACACGGCGACCACCCATCTGAGTCCCTGACCTGGGCTTGAGAACACACTGTGCGTGTGTGTTTGTGTGTGCGCGCGCGTGTGTGCGTGTGTGCATGTGTGGCCACGGTCCCCACGGAAGGAGAAGTGGGGAGAAGAGAGTTGGCTTCACCATCACGATGGGGTTCTCCCTCCTCTCTCCCTCCCTTGCGCCTCTCATGTGAGCATGTGCTTTCTGGCAAAACTGGAAAAGGCTTCTCAATGGTCAGACCTACTGCGTGAGGGCGGGGCTCGCAGGGCCGCAGGTGCAGTCAGACCTGCTGCGTGAGGGTGGGACTCGCAGGGGTGTGGGTGCAGTCAGTCCTGCTGCGTGAGGGTGGGGCTCGCAGGGGTGCGGGTGCAGTCAGTCCTGCTGCGTGAGGGCGGGGCTCGCAGGGGCGTGGGTGCAGGCCAGGCCCTGCCCCAAGGGCACCTTGCCGTGAAAGCTCGCCAGGTCCTCGGGACTGCGGACCGCACTGCCTCCTCTCTGCGTGCAGAAGCCACCCCTGCAGTCACCTCCCTGGCCGTTGTGAGTCCAGCGAGGTACTGGTTTCTGCTGGGGCTGGGGACCGACCGCAGAGTGCTCTGGTCCCCGGGGAGCAAGCCACGTGTCCTCTTCAGCATGTTCATGTGCCTGAGCCCCTCCTTCTGCCCCACGTGGGAGTGGGCATTTCACTGTAACAGTGGGCACACGTTGCTGGTTCCAGATGTGAGTCGGGGTGAGGGACGAGGGACGAGGGACGAGGCAGTAACGGTGCCCGTAACCGCTGAGGTAGGGCCGTGTACACAGGACGCGGTCTGAGAACACCGACAGTACTGGGAGCCAGAAGTTTTTTACTTTATGTATTGCTCATGGGCAGAGTTAATCACAGAAGCAGATGTTTTGCTTTTAGCATTCTTCCCCATAATCCCCTTCTCTCTGCACTCTCCCACACTTTTAAAATGTTATTTATTCATTCTTCCCTGAAGAAAGCAGGCATAGAGAAGGTGATGGAGAGACATCCCCCCCATAGCGCGTAGCCGCGATCCAGCCCCAGCACAATTTAACGTAATCAGCGTCTCCCAGGAAGCCCGCTCCCGGGAATGGCAACATCTTTGCTTTACTTTACGGAGAACTTTTCCAAGAGATGCTCAGGATTTCAGAAAGCGCAGGCCCAGAGGCGATCTAGGGTCCAGTGCGAGGGTCAGAACCCCGAGCTCCTCCGGGCTCGCCATGTCACCTCTGAAGACTGGAGCTTGTCTCGAGGATGTTTCGTTCACCGAAATAAGGCCGGTCTACAAAGTGACATGCCGCGTGTTCTCCTGCAGAGGCGGAGGTCGGAAACGTGGCCTGACGCGGAGGGGCCGCATGGACGGGGAGCACGTGGGAGAGGGAGGCTGGTGAGCGGGAATGGCTGCGGATGGCTGGACAGGAGGGTGTGCGACCCAGGACAGGAGGGTGTACGGCCCAGGACAGGAGGGTGTGCGGCCCAGGACAGGAGGGTGTGCGGCCCAGGACAGGAGGGTGTGCGGCCCAGGACAGGAGGGTGTACGGCCCAGGACAGGAGGGTGTGCGGCCCAGGACAGGAGGGTGTGCGGCCCAGGACAGGAGGGTGTGCGGCCCAGGACAGGAGGGTGTGCGGCCCAGGACAGGAGGGTGTGCGGCCCAGGACAGGAGGGTGTGCGGCCCAGGACAGGAGGGTGTGCGGCCCAGGACAGGAGGGTGTGCGGCCCAGGACAGGAGGGTGTGCGGCCCAGGACAGGAGGGTGTGCGGCCCAGGACAGGAGGGTGTGCGGCCCAGGACAGGAGAGCTGCGATGAGGTTAGCCTCAGCTGGCCGGAGTGGCGCTCCACGGCCGAGGTGCCGGGTACCGACTACCCTGACTTCCCCATTACCTTCTGAATTCATGCACTAAGCAATCACATTTGAACAATTTTCGTGTTCATAAAAGCTCATTAAAATGCGTGTTAGTTCAGTACAAAGCAGGCCATCAGATGCACGCTGGCCGAGACGTCACGGTCCACGCGTGTGTGCGTGTCAGAGTCCTTTGTCACGGCTCCTCAGGTGGCCGTCTCACGTTATACGTGGAAATAGTAAGTCGGTTTGGAATTAATACTCCTTTATGGTGCACTGAAGGCACTATATTGGGTTTTTAATTGTGTAGCCTGGCAGGTTATACCATCTATAAATTGTAACTCCGAGCGGATTGGCCTGTTGTAACTCGCAGTAATGAAGAGGGCATTGAAATCCCCCTGGCCCAGCCACGGCTGCCTGTGCCAACTGCCGAACAGGCCGCGGCCACAGGGACCCAGGTTCAGTCCCTGGCCAGCGTCGAGAGCTGGGTGCTGTTGTGTGCGCTCATGGTCCCCAGCACTCCGGAGACTGAGCCGGGAGGGTCACAGTGTCGATGCGGCCTGTCGTGGTAGTAAGTCGACTTTGCCCGGGAAGTGAGCAGAGTGGGGACGGCTGGGGGCAGGACGGGCCACAGGGCTGGAGCGTGCCCTCGGGAGCGGGCCCTCCGATAGGGTCTGTGGGTTTACCGGCTCCGTCTGGAGAGCTAACCTCAGCTCAGCCGCTCGTGGGGGCTTCCAGAAAGAGCAGTGAGCAACATGTAGGGTTCGCTGTCGGTCGGGAGAAACGTGCCTTGCGGCTAAGCGGTGTGGGAACGCAGAGATGCGAAGTGGATGGCCGTATCCCGGAGACGGTCGGTGTCCATGCTTCCTGCTCATCCCCGATTTATCGTGCTGCCTAGTGTTATGTAATTACCGGTCTTCCTAACACAAAAAACGGGTCTTTGTGTGATTACAAAATAACTTCATGTTCAAGTTTTGAAAAAAAAGATAACTTTGAAAATAGCAAAAGAACATATTTGAGTTCTAGAAAACAAAAATCATTTGTAAGCAGTTTGTTTTATTTATTTATTTTGCTTTTTGGGCGTGTGCACTCCCTGGAAAGAGGCAGAGACAGAGAAACGGAGGGAAGTAAGAGGCCCCCCAGGGGTGGTCGTACCGCAACCTCTCCTTCTCACTCTCCTCTTGGGGTTTTGGCCTCACATAGGTGCCTGTGTATTTCTCAAACTGCTGGGTCAGGGACTCGAACCCAGCACGGCTCCTCCATTTCAGGCCGATTTCTAGTCGATGCTTTCCCCTGGGTGTAAGCTCTTGAGTGAACTTAAGAACTCACAGATACGCATTTGGCCTTTCTTCCTGTCCCCCTCCAAGGGAGCGGTGCCAACGTGCAGATCCCAAAGGCAGAAAACGAGGTGAGTCCCCGCGACTTCCTCGAGCACTCCCAGCCTTCTGAAGTCTGAACGGGCTGGGCTGGGACTCAAACCACACAGCGGCCATGTGGGATCCCGCCGCCTTAGGCTGCAGCCCGGCTGGGCAGAGGCGCGTGTTCCAGTGATGGCCTGCACTGGGAGAAGGTGCAGGAAGTGTGTCCCTAGGATGGGGACACGCCGGAGTCATTCTGTGACACAGTCACGTCTGTGCTTAGATCTTCGAGAATGGTGACACCGTGTGCACACACACAGTGAACAGTGTGTATACTCATATCTACACACGTGCACACACGCTCTGTACCTGCCCAGGAGCTGTCCTGTTGCCCTCAGTGGCCTTGCTGACCCTGCCGGTCTGGTTTTCTGTGACCTGCACCGGAGGTGTTGGCGCTGTCCCGAGGTCGGCCCGCTCTCCCTGCTGCCTGAGTGGCGAGCCTCCTGGTGTCGCACTGCGGGCACTGTGACTCGGGGAGAGAGATGGCAGGCCCCGGAAGCTTCCCTCTTTGCTTTCTGGGGCCGTGAGGAGGTTCAATGCTGGCAATTTCTGTTTCTTCCATTGCCCTGAAAGAAGGCCGGTGGGGACCCGGTTCTGGGGGCAGCTCCGTGCCTAGCCGCAGCAGTGGCCCCGTTGTGCACACGTGTGTGAAGAGGAAAGGCTGAAGGCAGCACGCAGTGAGACATTGAGGGCATTCCGCTTGTCTGTTAGAGAACACCGTGGACGGCATCCGTGCTTACGCAGAAGGAACCCCTCACAGCGGTTTGACGCCGGCGGCAGGGACTCGCTCGTCAAAGGTGAATGCCCTGTCCCCGGGGCCTGTTGACCTGAGAAACACACAGATGTATGTGCTTGTATGGCCCAAGCCCCACAAGGATGGAGGAATGGCAGAGAAGGCGTTGCAGAGACCATGCCCTGTGGCAGAGGGGTGCTTTCTCGCTCTCCCTCTCTCCGTCAGTCCCTGGTGAGCACACATCCCTCTGGAAAAGAGCAAACAAGACTCAAGGAAAACGTGGCCAGCTGTTGGTGCGGGCTCCCATCAGTGTTGGAATTAGAGTCATTGTCGCTTTCTTTGTTACTTTGTGAACACTACCGCGGTCACCCTGCATAATCAGAAAAAAGAAATGGTTTTAAGTCTCTGAGGGTATACATGAAGCACTGGAAACGTTTACACGGTACTTAACTAAAGTCATTAATAAAACCAGAATGTTCTTTAAACAGCAGCTCGGCTCTGCCGTGGTGCTGCCTGGCCTCGGTGTCACTGACCGCTATGAGCAGAGCTCGGCAGGGCCACGTCGAAGCCATCGACCTGGTCGGGAAGGGGGCTGGTAGGTTCTGGCATGTTCTGTGCTGTACCTGTATTTTCATTTGCACTGATTTTTTTCCATGGGTTTTATGGTGAAAGCCAGGGCCCCAGAGAAGCGGGGGCTGTTCGTGTTCCCCACAGCTTGGCAGGAGGCAGGACATCTGCAGCGACTCCGCTTCTCACTGACTTTGACCCTGTCCTTCTGGCTCCCTGGCCCGGCTCCCAGCCAGGAGAGGCAGAGAGCTCTATCTGTTGGTTCTCAAATGTCATTTCCCCTTGACTTTATTGATGGCAAAATCCTGCCTTTGCCTCTGAACTTGGAGAGTCCTCTGATCCTGGAGCCAGCAGGATTCAGGGAGAGGCCTTATCTGCGTCTGGGATCAGCTCCTGAGTCCAGGTGCAGGTGCCGGTCCGGCTGAGCTGCCGCACCCCGGCCGTCCCTGCTCTGCTGCTGTCCAGAGCTGTTGGGCTGGGGCTCGGGCACACGGGAGGCCAGCCGAGGGCAGGACAAGCCCGCCTGCTGCCCCAGCGGCTCTCCTGGCCGTCCTCCTCTTCAGCTGCAGGTTTCCGGTCTGGACCTGCAGCCCTGCTCTGCGAGGAGCCCCTTTGGCACAGAGAAAAGCAGTGGGAGTCCCCGCTGACCCTCAGACTGTGCCAACGGGCCCTGACCGGCTGTACGTCCAGGTGGCTATGGGGAAGTGATTAGGAATTAACAGGGACAGCGACGTTCCCCGCCTCCGACTAGCGACAGGACACCGGCCACCCTGCACAAACACGAGTGAACATCGGCGTGTGTGACACCCAGCTATCCGAGGGAGAAGCAAGAATCCCAAACCCCACCAAGTGCGGCGGCGGTCAGTCACCACGAGGTTGCCCCACGAGCTCAGGAATCAGCGGTCTGGGATGAGCGGATGGCGCTGTCACTCAGGCTCGGCTCAGGCTCCTCGTGCATCCCTGCTCCGGACACTGGGCCACTCTCAAGAGTAGAGTCTCAAAATCAGAACGTCTCCGGAGACGAGTGACCTGATCCTCGTCACGGACCCCGGGCTGCGTCTTACCATCATCAGGCGCGCTGGGCAGGCCGTGCAGCGAGTCAGAACTTGCCGGCATTTGTGGTCGAAGCGCGTCTTCCTCTGTGCACACTCCCATGTCCGACCCCCCACACGCCTCCCCTCCCCACAGGTGAGCGGACCTCCGGTCATGGACTCTGCACGCCCTCAGCAGCGGCCCGAACCACCAGGGCAGGAGCCTCCCGTTGCCCCGGATCTCCCTCCTGGTCCTGAGCAGCCCCCAGGTAGGAGCAGCTGGCCGTGAGCACCCTTCCCGCAGGCGGGGGTCCTCCAGGGGCAGAGCCCAGACGGGATGCGGTGACCTGGAGCAGGTGGTGCAGCTGCAGCTCGCCCAGCCACCCAGCTGGACCCTGGCCTGGGGAGTCGTGAAGTTCCCTCATCTACACGAGGGTGCTCCTTCCTCCTGTTGCACACTGCCCCGGCACCTGGACTTCAGCGTGGACACGGAGTCTCGGACTCACAGCGGGCGCCGGGGGAGAACAGGGCCGGGCAGTGTCACAGCTGTGGAGGTGGCACAGGGCCGGGCAGTGTCACAGCTGTGGAGGTGGCACAGGGGGATGTACTTGGTTTTTCTCCTTGCCTAGGCATTTAGATTTAACTCTGCAGTTCATGCATTTTCAGTGGGGGAAAATCTCTCTCAAGTGGTTGAAATAGACTTGTATAGGGAGATTGTCAAGAAAAACTTAGATAACATAGTAGCTTTTCAACAATATTGAATATGGGACCAGCAGTTAGCGTAATGGCTATGTCGCTGGACTCCCACGTAGTCGACTGCAGCTCGAGTCCTGGACCCGGTGGCTTAAAACTCACACCAGGCGCATGTGCATGCGTGCCCAAGATCCCGAGAAGAGAATGGAGGAGAAGGGATTGCGGCGTGGCCAACCCCCCGGGGGGTGATTTCTTGCTTTCTGTCTCTCTGGCTAGTGCACATGCCCTCTAGCAAAAATGTCTCTTATAACAAACTCACTTCAAACACGTTGTCATTCACTTTATTTATATGTTAAGACTACCAAAATGATTAACTTAGACCACTTTTCATAACTTCATGATTTCCAAAGTGATCAGTTTTATTCAGCTTGTTGCTCTTGTGACTGAGCATGAAGTCTCTTAGAAGGCGGAGTATTGGGTATTTTAAATTACCGTTAGATTTATAAGCTCTGCCACGGTCTGGGCTGACGGTTCCAGGTCTCTGTTTCTGGTTACTCTAAGTGGAAACACCCGCTGGAACAGCGCTCCAGGCCTCTCCGTCGCCGTGTTGCCTGCTGCTGTTCGTGCTACGGGCAAACCACCAGGGACCGTAGACCGTAAACTGTGAAGTCAGGCGCGGGGCTCGCTCCCAGTGCGGCAGAAAGGATGGTTTTCATCCTCGCACCAGCTCTGGCACCTGTCTCTGCCTCGATTCCTTGGGGATTCACGTACGTTAGTTTTCAGACACCCCCACCGCACTGACGGGCAGCCCCTGCCTCTCTCCTCTCTCCCTGCTGACCACATCAGTCCTCTGACGGAGCAGGTGGGTCTGAGGTGTCTCCGCTGTGCCTGGGCCAGCCGCGGCCGGCCAGCTGCAGAGGGCCCACGCGTGAATAGCCACGATCCAGCCTTCCCCTGCGTGGCAGGGCGGTTGTGGAAGGGCACAGAGTTCACCCCTGGAAGCAGGTGCTCGCTGTCTCCTTCACAGACCGCTCCAAGGTCACGCCGTCAGGCCGGCAGGTGCTCATGCTCAGCTCAGTGGCCACCCACGGGCACTGTCTCTGCGATCGTGGGCTTGGAACCGCCTTAGCACTGGGCTCTTGTTCTTTTCAGGAGCACCTGAAATAGGTAAGCTTTTATTTTTAACTATTTGTTATGTCGGTTAAATGAGAGAATGTAGTTGAATATTCTTTGCAGATTCCTTGGAAAAGAGTAAAAGTTCAATATTTAATATGTTTATATTATTTTTCACTTTTATTTACCTAAGATATATATTTTTTAAGTTCAAAAAAATGTTAGACACAGTGTACACCGTGGTCTTCGCAGCCTGTAGAGATGTTCGCGATAAGCTCTGAGGTGGGTGGTCCTCACTGCCGAGCTCATTCTGAAGCCGGAGGCCTGTTTCTGCTGCTGCCGGCACATCTCACGGGCAGTGGGGTGTCCGGGCAACAGGAAGGCGGGCCGGGTGCCCACGTTCTTCCAGGGCCTTGCTGTCTGGAGGGACAGTGGGCCAGGGGGTGCGCCGACCGGACCAGCCTGACAGCGTGGCCTGGAAGCTCGTTCTCGCCGTCTCCCCCGAGCGCCTGTTCTGTGGTTGTGCAGGGGCAGGCGTTCGGAGACAGTTCCTTTGAGCTTTTCATTTCTTTTATAATCTCCAACCACAGAAGATGAAGAGAGAAGGAAGGGCTTGCCATTCTAGATTCTTTTTTCCATTTTCCTTCAACTTAGCAGTAGGGTATCAGATCCCAAAGAAGTCTTCTAGGACAAGATTCCGTACTTGGAAAAAGTGCATGTGTTTGTGTATTTTATGGTAGTGACAGTTTATAGGAGTATTTATAGGAAATTCTGTTCCAAATGGATTTTAAGAAGGCAGCTTTAAAGTTTGGCACATCACAGAAGCATATGCCGTGTGTCTCAGACGGCACAGGGTGAGCCGGGGCTGCCCGAGTCAGCCAGGGTCCACAGTGCCGCCGGACAGCACCGCGTGCCGTGGGCCAGGAGCTCTGCCTTCCAGTCGGGGTTGGGAGGAGGCGTGCGGTGCTTTGCACCCTCAACAGCTCGGTAGGAGGGAAACAGGACGTGCCCGTGGAACACGACTCAGGCAGCATCTTCACGCGTGCTCCGTGCCATGGGGCAGGGGAAGCAAATTGCTAGCTGCGGTCCAGGACGAGTCCCGGTGGGATGTGTATTCTGCAGGAAGGATGTATGAAAGCCAGGTGCAGACACCGCTATGCTCTCTGTCTCACCGCCCCGTGAGTATGGGGGTACCGTCGGCTGTCAAATGCGTGGGCCTGCTGATTTTCACTCGCGTCAGGTGGGCCTTTGTTAAAGCTAGTCTAATAGGAATACGTCAAGTGTCTGGGATACCTCGTTGAGGAGCCTTTGAAAGTCAGCAGCAGAAAGGAATTCTGCTTGTGTGGCATTTGTTTTTATGTCACTGAGTGTAGCTGAAAAGAATCGAGGCATTCGTGTCGTCAGCAGCACACTCTCAGACAGTGATACTCGGCACGACTACGCCTGATTGGAAGACCTTTGCGTTTTCCGTTTTCAGAAACATGACGTATGCATGTGTTCTAAATTAATGAAAAAAACTGTCCTAGGCGCCCGTGTTTTCATTCCGAAGGCTTCTGTTGACAGTTGGTAGACAGCCATAACAGCCACAAGCGTGTGTGGTGTCTTTCCCTCAGTGGTCCCAGTCCAGGACGCAGTCCATCGCTCCTCGCTGCCAGCCGCTGCGTGACTCTCATGGAACCTGCTTTGTTCAGGAGGACTCCGAGGGAGCCTTCGGCCTGTTCGGGACCCGGCCGGCTCCTGGACGGCTTTATAATCTGTGACTCGATCCCGCTGTCTGGTGACAGCCCGCGTTCCCAGCCGGCCGGCTGTGCTCTGTCCTTGAGACTGGGCCCAGGCTCTGCCTGTGAGGTGCCGGCTGTGGTTTCCCGACATGGCTTGTTGTGAGGACATTCTGAGACAGAGCAGGGTCTGGGAGCAGGAAGAACTCACGGACAGGCCGTCTACAAGGAGCAGCAGGTGCAGACGTGGATGGAACACACACGCCAAGCCTGCTTCCCGCAGCCTCACAAGAGCATCTCCCGGTTTTGTGCACAGCGAGAGGTGAGCCGGCAGCCCTTCTAGGCTTACGACGTGAGTTACCGGGACATCAGGCGTGTCGAGTTTAATGTACGAAGCTGTAACATAGCACTCCCCAGGAGGCACGCGCTAATTCTGCCGCCTGCCCGAGATTAATAACGTCGCTTGCCCATCGTGTGAGATGTCAGGTCCCCACATTTGCAGACATGCCTAAGGTACGTGCAGGTCTTCCCATTTCCGGGAGTCACCACAGAGTTGTGGACAGCAAAGGGAGTCCCTCCAGCTCGCACGGTCTGCCGGCTGCAGCGGTGTGGACGGCCCAGGTCCTGGCTGCCTGCCTCGCCAGGCCACGCAGTGATGTGCTCGAGCGTCTCTGCCCAGCCTGCGGGACACCCAGCAGGCTCCTCCTGGTCACACAGGCAGTGTGGGACAGAGTTTGGTCACTCCTCTCTCTCTCTGTCTCTCTCTCTCACACACACACACACCTATACACACACACCCCTACACACACACCTACATACACACCCCTACACACAGGCGCACACTCTCAGGTATTGTCACCTCGATATCGGCCAGAACGTGACAGACAGCCTCTCGGCATCCCCAGCGGCCCTTCCTCTGACCTCCGCATGGGTCAGCAGACCGCGGTCTCTGCAGAGTTAGGGTTAGGCACCGAGGGCAAGGAGCTGTCTGGAACCTGGGCGGTAGCTCCGCAGCGTGCTGCGAGCACTAGCTGGCCTCGCCCAGCCGCTCAGGAAGCCTCCGGCCGGGCTATGGGCTGCAGGCACTGGGGACTTTACTCCGTGGTGCTGCTCACGGTCACGGCGATGGCGGGAGGCGGGTTTTCACCTCATCCCGCCCGTCGCCTGCGTGCCCCTTCCCGTTGAGACTGCTCCGTTTCCGCCGTTTTAAACTCCCACTCGATGTTTTCCGGAGTCCGAGCCGGAGTGCTCGCCATGTCCTGAGTGGTTCTAGCAGCAGTCTTAGAGCATGGCCACCGGGACGCGGCCTGGGACGGCAGGGCTGCCCGAGAGCGCCCCCTGCCGCCCTCCGGAGAAACTACGTCACGGGCGGGAGGGTGTGCGGACCCAGGCAGGAGGTTGCGTGTTGGCGGTCGCTGTGCCTGCCTGGGAGGTGGCGATGGTGCACGGGGGTCACTGCAGAGGCCTGGAACCCGCCGCACAGCAGGAAACCAGGGAGGCTCCTGTGTGGGCTGCACGGAGGGCGACAGCTGTTCCCGGAGCAGGCACAGGAGTAAGAGCTGGCTCCTGTTTCCGGTTCTCTTCGTTTCAGAAACCTTTTCCCATATTAAAAGTAGTTATCTTCAGGACCAGCAGTTGGCATAATGGCTGTGTTGCTGGACTCCCATGTAGTTGACGGCGGTTCGAGTCCCAGACCTGGTGGCTTTAACTCAGGCCGGGCGTGTTCGTGTGCATGCCCAAGGTCCCAAGAGGAGAATGGAGGAGAAGGGATTGCACATGGCCATCCCCCCTTGGGGGTGACTTCTCGCTTTCTGTCTCTCTGTCTCTCTCTGTCTTTCTGGTGAGTGCCTGCACCCTATAGCAAAAACCTCTCAAAAAATATCTTCTGTTACTAATTTGTGAATAGTTTCTTTCTTTATCATAAACAACTATTAAATTTTATCAACTCTTTTTACATATATTACTGTATTAAAGTAATTGTATATTTTTTCTTTTATTTTGCTATTGAGGTAAATTACAGTGATAGACTGTCAAATATTAATCCACTGTATTTCTGGAAAAAAACGTGTGTGTGTGTGTGTGTGTGCGCGCGCGTGTGGTCCCTGGGATGGTGTTAACGAGGTTGTCCTGACTTCTTTCTCACGGTGGCACTGGGATACCAGGTTTGTGATGCCTCGTCAGTGCGTCAGTGTGTGGGACACCAGAGTTGTGATGCCTCGTCGGTGCATCAGTGTGTGGGACACCAGGGTTGCGATGCCTCGTCGGTGCATCAGTGTGCGGGATACCAGGGTTGTGTTGCCTCGTCGGTGCATCAGTGTGCGGGACACCAGGGTTGTGATGTCTCGTCGGTGCACCAGTGTGCGGGACACCAGGGTTGTGATGCCTCGTCGGTGCATCAGTGTGTGGGACACCAGGGTTGTGATGTCTCGTCGGTGCACCAGTGTGCGGGACACCAGGGTTGTGATGCCTCGTCGGTGCATCAGTGTGCGGGACACCAGGGTTGTGATGCCTCGTCGGTGCATCAGTGTGCGGGATACCAGGGTTGTGATGCCTCGTCGGTGCATCAGTGTGCGGGACACCAGGGTTGTGATGCCTCGTCGGTGTATCAGTGTGCGGGACACCAGGGTTGTGATGCCTCGTCAGTGCGTCAGTGTGTGGGATACCAGGGTTGTGATGCCTCGTCGGTGCACCAGTGTGTGGGACACCAGGGTTGTGATGCCTCGTCGGTGCATCAGTGTGCGGGACACCAGGGTTGTGATGTCTCGTCAGTGCATCAGTGTGCGGGACACCAGGGTTGTGATGCCTCGTCAGTGCGTCAGTGTGCGGGACACCAGGGTTGTCATACCTCGTCGGCGCATCAGTGGGCGGGACACCAGGGTTGTGATGCCTCGTCGGTGCAGCAGTGGGTGGCCCCTCGTTTCCGGCCCTTTCTCGCCCAGGTCTCTGTCCTCCCTAACTGGAGCAGTCGGGAGCCCTCACCAGGGAAGCCGTCTTGGCCTGAGTGTGCATTCTGGGACTATTTAAAATTCCTCTTTCTACTTATTTAAACGGTCTAGAAATCTTCAGATTTTACATTCTTTGCAGGTTGGTTTTCAGTGGTCTTCTTCTCAAGAAATGTGTTTATACCCTCTCCCTGCACCGTCACATTTATTGACAAGTTGTTCTCTCGTTACCCTCGCCGTCTGTGGGCCGTCCGTCAGCGCCATTGGTTCCGCACACGCTGATCACTTGTTTAGTTTTGTGGCAGGAACTGAGCTCTCGACACAGTTCTGCTCAGCGAGACGTCACTGTCTCCTGGGAAGGCTGCTTTTGCCGATTCCCCTGCTGCATGGTCATTTTCTGGCCCATCATCTGTGCTCTTTACCTTTTTCCTTTCTACTTGTTTTGGGTTTGATTTGGAAGCTTAGGTTGTTGATATTCTGCTTTCTTCTTTTGCAGTATAGGCATGCAGGGCTAACATTTCACTCGAGCAGAGTTTTAGCTATGTTCCGTACATTTTGATGTGGACATTTTTCTATGTCATTCGATACAAAGTATTTCCTAAATTTCATCACGATGTTTTTATTTTACCTATAGGCTATTTTGAAAACATGCAGCTTAATTTCAAACATTTGGGGGTCACAAAATTATTTTTTCTGTACTTGAGTTCTAGCTTAATTTCGTAGAGCTCAGAGCATGTAGACTGTATGATTTTGGTTTTTCATTCCACTTTCACTCCTGAGTAGCGTGTATTCTGCTTACTTTAAATGCAGCACATGAGAAATTCCGATTATGGCACTTTTGTGAGGTAGGACAGTCAAGTCCTATGTGCACCCATATTTTTGTTTCTGACATGGTAGAGGGGTGTTAAAAAAATTCAACTTTGATTATGGACTTATCTAATTTTATAAGACTCAGAGCTGTGCTGTAGTTTTGTAAGTGTTAAGGATGTCTATGTCCTGGTGGAGTGATGCTGCTGTCGCTACTTTTTCTTATTTCCCTAGGGATGTTCTAAAGTCCCATTTGCTATTAGCGTCGCAGTTATTTATCTTTGAACCTAAATTGTTTAATCCGTCTAACTGTGATGTAGTTACTGGTACGAGACATTATTTACCCTGCTTGGAGTTGGTGGAGCTTCTTAATTCTAGCTGATGTTTTTCATCAGGTTTTAAAAATATCTGACCTGTATGTTTTCATATACTTCTGTATCAGCCTCTCCGTTCTCCACTCCTCTGGAGACGCGGTCAGACGTGCTGCCCCTTTATACCTCGTCTCTCTCTTTTCTCCTGCAGTTTCCATTTTTCCCTGCCCGTGCGTCTACCCAGATATTTTCTCCTTGCCTGTTTTCTTCTCCATTAATCTTCTTTGTCAGCTCCAATCTTCAAGTCACCGAAGTTTAGATGTCAGCTCTATAGTTTTCATTTTACTCTGTTCTCGATCTCGGTTCCTTGGTGAATGTCCCCTCCTGTTGTCTGCTTTATTAACACAGCAGTGAAGCTGTGTACCCTGAACCCACGTGCAGCTGCTAGTTTAAGCCACCCGACTGCCCGTTTATGCTGTCTCTTCCAGCTTTCAGTCCTGTGGTCGTATGTGTTCGTATGCTTGGTGTTTTGAGGTCTGGTTATTAGACATTGTGCATGAAAAAATGTGGGAACTCTGGGTTCTGGCACATCTCAGAGGTAACTGTCTTCTCATCAGGAAGAGCTGATAGACCCGCTGGAGCTGACTAAGAAACGGAAGTGATTCGAGGTCACGTGTCAGTCTGTGAGAATTAGTTCTTTTCACAGTCCCCCTTTTTCCTAGGGTATGAGCCTTCAGAGTTTGCGGCTGAGTACCTGGGCCTTTCTCCTCAAGGTCTGACCT
Organism: Tupaia tana; assembly: GCA_026018925.1. Classification (NCBI taxonomy): domain Eukaryota; kingdom Metazoa; phylum Chordata; class Mammalia; order Scandentia; family Tupaiidae; genus Tupaia; species Tupaia tana. The sequence continues at coordinate 197,761,823 of JAKSZU010000002.1, read as the reverse complement.
GCAGTTCCTGCTCTGGGCTCAGGGCCGCTGCCTCTGCCCGGGCCAGCCCCTCCTTACGGCCGTGCGTCCCCTTCTGTCTGGGGCTCGCTCCTTCCAGCTCTCGCCACCCTACTTACTCTCCGGCGCGCACGAACCACTTTCCCTCTGCGTGGAGAGTCGTATTCGTGTGAGACGAAGCTGCTCCTTAGCTGGAGGCAGAGCCTTGCTGCTGAACACTGAGCCCCAGAGCGAGTGATCTGATTTGCATTCTGGAAAGATTTCCCTGAACATCAATATCCTCATCTATGCACTGGCAGGTTTTGATGAAAGTGTTCTCCAAGGCCCTTTTCAGCGCTCATACCCTGCACGTCTTGAGAGTACTAATGGTAGGTCGTGCCGCCCCATCAGGCTGTGAAACCCCAGGGCCTCAGTATCGAGACCTCGATGTCAGAAGACAGCGCTCTCCCGGGAGGGGCAGGAGGGGCCTCCGGGGCTGCCCTCCCCCCGCACCATGCTCTGGCCGCTCTCACGCCTCTCCTTGCTACGGCGCCGAGTCTGGGCGCCTGGCTGGTCTCCAGGGGCTGATGACTCCCCCACTGTCCCTGTGTGGGCCCCCCACAGCCTCTTCGTTTTTGATTTTATTGCCAGAGAGCATGTGCACCTGCTAGAGAGACAGAGAGCGAGTGAGAGTCCCGCGTCAGGATTGGGGTGCAGGCACCGCCTGGCATGCTTCTCAACTGCCGTCTGCCGCGTGGCTCCAGCTCCCGGTGCACAGTGCTTCACAGCCGTGCCCAGGGCTGGCCCTGCACCCTCTTCCACAGCGCTTCCTGTCCCAGCTCTGAGTTCTCCCCACCTGACTTCTTCTGACACACGATGAGGAATACCCATTCTCTCAGTGTGAGAGATCTCTCAGTTCTTAAACAAGTTCGGTTTCCATTACAAAAGCTCCCATTCGTCATTCATCCCGATAGCAGAGGGTGTCACATAGTGTAGGTTTCGTCCTAGACTGCTGGAATATCGCAGTGTGCCAGGTCCCATACGCTTTCGGTTTCCCGGTGTGTTTGGAAGTTTTATGTACAGTATATTGTAATCTGTTAATCGTGCAATGACATTACGTCTGAAAAAATGTACTTCGTTATTGCTGAAACTTGATGGTCACCACCTGAGCCTTCAGAGAGCCATCGTCTTCTTCACGTGCATGCTTTAGGGCACGCGCTTGCTGGAGAGAGACAGAGACGGGGAGATTGAGAAATCACCCCCCAAGGGGGTGGCCACACTGCAGTCCCTCCTCCGCCATTCTCTTCCTGAGATTTTGGGCGCACACGTACATGAGCTTAGCACGGTGTTCAAGCTCCTGAGTCTGGGACTTGAACTACAGCCAGCCCGGCGGAAGTCCTGGGCCTTCACCACCATGTCACCTGCTGGCCCCAGGTCAAGCTCTTTTTGCCAGTGGAGGGTCATGGCTGCGCTGCCGGCTGCCGGCTGCCGGCTGGCGGGAGCTGTGGTTGGGGTGGCTGCGGCGGTCTCTTAAACGAGGCAGTGTGAGGTCTGCGGCCTTGACCGGCTCTGCCGAGTGTCGACCCAGGCCTGGTCACTTACGGCCGGGCGGGTGCTTCCGCAAGGTCCTCATGACCGAGGGTTGTGGATGTCAGCGAGCCTTGGGGCCAGCCTGACTCCGGCCGCTCTGGCCCCGAGCGCAGCCTGCCTGCCCCGGAGAGCTCTGGCCGCGAAGGCTCTCAGGGCGTGCTCTCCCCGACATGGTGCACGCACCGGAGTCTGTGTGGCTGCTTTCACCGTCTCAGAGACTTCCGGGACCTCACCGAGCTCCTGCACCAGAGCTCGCCGCTGCGCCGGCACGTGCGTCACGGCAACGCGTCCTTCCTCCAGCCTCTGCCAGCTCACCCGGCCTCTGCAGCATCCACAGGCCTGAGCGTCCGGCCTTGCTCTGCGTCAGGCGGGGCTGAGGCGTGTCCTGCTGGGGGATCTCCTGTCCAGACCCCCGAGCCCCCTCCCCAGGGACACCGAGGCCTGGTCACTGGAGCAGCTCCTCAGTCCTTCCAGAACTTTCCCAGGCATCGCAGTGGGCTGACCGCCTGGTGCAGGGGCCCAGCTTCTGGCTTATGTGGCGTGTGGCATTCCCTCCTCACCAGCCCCCGACCAGGTGAGAGGCAGCCGTTCTTTCACTAGGACACTCATAGGACGGGAGGGACATTAGCTGGCCTAGTTTAATTTCCTGGGATCTTGGGGAGTAGGGAGCCCCAGGGGAGGGAGAGAGGTGGGGAGCAGGTGCAGTCAGAACACGGCAGCGTCGTCAGTCTTAGACCATCACATGTCACAGGACTGTCATCTCAGGTCACATCTTATGACAGCCGCTGGCGGGATTACAGCAGTGCGTGTAACAGAAAGGTGGAAGCGTTGCAAAACCAGCAGGACATGACGCGGAAACAGGAAGTGAGGCCTGCTCTTGGGAAACGGAGCGGGTTGCACGCCTTGGTCTGTAAGAGGCGCGATTTCCGTGGGGAGCAGCAGCGGGCAGTCGGGCTGCCGAGCTGGCCAGAGGGCAAGGGCACCGCAGCGGGCTCCGGGCCTTCCCTTTCTGCTGACTCGCTCCCGCAGGGGCCGGCCCATCCTGCACCCCATCGGCTTTGGCGCAGAGGACCAGGCCCCGGGAGGCAGAGCCAAATGAGGCTACGTCGGGTGAAAAAGCTTCTGCTCAGCAAGAGACAGCAGTGAGGCTGAAGCACCGGCGCGTGAGCACCGCAGTGCCCCTTTAGCAGGGACGCGCTCAGAGCCTGGTACTTGATCGTGGCCCAGCAAGTTAGCACGGAGATGGGTTAGCAAGAAAGACCCACTGCAGTTTGCCTCCGCCCAGCCTGGCCGACGTTTGCAGGTGCCGTCCGCCTTCCCGTGCTTGTCTGAGCAGCTGGACTCATCCAATCCTGAGTGTGGTCTGACCATTTCTTGCCGGGCCCAGCGATGTGGTGCCGGCCAGAAGATGTCACGGTGTGACGCTGGAGCCCGGGGGAGGCCCGGCACAGCTTCCAGGCCCACCTGGACATGCCGCGGCCCGGTGAGTACGGCTGGCTGGGAGGCTCCCGGGCGGGGAGACCCTGCCGAGGGGCCCTGCCTCGCTTGCTTGTGCAAAAAACCCACTACAATAAGCTAAAAAAACTCACTTAAATTGTTTGTTCTCTGTCACTGTAATCCCTTGGTAAGTGTTGCTTTAATGGTGTATGTAACACAATAGGTAACGTGTGTTACACACGCATCACCTTTACACGTAGCTAGCAGTTGGCTTACACTGTTATTTTTGAATATATGTGAATTTACAGCACTTTTCTTAATGTTGTCTGCATCGGATATTACTTATGATACAAACTGAATGTTAGGCATATGTTGTATGCCTGCTGTACATATATGTAATATGTAACACGTATGTGTTGTGTTTTGCCAGGGTGCCTGTTCCCTGACAATGGGTATGTATTTACGATTTCCTTACTGTTGGGTTTATTTTGTACCATAAATAATGTTCTACGTGGATGATATGGTTTGAGGAAATTGCCATAAATTGCTGATAGGACGGTTCCCTCCCGTTACCCGTGGCTGTCCTTGATCACATACCGGAATCCTCCCTGCCTGGGTCTCGTCCCCTCTCCCGTTTCTGAGCTGAGTACGATCCGCGTTCCCTCCCCCACTCCCGCTCTCACCCCTGCACTGCTGTCGAAGGGCTTGTCCGGGCCCGCGGGATGGCCCTCTGCCACAGCCCGCCCTCCTGCCCGACGACACGTGTATCCTCGTTTCTGGGACCCCTTGCAGCCTCCCTCCAGGACCGGCCCCGCTGTCCTCTGTCACCCTGGCTTGGACGTCCTGTGGCTGCCTGGGCTGGCTGCGGTCCAGGTCAGCGGGGCTCCTGTGGACATGAGCACGTCACTGCATGGGCTCAGGCGGGGGCTCCTGGCCGGCCGTGCCTGTGGGGAGGCAGGACGCTCCTGACTGGTGCTGGGCACGGGAAGAGCCCCCGCTGCTCGTGGTCAGCGTGGCTGCTCGTGGTCAGTGTGGCTGCTCGTGGTCAGCGTGGCTGCTCGTGGTCAGCGTGGCTTCGTGCGCTGGGGCGAGCGCCGCCGGTCAAGCGGCACTTAGAAGCGTGGGGGAGCTGCTGGAGGGTCTCGGCAGCCCTTCGCCGGTTTGGCTGGCGTTAAAGAAACGCCCTTGACTTGACGGCTACGGCCTGGTGGGCAGCAGGCTCGACTCGCGTGCCGTTCCGAGTCCAGCCTGTGCTCCTCGCCGAGGGCCGTGCACAGCGCAGCCACACCGGGGTCCACAGCTTCGTGGGTCCACAGCGCCTCGCGACCCCTCTGGTCCCCTGGACCAAGCACTGGGTGGCTTTTGGTGACCGTGGCTTGGCGGCTGTACAAGGCGCTGGGACGGCTCACCGTCGGAAGCCTTCCCTCCGTGGCCGTGCTGCCAGTTCAGAGGTAAGGCGATTGTGACCGTTTAAGGCGGGACAGCTGGGCAGTCCGCGTCTGTTCGGAGGCACTCGCCGTGTGCCCTTTTATAATCCCCTCAATCTTCCTGAAGTCGATACTCAAGTGCCTAGCGAGGGCTGGAGACCACGGCTTGTTCCGAAGACCTGGCTGATCCGACAGAATTCAGACCCACTATTTAGAGAACCGTTTGTGGCCACTGCTCTTTTCCAAGTGACCCTGTGCTCGGGGAGCGTATGTGGGTGTTAGACTGCCTGTCCAGGCGCCCGGGTCTGCGTGTCCTTCAGGGAACTGACGGTCGGCTCCCGCCCGCGTGTCTTGGGATTTGCGATTCCTCTGTCTGAGGTCAGGGTTTGGATTCAGTTCAGCCAGAGGATATTTCCAAGGGACTCCGGCTCATCTCCTTCCTCCCTTGAGAATGGAGAAAGCAGCTAGCCCCCTCCTCTGCAGGGGAGTCCTCCTGCTTGTGTTCCTAGAGCCCGGGCCCTGGCCCCTCACCTGGCCCTGGGGCTTGGGGTCGGGGTTGACTGCCGCGGGCTTTGCTCTCGGTGGGTCCTGATGGATGGATGGCACCGCAGCCCCTCACGAAAGGAACCGAGAAAGGCTTATGAGCGTGCCCCGAGGGCCGGGCCGTGACCACAGGCCGCGGTGGCGTGTCGGCCGTCCCCGAGATTCGAGCAAGCCCTCCCTGAGCGCCACCGTCGGGGTCATTACTTAGATCTCGAGTGAGCAGAGCCCGGCGGACTCTGTCGTGGAAACCGCACGTCTTCGTTGTCCTGAAGAGCCCAGCGTGGTGGCTGGCACTCACCACGCTCTTAACGCGTCATCTGGAAGACAAGCCTGTCAGCACGAGCAAGCCCTGACTGGGAACGGGACGCCAGGCCCCAGCTCGCGAGAGGTGACACCTGGGTGTCTGCCTTACCCCGCAGCCGTGGGAGGAAGCCGCCTGTCCCACATGTCCTGGCTGTCGTGACAGCAGCTCTGAGGACGCCCTGCTGTCGTGGCCCCGTTGCTCACAACAGTGCAGCCCAGCCGAGCATCTGCGAGAACCCCGTATCACAAACACGTGCATGCGGCGTGCAGGTGTGTGGCCTCTGTGCTCTGCGTTCACACACGCATGTGCACGCCCGCCCTTTGCTTTCTCCTGTATGAACGTTACCATGGAAACGGGCTTTCCTACCGGGAGAAGGGTGGCCACCGTCCTGGGGAAGGCCACGTCTCCTGGGGAAGGCCACGCTTCACAGCTCTGTGGATGACTTGAGCATGCCCTGGCTGATAGCTACTGAGCTCTGTCAGTCTGTCTGTCTTCTCCCTACCTGCGCAGCCACCCCCGCCCCGCACTGCCTGTCGCTGGCCGGTTGCTCTCCGCGTGCTACGCTTTGCGACCGCAGGGTCCCTGGTGTGCCAGGCACTGGAATGGCCCCCGCACTCAGCACCTGGGGTGTTCCCACACCGACAGCTGAGGACGCCGAGACGTGGAGAGCGCGGGCTGCTGCCCAGGTCCCACCGGGTCCCAGGGTGGAGGGGCGGGGCGCGGCGGTCCTGCACGCTCACCACCTCTGCCTGTCTGCTCTGAGGAGACGGTCTCTCATGGAGGCCAGAGAGGAGCATGCCGTGGGTCTGTCAGGCCACAAGTGACCCTGGTCTTCTGTGACCGTGAAGTCCCGGCAGAACCCCGAGTCCTAGGGCTCTCTCCTCCCAAGAGCGCAGTGGCGAAGCTCCAGAAGGGGGCGCTGCTGCTTCCTGCGGACTTCCCAGCAGTCTGCTCCTGAAGGCTCCCGCTCACGCGGTCGCTCAGAGAGGACAGGACGTGACAAACAGGCCGCAGGAGACGTGATCGCCAGTGGAGATGAGGGCACAGGAGATGGGAGGGCAGCAGCCTGGGGTTGTGGGGGAGGTGGGGACACGAGGCTGGCCTGGTGGCGCAGTCATAGCAAAGTGAACTGCAGTGTGGAGAGCCGCATGGCCAAGCCGCCCCTGGGGCCCCAGGTCAGACTGGGAACAGGCAGGCAGGTGCACACACACCCAGGATCCTGGCCAGGAGGGGGCTGAGCGGGGATGGCTGTGCAGCCAGAGCCCATCAGAGGCCGGGAGGTTGCTGTGCAGTGAGAGTCCTTTGGGGGCGGAGGGCATCGCTGTGTGGTGAGAGCCCGTGGGGGGATGGTGTGCGGTGAGAGCCCGTGGGGGATGGTGTGGGGTGAGAGCCCGTGGGGGGATGGTGTGGGGTGAGAGCCCGTGGGGGATGGTGTGGGGTGAGAGCCCGTGGGGGGATGGTGTGGGGTGAGAGCCCGTGGGGGATGGTGTGCGGTGAGAGCCCGTGGGGGATGGTGTGCGGTGAGAGCCCGTGGGGGATGGTGTGGGGTGAGAGCCCGTGGGGGGACGGTGTGGGGTGAGAGCCCGTGGGGGACGGTGTGGGGTGAGAGCCCGTGGGGGACGGTGTGGGGTGAGAGCCCGTGGGGGATGGTGTGGGGTGAGAGCCCGTGGGGGATGGTGTGCGGTGAGAGCCCGTGGGGGATGGTGTGCGGTGAGAGCCCGTGGGGGATGGTGTGCGGTGAGAGCCCGTGGGGGATGGTGTGGGGTGAGAGCCCGTGGGGGATGGTGTGGGGTGAGAGCCCGTGGGGGATGGTGTGGGGTGAGAGCCCGTGGGGGATGGTGTGGGGTGAGAGCCCGTGGGGGGATGGTGTGGGGTGAGAGCCCGTGGGGGATGGTGTGGGGTGAGAGCCCGTGGGGGATGGTGTGGGGTGAGAGCCCGTGGGGGATGGTGTGGGGTGAGAGCCCGTGGGGGATGGTGTGCGGTGAGAGCCCGTGGGGGATGGTGTGGGGTGAGAGCCCGTGGGGGATGGTGTGGGGTGAGAGCCCGTGGGGGATGGTGTGGGGTGAGAGCCCGTGGGGGATGGTGTGGGGTGAGAGCCCGTGGGGGATGGTGTGGGGTGAGAGCCCGTGGGGGATGGTGTGGGGTGAGAGCCCGTGGGGGATGGTGTGGGGTGAGAGCCCGTGGGGGATGGTGTGGGGTGAGAGCCCGTGGGGGATGGTGTGGGGTGAGAGCCCGTGGGGGGAGGTGTGGGGTGAGAGCCCGTGGGGGACGGTGTGGGGTGAGAGCCCGTGGGGGACGGTGTGGGGTGAGAGCCCGTGGGGGACGGTGTGGGGTGAGAGCCCGTGGGGGACGGTGTGGGGTGAGAGCCCGTGGGGGATGGTGTGGGGTGAGAGCCCGTGGGGGATGGTGTGGGGTGAGAGCCCGTGGGGGGATGGTGTGCGGTGAGAGCCCGTGGGGGGCCCCATGCGTGAATGTGTTCTCTGTCGTGAATAAAAGACGAGAACTTAAGGAAGCGCCATGGTGAAACGTCTTCACCCGGAGGAGCAGCTGACGGGAAGACTTGGAACGCCGTCACACGTTACTTGTGTTAAGGGCTAGTGTGCCGTCGGGTAGTAGATGCCGGGTTAACTGAGCCACGAGCATGTTCCAAGCACTCAGCCAAGGACGCAAAGCTCTTTAGTGGCTCGGCACCTAAAAGCTGGTGCGGCCTGTTTCACAGCTTGTGCTTTAGAATAGTCTCCAGTTGCACACGAGGTGGCTTCTCAGAAGCTGGTCGTGGCCAGTTTAAGCTCACACATTTGCACTCCCGCTTGCAGGCACCACGGTTCCCAGTAGTTGTGTGTCCCTCCTCGTTCCAGAGCATTCGTACTTGAACACCCACTGCCGTGGTTCAGAATGAGACGTGTCCAAGTGCCTGGCCTTCGCCGGTCTGCATTTCTGACTTACGACGCCCCCAGAGAGGTTGCTGGAATGGAAACCCACTCCTCCCGACTGCCCTAGAGGGTAGTGCAGACCAGTGGGCTCCAGGCTCGAGGCCCAGGCCGGCGCCGTCAGGGTGAGCGCGCCCCGTCGGTGCGGCGGCATGGCGGTGATGTGCGGGCTCACCAGGGCATGCCCTGTCAGGGTCCTCTGTGTCCCTCGGGCTGTTGGGTAAACACTGAGAAGCTCAGAACGCCCACACACGGCACCAGGTCTGCCGAGCCTCCTCACAGGTGCCCGATCTCGTCGCCCGTTCTCCTGGGACTGCGGTCGTCCCCCCGTGAGCCAGGTCTGTGCTTAGAAAGTTAATTTCACACTTCACATAAAGTCTCCATCACGGTGTAGACTGTGTATTTTCTAACAGGAAACTTCATATTTGTCTGTTAAATGCTTCTCCTCTTCGCACCTCACCCCCACCACCCACCCCCATCTCTGGTGGAGTCTACACCTGCCCACCGCGGATCCCACACTGTGCACACCCCCACCCCCGTCTCTGCTGTCTACACCTGCCCCGCTGTGGACCACACGCTGTGCACACCCCCACCCCCGTCTCTGCTGTCTACACCTGCCCCGCCGCGGATCCCACGCTGTGCACACCCCCACCCCCGTCTCTGCTGTCTACACCTGCCCCGCCGTGGACCACACGCTGTGCACACCCCCACCCCGGTCTCTGCTGTCTACACCTGCACCGCCGCGGACCTCCTGCAGTGCTCTCAGCAGTGACCCCTCGGTGGACACGTCACTGAAGGCACCCTGAAGGCAAGGTTCAGAATCGCATTAAAGGAACTGCAAAGACTACAGGGTGATAGGAAGCCTTCTCACTCAGAATGCTTTGTCAGTTTCCTTTTTCTTCTTCCTTTCTAATAATTTATGATAGAGTATGTGTGTGTGTGAGAGTGTGTGTGAGAGAGTGTGTGTGAAAGAGAGTGAGTGTGTGTGTGAGAGAGTGTGCGTGTGTATTATGTGTGGAGAGAGAGGCACCATGGCAGGGCCCTCCCAGGCCCTCTGGGCCTCACCTGCTGCCCCCCAGGCCCTGGGCCTCACCTGCTGCCCCCCAGGCCCTGGGCCTCACCTGCTGCCCCCCAGGCCCTGGGCCTCACCTGCTGCCCCCAGGCCCTCCGGCTCCCCGATCATGGTCCCTCGCCTGTACGTAGTGCGGATGGCCCTTGGGATCACAGCCCTGTGCCCCTGTGGTTCTGGCCTGCAGTTCAGTTTGCTCTCGGCCGTGCTGCCAGGCTGGGCCCAAGCCGTTTGGCCACAACAAAACAGGCCTCTGGGGGCTTCCCAGGTCCCCTCCACGCGGCCCCCTCCTCTGTCACCCATTCTCCTCACACCTTGATCGCTTTGTTGTTGTTGTTGGAAGAGAAAAAAATGGTCCCAAACACACACACCAGCCTGTGGACTTTCTCCTGTTGGTTGGTTAAATGGTGTCAAAAGGAGTTTGCTAGAAAAATCTCACTGGAAGGGGGGAGTTTCGAAGAGTTGGAAGAGGCAAGGGGAGGGATGCGTGTGCAGTGCAGGTTAAATAACGGGTGTGGGAGGGCCCGGGACGCAGGCGAGAACCCGGAGGGGAGGCAGGGGGTGAGCGAGGGCGCCCAGGCTCGCCCGCAGTGAGGGCAGGGCAGGGGCCAGCGGGCAGGACAGAATGGGGAGTTGGCTCATGCAGGGAGGGGGCGCCTGTGTGCGAGACCGCCTGCTCACCCGCAGTGCTGGACAGGAGGCTTTGTCCCAGGGGCTGCCGGGTGGGGGAGACGCGGGGACGGAGGACAGGCTGGAACCTGAGGGGTGCCGTGGCCTGCCGAGCCCCGTGTGCCTCAGGTCACCCCTGCAGGTGGGCCTCAGGCCCCTCGAAGTCCTCAGGGCGGCGGCTTGGCTCAGTCCTGAGTCTCGGGGGTCCATGGCTGGTGTTTGTGACACCGGGCCCGTCCACAGGCTCTGTCCAGCCTCCATCCCGGCACCAGCTCCCCTCCCGTCCGGCACTCGTGCTTAGCTCCGTGCAGATGGTGAGTACGCCCCGCTCCCCGGCTCCCTTTCGGGTGTGCTGGCTCTGTCTCCGTCCTCACCAGAAGCTCAGTATTCAAAGAATAACCACAACGCAGGGCTGGAGGCTGAGCCTCTTCGTTTGCATCAAGGGCAACTTTGTGGGACGGGAGTTACGTTGGGCTCCGAGTGCGTGCGTGGCCACGTGTGGATGTCCAACATGGCCATTCCCGTCCTGTCTGAACAGGCTTGCTGTTCCTAGGCGGGTGGTCCGAGCATTTTGGTCTGTGTCCCCCCATCAGTCTCCCTAAGCTCGTATGCAGCCCGCGCTGTGGCCTCACCGTTTTACAGAGGGAAAGACGCACGCGCAGAGAACGGGCTTGCTGGGGCACACGGCCGAAGAGACAGTGCCGGGGCAGTGCCGGGAGACGCCTGGCCCCACTCTCCACGTCCAGAGTTGGTGACGGCAGGGGAGCGCCCCCTCACCGCCCCCTCCCACCCGCTACCTCTCCCACCCGTCCCTGCACCAGGAGGGGGCCGAGGGGAGCAAGCGTCTGTCCACGTCTGCCGGCTCCTGTGGGCACTCACCGGGTGCCCGCCAGCCCCTCCCAGGGAGCCAGGGTCGGTGACATCCTGGCTGGGTCGCGCCTCCCGGAGGACTTGGTTGTCTGTCTGTGAAGCGGTGCTGAGCGTGTGGTGCTGCGGTGCCCTGCGTCGGCGCTCACCGAGGGGAAGCGGCCGGAAGGACGTCGGGTGGGAGGGTCAGGGTCAGGGCGGCCGCAGTCAGGTTGCCAAGCTCGGTGCTTCCCCTGTGTGCCATGCTGGAGGTGGGTGAGCACGTGGCCTCCGGGGAGCCCCTTCTCTCCCCACACGCTCTCTGCCTCAGCCCGGGAAGGTGTGCGTGTGACTCACCAGAATGACTGACACCTTCCAGCCAGGCAGGGGTGGGAGGTCCCTGTTGCCTTCGAGTGGATGCTCTTTGTCATCTGAGCAGTGATTGAACTCGGTCCTGGGGTCCCCGGGCAGTCATGGCGCCCGTCTCCCGCCACTGTCCCTGGAAGGTCCCTCCTGCAGCTGTGTCCTTGTCACTCAGTGTGTCCTTCCGCACCCCGGGGCGCTGACTTCCCCTTGCCTCCTCTCCTCCCTCCCTTCTCGAGCTCCTGACGGTCACCCGGCTTCCCCTGAGGCCTTGAGCAATTCCTGCTGGCCTTGCCCGGTTTTCCCTGCTCCTGGCATCGCTGTCCTTGCACCCTCAGCTCCTCCCTGCTCCTGGCATGGCTGTCCTTGCACCCTCAGCTCCTCCCTGCTCCTGGCATCGCTGTCCTTGCACCCTCAGCTCCTCCCTGCTCCTGGCATCGCTGTCCTTACACCCTCAGCTCCTCCCTGCTCCTGGCATGGCTGTCCTTGCACTCTCAGCTCCTCCCTGCTCCTGGCATCGCTGTCCTTGCACCCTCAGCTCCTCCCTGCTCCTGGCATCGCTGTCCTTGCACTCTCAGCTCCTCCCTGCTCCTGGCATCGCTGTCCTTGCACCCTCAGCTCCTCCCTGCTCCTGGCATCGCTGTCCTTGCACCCTCAGCTCCTCCCTGCTCCTGGCATCGCTGTCCTTACACCCTCAGCTCCTCCGAGTTTTCGGCCGAGATTCCCCGACTCCGAGAGCAGCCTTCGAGGTGCAACCACTCGAGGATCCAGTGGCTCGAACACTGACTTCTCGCGGGGGAGTTAACATCTGCAGCTCCCGGCGGCTCCCGCCCCGGACTGCCCGCACCCGCGTGCCTGGAAGGTGGCCGCTGCCCAGGCTCAGCCCCGCCGGTGGTCCTCCCCGGAGATGTCTGTCCACGCAGCTCTGTGTTTCTCTCGCCCCCTGTGTAAGCCGGCCTGTCCCCGCCCGACGGTGTTATTTGATCCCGAGGTCTGTGGCTCCCCAGGACCATCTGTGTCCCTGCTCTGTCTTCCCCAGTGTCCGCACCATCCCCCGCTCGCTGGTGTCTGCAGATGTCATCAGCACGCTGCTCACCGCCTCTGCCGGCCACGGAAGGGACGGGCCGCGGGAGGGCAGCCCTGACTCACGTCTGCCGGCCTCCCGGGGTCACCCCAGCTGGCCGGCCGGGATCTCGTTTCACCCCCGTCTATCTGGCCAGTGCTTCACCCTACTGTCCCCGTGAGGCCTGTCCGTGCCAGGTGACAGTGTGTGCTGTCTGAGGTCGTCCTGCTCGGTCCTGTGGCTGTCCTCAGCAGCTCCGCTGGCCGGCCCGGACTGGTCTTCGTCCAGCCCACTTTGTTGGCAGGCTCCATAGCTCCTGGCCGGGGAGGGTGCACAGGACAGCGTCCGTGCCCACCCCGTGTTCCCCAGTCTGTGGGGATGGGGAAGAGTGCAGAGGTGACACTGAGACTGAGTCCACGTGACTGTTGAAAAGCAGCATGTCCCCGGGCCAGGCTCACGGTCCATGGGCACCCTGTGGCGCGTATGTGAGCGGGCAAGGACTTCACGGCGGCCTTCCCGTCCGCGAGGACAGACCGCACTGGTCTCCGATCTCGAATGACGAAGGCTCACATCTGTTCATACTGCAAGCCCAGGGACTAGAGTTTGGAAGCTGCGTGAGAGCCGCAGTGTTTAGAGACGACCTACGATGTGCTCGGCCCCAGGGAGGAAAACGAGGGTCGCCGTTTACACTGCCCGGAAGGCAGGTGTTTGCAGGTACCCTGCCCCGTCCGACGGCTGCCCACACCTGAGAACAGGGACACGGTGGACTCGGGACCCACTGACTCTGGCCCGGCTGCACAGTGGCCCTGATGGCTTTTCCCCCGAACGGCGAGGGGAGAGACCTTCGGGGGCTCTGTTTGAGATAGGAGCTGAAGCAATTCCTCCCATGCCCTTCGCTTCTCTCCAGGTGAAGTGAAGATGGACGGAACTCTGCTCTGTGACTCGATCCTACGTCTACACAACATCCTTGCTTTCTCTTTAAAACATCTGCTGTAGGGCATGTGCGCTTCCTGGGGAGGGACAGAGAGAGAGACAAAGGGGAGAGAGGGAGGATGAGGAAGTGCCCCCCAGGAGAAAATGTAAAATTGTTGGGTTCTTATTCTGTAAATGTCATAAAGGTTGCTGTTATAATAAAAGGGGTCGTGCAGGGTGACTCGGAGGTAAATCAGGTAAAAATCCATGAAGGAGCTGGGTCTCCCTGAAGCAGTGATCCGGAGCAGAAAGAAGCGTGGGAGGACATCCCTGTCATGCAGTTCGATGCTCGCGTGCGTCAGCCGAGAAGCCGGTGTGAGCAGGAGCGTGGACACGTGCCCTGGAGAGCACAGGCCTGCAGGCGTGTGAGGGCACGGTTTCCGGGCAGGAGTTTCCCCGGGCCAGGGGACGGTGGTTCCTGTGGGCAGCAGAGGGCACTGAAGCCCAGGTCTCTGACGCCCCTGCTGCAGTTCGACCATGTGCCCTGAAAATTCACGTGGTGGGATTGGAGTTGACAGGGTCGAGAGGGCAGAACTTCGGCCCAGGTACTATATGTGGAGTGGGGCCTTCGGGAGTGGCTTGGTGGGCGGGCAGTTGGGTGGGGCCCATGACCCAATGCTAAGGTGAGAAACAAGGCTGATGGAGGCCGTGGGGACGTGGGGACACAACGCCCTGCTCTGCCGGGTTCTACCCCCCACCCCCTGCGGTGCCCCTGGTTTTCTACCAGACTCAGGAGTACATGCCCTCGCAGCCTTGGGTCCGCGCCGGTGCCCTGTTCGCAGTGAGTGCGGGGGTGGCCCTCGGTGGCCAGCACCCTCTGCTCACGACTTCGACCGTTAGACGTCCGATGCGCCGGGCTCACGTGCTGTCCCGTGCCAGGGGCCGTCTGACGCTGCATGCACACACCTGAGAGCCCGCTGGGCCTGCTCCAGCCCGTCTGCCGAGAACCCGCCGAGCGACCTCCTTCCAGTGGGCGAGGGAGCCTGTTTCTGGAAGTACCGCCTGTGGGCACGGGGCAAGCTTAGATGCGGAAAGGAGTAGTTGGCAAATGTGTGAAGTGCCAAAATGTTTCAACGTTAAAAATGCTGGCGACATACCGACTGAAAACGCAGCGTCTCGCACTGGCCAGGCTGTCCGTTGTTCTGGTTTTCAAGGGGCTCCTGAGAGGGGGCAGGGGACCGAGAGCAGGCGTCCTGTGACAGATGCGTGCCTGGCACCACCCGCTTCCACAGTTGCCCGCACGGGCCCACCTCAGGATCAAGTCCTGGGCCCCGGGCCTGCGTCCACGTCCCTGTGTGTGTCTTCCTGTTTTAAGTGGCTTTTCATTGTGCCCTGGGCTGTCCCCACCACGATCCTCTCTAGCCATCCGTTTTGAAGCAGGAGGGGAGGAGCCAGCACAGCAGGTGGTTCTAATGGACAGCAGGCTGTTCACGCCGCCCTTGCGATTTTAACCCGATGGCAGCCATGTCTCCAAGAAGTAGTTTATCCAAAGGGCCACCTCCTCTCACTGTGCGTGGGTGCAGACCACTGCGGTGAGACAGCCGTGGACAGTGCGAGGTTCCAGCATGGGAGACACCCACAGCGGCCGGCTCATGCTGCCATGCTCCTGTGCGGGCCGGCGCTCGTGGGTGACCTCCCGGGATCTCACCTGCCCCTTCACAGGGGGACGCAAAGGGCTTGGAGAGGGGTGTGGGAGTCGGCGGTCTCGGGTATCTGCAGGAGAGGAGCCCCTTCCCCTTCCCCTTCCCCGGGGAGATGCAGTGTCTGTCCCCGGCCTTCAGTCCAGTGCCCGTGCACGAGGCAATGGGTCGTGTGTGCGTGTGTCGTGTGCATGTGTGTGTGTGTGTGTGAATAGTGACTGTCGGTCTGTTTATCGTCTACCTATGTACTTATGATCTACCTGTTTATCTATCAGTCAGTCCCCTACCTGTAATCAGTTACTTACCATCTACCAGTCGGTCCCTACCTGTAATCAGTTACCGTCTGTTAGTCCCCTACCTGTAATCAGTTACTTACCGTCTGTCAGTCGGTCCCCTACCTGCGATCAGTTACTTACCGTCTGTCAGTCGGTCCCCTACCTGCGATCAGTTACTTACCGTCTGTCAGTCGGTCCCCTACCTGCGATCAGTTACTTACCGTCTGTCAGTCGGTCCCCTACCTGCGATCAGTTACTTACCGTCTGTCAGTCGGTCCCCTACCTGCGATCAGTTACTTACCGTGTGTCAGTCGGTCCCCTACCTGCGATCAGTTACTTACCGTGTGTCAGTCGGTCCCCTACCTGCGATCAGTTACTTACCGTCTGTCAGTCGGTCCCCCACCTGCGATCAGTTACTTACCGTGTGTCAGTCGGTCCCCTACCTGCGATCAGTTACTTACCGTCTACCAGTTGGTCCCCTACCTGCGATCAGTTACTTACCGTCTTCCAGTTGGTCCCCTACCTGCGATCAGTTACTTACCGTGTGTCAGTCGGTCCCCTACCTGTAATCAGTTACTTACCGTCTGTCAGTCAGTCACCTACCTGTAATCAGTTACTTACCGTGTGTCAGTCGGTCCCCTACCTGTAATCAGTTACTTACTGTCTGTCAGTCGGTCTCCTACCTGTAATCAGTTACTTACCGTCTGTCAATCGGTCTCCTACCTGCGATCAGTTACTTACCGTGTGTCAGTCGGTCCCCTACCTGTAATCAGTTACTTACCGTCTGTCAATCGGTCTCCTACCTGTAATCTGTTACCATCTGTCAGTCAGTCACCTACCTGTAATCACTTATCATCTATCAGTCGGTCCCTACCTGTAATCTGTTACCGTCTGTCAGTCAGTCACCTACCTGTAATCAGTTACTTACCGTGTGTCAGTTGGTCCCCTACCTGTAATCAGTTACTTACCGTCTGTCAGTCAGTCATCTGTCTCCCTAAGTGAGTGGAACTGCCCTGCCCAGGGCACCCGGAAGCTTCTGACCAAAGACAGCAGCAGGTAGTGAGAGGAGCACCCCGTGAACCCTTACTGTGCTTTTCACAGAACTCAAGAGGAAAAGGAGGAGACACAGGATACAAGGAGAGCGGAAGGAAGCCTCGCCCCTCGGCCGTAGCCAGCGTGGGTGACGCGGCCCTGGCCACCTGTAACTCACAGTCCCCGTGAACCCGAGCGCTCGCGTGTCCTATTCCGTGGCCGTGGCGTGTTCATGAGCTGCTCACGTTGCGGGGCTGTGGGGCTTAGAGGCGAGCACGTGGCTGAGGAGGGCCCTCAGGGCTTGGGGACGTGCCCGTGCGGGAGTCAGTGACCGAGCTGTGACCGAGCTGCGGCCCCCCGGGAGAGCCCCTGGGGCAGGAGCTCCCTCGAGGCCGACCTGCTGCCTGCAGGAGTGGGTCTTGGTGACGGTGGCTGGTTCACGCCGCCCTTCGAGTTTAACCTTTTAACCGAAGAGGGGCAGGAATCTGGGCGTGGGAAATCGCACTTTACCATGACAAGCTCTGAGATATCCTGATACGGAAATGAGGAGAGACGGATAAATTCAGATTTCCCCTGTAGCTGTCATACAGCCAAGTTCTTTTCCAGAGTTTAACTGCCGAATTCTTTCACGAAGGTTTCTTTAGGAAGCAAAACACAAAACACACAACTGGCAGGCCTGCCATTTGGGTTTGTCGTGGCTGTGGGAGTTTAGTCCCTGAGGTGAAAACAGCTTCTGAGGGCAGTGGCTTCAGGAAGGGGCCGCGCCCTGGACGCCCCGCACCTCCGAGCCTGCCCCGGCTCCCATCCCCAGCGCCAGCTCGGTGTCGGCATGCCGTGGGCGGGCCTTCCGTGTGTGCGTGCACGTGTGCGCGGCGTGTCGCGCCTGCTGGCGGCTCCCTGAGGCATCCCGGCCCTTTCCCTTTTACTCCCGGGACTGGCCTGTCTCCCACCCGACCCTGCGTCACAGGCTGACCGGACGACCCAGGGCAGGGTGCCACCCCTCGCTTGTGCCGACGACAGCTGATCTGGCTGGGACCGAGACGGCGGCTCTGGACACCACCGGCACCGCTCGCTCTCCGACCTCACGCGGGTGTGCCCGCGGGCTGGCAGTGGGCGTCGGCTCAGCCTCGCTTTGCTGCGTGGAGGAGCCCCTGGACTGGTTTTCTTTAATTTTGAGACACGAGACTTGAGAGACACTATGCGTTAAGAATGGGGTGTGTGTGTACACGTGTGCGTGTACACATGTACATGCCAGGGAGTCTCTGGAAACACCAGAACTGCACCCTAGTGCATATATGCACATGTTCAGGGCGGCGCAGTGAGGCTGAGCCTGGGGTCCCGGCCCCTCCTCTGGTTAGCGTGTATCGCAGGACGAGTAGCTGAGCTCGCGAGGCGCCCGCCCGCCTCGGTTCCGGGAAATAACCGCAGCCCCGCCACCCTGCGCGGAAGCGAGCTGTGGACGGTGCGCACGGGCAGAGCAGGGGGTGTGCATGGGTCTCAGCACAGCACAGGAGCTGCTGCTGTCCCAGGAGGGGGTGGCCCTGCCTGTCCCACTGCTGTCCCACGTGGTGGCACGGATGGCCCTGGAGGGACACTGAGTGCGGCGGGGTCTAAGACTCGGAAACAGCCAGAACTGTGTTAGCTCTTCCAGTCCCGCGAACGCCTGGGCTCCGAGCGCCGTGCCATCTGCCCGCCAGTACGTGACGTAGGAGTAAGGTCTGACTGGCACACGGCCTCGCTGCCCAGATGCCGAACGTCCGTATACCTGTTCGGGGAGTGCTCAGGATCCAGAGCTGGCTACTGGGATGTTTCGGAAGTCACTCCTCTTTAAGCCACGAAGGACAGCGATAGGGAAAGAGAAATGACTCCTATTTTAACTTCAGTCAGACTCCGGATTACGGAGGTAAGTGTGGGGCCGCCCCAGCCTTGGGACCGGAGTCCGGATTACGGAGGTAAGTGTAGGGCCGCCCCAGCCTTGGGACCCGAGTCCGGATTACAGAGGTAAGTGTGGGGCCGCCCCAGCCTTGGGACCGGAGTCCGGATTACGGAGGTAAGTGTGGGGCCGCCCCAGCCTTGGGACCGGAGTCCGGATTACGGAGGTAAGTGTGGGGCCGCCCCAGCCTTGGGACCGGAGTCCGGATTACGGAGGTAAGTGTGGGGCCGCCCCAGCCTTGGGACTGCTCCCATTGGTTAACGTGCTAAGTGGTGAGCAATCCCCTCACCAGGAGGGGCTCAGTGGTGGTCCGAGAAATTGCTAAAGGTGTTGCAGAGATCCTTGAAGCTTAGAATAAATGACCTACAGGCACCTTCAATTCTGAGGGTTGTGTATTTTTAAGAGTTATTTTTGTTGTCATGTGGTGTCTAATCCAATCCCTGAATGAGGGAACCAATTTGGATAAAGGAAATTTCAAAAATACCCACACAATCAATATCTAATTCATTTACGCCGTTTCTTTCTGGGCCTGCTGGTAGAAGCTGAGTTGTCTCGTTTCTCTTAGACTCAAGCACTTTGGGAAAGGAGCCATCTTTTCAGATTCTCTCCCCGGGGCTTGGAAGCCGTACCCGTGTAAGAGGTGGCGTGCCAGGCCTGACGTAGCGAACCCTTTCCTACCAGAATCAATATGGCTCTGGGAGGGCGCATTTCTACTTAAGACCAAAGAGGCATGAGGGGCATTGTCCCAGTCTCAAAATACTACACTTCCACTCCTGAAGGGAAAATGTCTGTAATATATAGAAGAGGAAATTCTCAAAGTTACAAGTTCTACCTGAAGTATGAGCAATGTACAATCATTAAATCATTGCTGTGATTAGAAAAATTATGCCTGATTCTGCATCTGGAGGGTCGGGGTTTCCTTTTTCTGGGCCGACCTAATACGTCCCTGCTGGAATCCTGTGACGCTGGGCGTATCTAAGAGCTGACAGCTGGTGCCCGGGACGCCCGGTGCTCACCTGGAGGAGCAGGCAGAGGGCTGCAGGGCCGTGCCCTAGGCTGCTCGGAGGTGGAGGCGAGGCTCCAGGTCCTGAGTCCGGACACCCCGAGGAACACTGGCCGGCCCTCTGGGTGGGACTGTGTTCAACCTGGCCCTGTGATGTCACCGCCTCCTGGGTCCCCTGTCCTCGGCTTCTCCAGATCTTCTGGCCAAGAAGATGGGCACGGAAGAGGCAAACCATGAGGGCCAAGCGGGTCCCTCAGCGCCGTGCGTGGCCCTGTGCGCCTTCCATCCCGTAGCTCTCTGACACCTGCTTTCTAAGCACACACGTTTATTTAAAGAGTTTGACGTTTTGCAGCTTTTACTGTCTGTTCAGCAGTGAAGTGAGCTCTTAGAAAACATTTACACTGGAGGTCATTTTCAAAAGAGAATTATTTCTCACCTTCTTTTCTAAGACTGTACATTACTCGGTGATTTGCCCATCCCAGACTTTGCGAGATGAAATAGCACCATTTTTCTTTAGCAAAAGGTAGTCTTGAGTGGCCGTGTGTGAAGGACTAATCTTTGTGTGTCCGGAGTTCTTCAAAGGGGGACCTGTGAGGTTTACGATGATGCTTCAGAGGAGGAAGAATTTGAAGAATGACTCAAAAGGCTATTCGTATGTCATCTTTAGAGAGTATTTTATTCAACTCCTTCTCCCATCTTTTAATGGGATTGATGGTCTTTTTTCCAAACAGCTTTAGTTCCTTGTGTATTCTGGTTATCAGTCTCTTATCTGACCCAAAATTTACAAAAATATTTTCCCATTCTGAGGGCTGTCGATTCTCTTTTGGAGAGAGCCGAGGGATTGTGAAGAGCTGAGGGGAACAGGGTGCTTTTAGCATAACGAGGAGCCTCACGCCCTGGGACTGCTGAGGAGCGGTCCGGAGGACCAGGCGGCCCCCCACCCTGTTTCTGGGCACACACCTGCAGGGATAGCACCTCCTCAGAGTGAGTGGCCTGGCCAGTGTAACCACACCGTGTGCCACAGCCAGATGTGACCCTGCTCGTCCTCCCGCCCCGTGAAGAGCACCGGCACTCGTGCCCCGTCCCCGTAGCGAGCGCAGCTCTGCAGACGAGACCGTCCACCCTCTGACGCTGTGGGACAGTGATGTGGCCGCCATCGGCCCGACCTCTGCCCATCACTGTGTGCGCCCACGCTGTTCTGACTCTGTGAGACTGCGATGTGGCCCGCCGCCAACCCTGGTCCCTGCCCCATGCTCACTGTGTGCACCCACGCTGTTCTGACTCTGGGACTGCGATGTGGCCTGCTGTCAGCCCTGGTCCCTGCCCCGTTCTCACTGTGCGTGCCCACGCTGTTCTGACTCTGTGAGACTGCCATGTGGCCCGCCGTCAGCCCTGGTCCCTGCCCCGTGCTCACTGTGTGTGCCCACACTGGTTCTGACTCTGTGAGACTGCCATGTGGCCCGCCGTCAGCCCTGGTCCCTGCCCCGTGCTCACTGTGCGTGCCCACGCTGTTCTGACTCTGGGACTGTGACGTGGCCCGCCGTCAGCCCTGGTCCCTGCGCACATACTTACTGTGTGTGCCCACACTGGTTCTGACTCTGGGACTGTGACGTGGCCTGCTGCCAGCCCTGGTCCCTGCCCCGTGCTCACTGTGCGTGCCCACGCTGTTCTGACTCTGGGACTGCGACGTGGCCCGCCGTCAGCCCTGGTCCCTGCCCCGTGCTCACTGTGCGTGCCCACGCTGTTCTGACTCTGGGACTGCGACGTGGCCCGCCGTCAGCCCTGGTCCCTGCGCACATACTTACTGTGTGTGCCCACGCTGTTCTGACTCTGGGACTGCGACGTGGCCCGCCGTCAGCCCTGGTCCCTGCGCACATACTTACTGTGTGTGCCCACACTGGTTCTGACTCTGGGACTGCGACGTGGCCTGCTGCCAGCCCTGGTCCCTACCCCGTGCTCACTGTGCGTGCCCACGCTGTTCTGACTCTGGGACTGCGACGTGGCCCGCCGTCAGCCCTGGTCCCTGCCCCGTGCTCACTGTGCGTGCCCACGCTGTTCTGACTCTGGGACTGCGACGTGGCCTGCTGCCAGCCCTGGTCCCTGCCCCGTGCTCACTGTGCATGCCCACGCTGTTCTGACTCTGGGACTGCGACGTGGCCCGCCGTCAGCCCTGGTCCCTGCCCCGTGCTCACTGTGCGTGCCCACCTGGGACAGGCCTGCTGCTGCACAGTGTCCTGCGTGTGTGACCCCACAAGGCTGGAGGGTTACACGGCCCTGGGTGGTAAACATTTGTCCACAGTCACCCTTCAGCTTCTGACGCAGCTAGTGATTTAATTGTCACCCATTAATACGGGCCATTGGGTGAGAATTTGTCAAAACAAGATATGTCAAGAGGGCTGAGGGACGTATTTCCTGGTGGGAGATTTCGCCACTCTCGCCTGCCCGTGTTTCTCCCCCATCCAGCCTCCAGAGACTGGCTGGTAAACATGCCCCGTCCTCAGGGCAGGTCAGCAGGTCAGTCTCTGAACTTTTCACTCTCCCGTGTAAGCGCTGAGTTCGTCTGTGAGGACGAAGGGCCTACTGAAATGCCGGAGGGAGCAGCATGCGTTTATGGCTCCTCGCCCTCCCAGTCCCCACCCACAGGGGCCTGGGATTTACACCTTTCTGGGGTTTTCACAGTAACAGGAAAAGGGGAGCCAGGCTGTGGACTCACGGTTAGGGAGCGAGGTCCCGATAGCCATCTGTGCAGCTCAGTGCCGGGCATGGCGGCTCGAGAAATGCCGGGAGCCTGTGCGTTCGTGCCCGAAGGCCGACAGAAAGAAGAGACAGGAGAAGCAACTGTGGTGTGACCGTGCTCTGTGGGTGGCATTCCCCTCTCCCTTTCTGTCTCTCTCTCTCTGTCTCTCTCTGGCAAGCACAGGCATCGTCTGGCCCAAAGGAGAAGAAGAAAGGGCACAGGGAGGACTCCACCTGACTTCTTCATCGCTCGTTCTGAAGATTCATTGGGAAAGAAGACCACAGAAGGACCACGAGCCACGGTGCAGGTGCCCGTGTGAGACTGTGTGAGCCACGCTACTGTGGAGGGTGTGGGCCCTGCGCTATCCCACGCCTGCGCCAGTACGCCTGTTCCGGACAGAAAGCATTCAGTCGCTGCAGTGAGAAGCCGGCACAGCCACACGTGCAAACACACGTTTGCTTCTTGGTGAAGCGCTCGGTGCCCATCCACGTGTGGTCGGTCCAGCCGAGCTCGGCAGGGTGCGGGGAGGCCCGGTCCCTGCCCCGGTCCTCAAGCAGCCTGGTGGGGCTCAGCTCTTGCTCGGCCGGCCGGAGTCGGAGTCAGCCTGCGACGGGAGAGGGACGGCACCGCTGCCGTGGCTGCTGGTCTGTCCGTGCCCTTGGCCTGGACCGGGAGCCGGAGCTGGGTATTCTGACAGCTGGGAACAGCGGTCCCTTCCTGGTCCCCACGGGACGCCTCGGCCACCCACGCCGCCCCGGTTTCCCTCCCGTGGCAAGTCCCGCTGGCCAGCCTCGCGTTTTCCGTGTTGACAGCACTGCTGTTTGCCCTGGGTGCTGGGAGTACAATGAGGGCTTTCTCCCGAGTTCAGCTAAAGCAAACGCATTAGTGTGATCACGACCTCATAAACATGACTTAGTGCGGCCGCGAGACTGGTAGGCCCTGCTTCTCACATTCGGGCACCAGTGTCATGACCCAGCCTCGGCCCAGACCCCGCGTTGGGGCTGGGAGCCGTGACAGGCGGCTGACTGACACTAAGCTGCATTTCTGTCACGTGCTGTTTTCCTTTGTCATGCCTTCATGTGTGTTTTCCTGTCTCTCTTGCCGTTTGTGTGGTCTGCCTGCCCACGACCACGGGGTCCCCGTCCAGAAGCCTCTCCCGCCTTCCCCAGACCAGACTCGTACCTCCTAGGCCTGCTGCTGACTCCTGGGTTTTCTCACTGTGCCCTCCAGGTCACGGTTGCTCTGAGCTCCCCACCCCGGGTCATGCGCGTCTTTCCCGAGCTGCGACGACAGTCACAGACAGCCCTGGCCCCTGCTGTCCCCGTGCTCCGGGAAGGGCCTGGCTGGCCATTGGCTCAGTGTCCACCTCACGTCCGGGACGTCCGAGCTCGCATTGTGGGCGACCCCAGCCAGGCGGCCCCTGCTGTCCCTGACATGTCCTTGTCGGGAAGTCCCGTTCTGGTGTCGTCGCTCTGGCTAAAGTCAGCTGATCTGTCGGCGGAGGCTGCGAGCAGCAGCGGGGGACTAGCTGCAGGGCGGGTTGAGGGGCGGCCTCTGCGCTGTGAGCCACGCAGCCCCCACGCAGCCCCCTCTGCTGTCGCGGCCACGAGCAGACGTTAGAGACAGTCTGGCCACGCCCGGGGCAGGAGGAGGCTACAGAGGCGTGCGTCCTCAGGACTGACGTCACGTGGTGCAGGGGCCTCGCAGACACCTCGGGGCGCCTGCACGTGGGAGCCCGTCCCTCGGAGGGAGGCAGTTTCACTGTGTTTTGTGTGGTGACCTTGAAAAAGGGAAAGGCCCTTCCTAGGCACTTCCGGTCCGCCATGTCCGTGTCACAGAACTTGCCTGGCAGTGGGGGTGTCCCCACCTTTGTGCACAGTGGAGCGGCTTCCGTGTGGCAGAGAGGCCGAGGGAGCGAAGGAGGCCCCGGGCCGTCTCGCACAGGCAGGAGGGGCTTCCGCACAGAGCGGCTGCCGAGCAGGCTTCTCCAGCCCTCGCCCTGGGGCAGGCTTGTCCGACCTTCTGGGCCGGCGTTCTGGACCTGGGCTGTGCAGACAGCCTGGAGCAGTGTCCCGGAGGGGCCGGGGGACGGTCCCTGCAGGGTGGGGGCTCGTGCTCCCGCACCTGGAGTCCTGGCTGTCACCCTCGTCCTTTCACTTGCCCCTTTGCCCTCCCCAGCCACGGAACACAAGCTCCTCGGCCGCCCGCCACCCCAGCGTCTCCTCAGGTCTCCACGCCTGGGGAGGCCGGGCTGCTGTTTACCCAGGCCTCCACTGCAGGGCTGCTTCCTCCAGGAAGCCTCCCCTGCACAGGCGCACTGCCCTCCTGGTCCTGCGGCCTCTGTCCTTCTGGGATCCCTCTTCTGTATCGCCTCCATGCAGCTCTGGGGCTCTGGAGCTGAGGCCCTGGGAGCTGGAGTCAGGGCTCTGTCCCCGAGTCCTCACGCCCGGAAGAGCCTGGCCCATGGTGGTCGGCCGAGCGGCCCCGCCTGCGGCCCGAGGGGCCCCGCCTGCGGCCCGAAGATGGTGACAGGTGCCACTTCTTGGGCCAAAGTGCCGCCATGTCAGGGTGTGGGGCAGTCTGACTCCTGAGCGCTGCCCCGAGCGCTGTTCTAGACCGTTCTGCGTGGGTACCGCGTCCTGGAGTTGGAGAAGTGCCGTTCCCGGCAGCAGGCAGGGAAGAGGCACGCCGACTGGAAGCATGCCACCTGCCCACCACCCCGCCTCGAGGACGGCGCGGCCCTCTCCGATCTCTCGGACAGCCTGCTCATCTCCGAGAGGAGAAGCTTACGTGGAGGGCTCAGGGTGTGGCGTGCGCAGAGGTGCAGACGGTGCTTGACGAGGTGAGAGGAGCAAGCCAGGCGCAGCAGGAGGCCGGACGCAGAGGACCTGGAGGTGAGGGGCCGGCCTGACCGAGCCTCGAGGGCGAAGCACGCACACACTGAGCTCGACAACAGGAAGTGGGTTTGTGTGGACACAGACGAATGCTGTATTTAGAGGAAGACCTCAGGCCCCTGCCGTGGAGCAGAGACGGCATCCCTGCCCGGGACGCGAGGCCATAGGGGAAGCCCGAGTTCGGCTCCTGGGACCTGAACACAGGGTCCAGCTGCACACCCTGTGTCCTCGCTGGTCGGAGGCTGGGGCAGAAGCGTCGCAGCACATGGGGCCAGCAGACAGCATGTGGTTATGTTGCTGGACTCCCACGTAGTGGGCCGCAGTTTGAGTCCCGGACCCGGCAGCTTAAAAATCACGCCAGGCGTGTGTGTGTGTGTGTGTGTGTTTGTGTGTGTGTTTGTGTGTGTGTGTGTATGTGTGTTTGTGTGTGTGTGCAACGTGCACACGCATACATGCCCAAGATCCCGAGAGGAGAATGGAGGTGAAGGGATTGTGGCATGTCCATCCCCCCAGGGGGTGTGATTTCTCGGTTTCTGTCTCTCTGTCTCTGTCTCTCTGATGAGTACACGTTCCCTATAGCAAAAATCTCTCTCTCTAAAAAAAAAGGAGGGTCGCAGCACAGTGAGATCCTGTTGAGAAAGTGCCCCTGCCTTCTCTTAACTAGCTTATAAAGAAGGGAGGGTGAGGAAGAAACTTAGAAAGCTAGCAGGTTCCCAGAGGGCAGAGGGTGTTTGGTTCTCTCCATTCTTGGAGTTAATATGTAACATGGAAAATACACGGCATAGAAACGGTGGTACCACAAGGTAAAGACGCACATATGAAAAGCTAGAAGGTGGCATGGTGGTTAAGGCTCTGGACTCCCACATGGTCAACCATGGTTCAAGTCCTCGGCCTGGTGGCTTGAAAATCATTCAGGCCGTGTGGGTGTGCGTGCCCAAGATCCGAGAGGACAGTGGAGGAGAAGGGAGTGAGGCGTGGCCATGCCCCCAGGGAGGGTTTCTCACTTTCCCTGTCTCTGTTTGTCTCTGACAAGCATATGTGCCCTGTGGCAAAAACCTACAAAAAAAGTGCATATATTTAACAAAGAACAACAACAATTACGGATATATTGAAAAATATCCTCCAACTCATGTCACTATTTTTAGCTCAAAGTATTTATTTTAAATGTCTAAAAAACGAAATCTAATTTATGTATTAATATGAAGAGTAAATAAAAGTCAATTTAAAATATTAGGTCCTGGGGAAAGCCATCTGTGCAAGAGATACACCCTGACCTTCCCGAGGACGCAGCGTGATGGAGTGGCACTGCTCTGGCGTCACCGTCGCTGGCCACGTGCACGAGACTCCGGTGACGGGAAGCTCCCGGCCGGGCACTCTACATGTGCTGTTTGACTGACGTGGTTTTGTTTTGGGAATCATTGGTCCCAACAGAAGACAGACTGCATTTTTAAGCCTAAAAAGTAACGGAGGCCCACCAGAGCCCCGGCCGGGCCGCGCATGCAGCCTCCTCCTGGAACTGCTGCTTCGCCCCGGCGTAGGCCGCGTCCTGGGTTCAGACGCGAATTGGACGTAGCGTGTCAGTGGCGTACGTAAGAGGTACTTCCAACGTGCTTAGATAGACTTCTCTCCAGTGTTACGCCTGTCACAGCGTGCAAGACTGGATAGCACTCCCGGTGGGGGGACCGCGTGGTTAAGTTTTGCCCCCTTTAAAAAGTTTCTTTCTTTCTTCCCTGAGCAAGACAGGGAGAGAGCAAGCACCCCAAAAGGGTCTTCATGCTCCAGAGCACCCCAGCACCAGCAGCCTAGGCCCGGCACACAGGTGTGATGTATTCAGGGGGGCCACTGGATATGAGCCATGACTCCCTTGTGGGTCAGCCGTGCAGGGCATCACGTTACCACTGCTACGCCGGCCCCCAAGTTCTGTCTGATTGTTCTCTGCGTTCCCTTGAGAAAGGTCACTCAACTTCTCTAAGGCTCGGGTTTCCTCCAGAGAAAAAAAGACGGATGATTATCATATTACCATTTGGATTTAAAGAAAACAGGTTAAAATATAACTCCTCTGGTTTATATGTTATAGGAAATAGGCATTGAATAAAGAAATTATTGTGGGAACCAGCAGATGGCATAATGATTACGTCACTGGACTCCCACGTAGTTGATCATGGTTTGAGTCCTGGACTTGGCAGCTTAAAATTCACTCTGGGTGCATGTGCATGTGTGCCCAAAACCCTGAGAGGAGACTGGGGGAGAAGGGATTGCGATGTGGCCGCCACCCACCCCGCTCTCCCCCCCACCCCCCGGGTGATTTCTCGCTTTCTGTGTCTCTCTCTCTCTCCAGTGAACACACATGCTCTATTACAAAACTCTCCCTTAAGAAGCAATAAATAAAATTATTGCATTATTATTTGTTATGGGGTGATTTACTAAATCAAAGGTAAATTTGAGTCTGTCTTCTGGCTTAAGCATTTTCAAAGCCACATATTTTGCACGAATGCACCGTGGCAGTGCCAGGCAGCTGGGTACACCGCAAATGCCGCGGGCACCAGAGCGTGGGTTCCACAGCTGGCAAGTGAACTCAGATGCAGGCGCCGGGGTTCCCTGGGCCGCATGACCAAGACCAAGACGGCTGAGGGACTGAGCTGCAGTTACTCAGTGTCATCGGCCTTGGCGAGCCCACCTCCCGGACCGCGGAGTCACCACGGACGGCCTTTGGGCCTAGTGTGCGTGTATTATTCTGCCGATCGCAGAGACTGGGGTACCTGTGCTTACGGCTGCTCCTGTTCGGAGGGGACTGTTGGTGGGACACAGAAGTAGTTCAAGGACTGCCCGTGTGGACCTCTGAGGTCAGCAGAAGATGTCGGTTCTCGCCACCGTCAGGCGGCCCGGCAGCTCTTGGCCGAAGTTCATCCCCACGGCATGTGGGTCAGAACAAGCCAGCGCCAAGGGTGTCCTTGATAGGAAAGACAGGCTTGACGGGCTTGCGTCGTGCGCATTGCGGCCACGGCCTCCCTCCCGGCCTCCTCGGCTGTGTGTGCTCCATCAGCGCCCACAGAGCCACACGCCGTCCCGGCTGGGTGCTTCCTACGAGGAGCGCCTTGATTGATCGTAAATCCTTCCATTGGAAGGATTTGAAGGAAATGAATCACACTCTGGGGAAGCGGGGAGGTGTTCCATGAAGAGTGTCGTGACCCAGGTTCTGGCTCTGGGTCGTGAGGAGGAGAGCCTGTGCAGGTGTTACGGGGCGCCCCGGCCGCGCAGGCCCTGCCTGGTACAAACTGCCTCTGTGAGGGCAGGAGGCGGATGGCGTGTCCTGTCCCATTTCTGCTGAATGGATTCCTGGCTGAGATGACAGAAAGCGGCCAGCTCTGTGTTGGTTTACCAGCCTCAACCTGCTCAAGATCCGCTCAGGTGAAGACGGAGTTCTGTGGGTCTCATCGAACGTCACGGGGACCGGAAACGAAGCACGCAGAGAAGCCCACCAGGAGACCCCTGCAGCCAAAGCTATCGGGAAGGGCCTCCGCCCGGCAGGACAGAGTGAACGGGAAGCGTTCCATGTGGTCAGGCTGTGGTGTGACCGATGCCACTGGCGATGGTAACCAGGCAGCGTAAAATACCCTCGAATGGTAGGATGACGGCAGGTACGAATGCCATCTGGGTCAGCCACTTTAAGTCAAGACCGTCCTGGGAAAACCAGGCTGACCTTCCACCTGGTTACGATCCCTGAGCCCCTGCCGTACGCACACGACGTACCTCGTAACGGAGCAGCCGTCTAAGAAGAGTTGCACCCTGAAGTGCCCGTGAAGCTGGGGAGCGTGGAAGGTCATGCTTTATTCAGGGTTTGATGGCGAGCACCCGAGAATGACTGGGGAGACCCACAGTGGGAGTACAGACTACTAGACTCTCAGAGGGACATGTGGCATGCCACGGAGCCCACTCCTAGGCAAGCAGGAAGAACGTGGCCTGGGGTCACGTGGAAATTTTTCACGTGAAAAACTGAAAATGTATGTGGTGCAAGCACAGCTGAAGAGAGGAACTGGAAGTGGGAGAGAGGGGTTTTAATTTTCACGTTTTATTGGCTTGTTTTAGGGTACGTAGAATTTAGACTTCCTTATTTCTTATGAAGGTTGATGGACCGGCAGGGTGTGGAGGTCACGGCGGCTGCATGCCACGTGACCAACTGGGCAGTTTGCGTGCTGGACCTGGCAGCCTGACAACTCTGGGCGCATGTGCGTGCGTGCCCAGAATCCCAAGAGGAGAGTGGAGGAGAAGGGATGTGGTGTGGCCATCCCCCCGGTGGGTGATTTCTCACTTCTCCTCTCTCATAGTGCACACACCCTAGCAAAACTTAAAAAAAAAGTACGAAAGCGTTTGTAATTATTCCCAGGCCGTCCGGCTCTTCAGTGCTGATTCTGACGGGGCGAGGGCTGCAGTGGGCAGGGCTTGCAGAGCCGGTATCAGGCCTGAGAGGGAACCCCCATCTGCCCAGGGTGTGGACCAGAGGCAGGTGCAGAGGACGGTCACGCCCCCAGGAGTTCTGCGTCACAGCTGTCCAGAGGGGTCAGAGGTCAGGACTCTGTGGTCTGGACACTGCGAGGCCAGGGAGTTTCCTTGGAGAAGACAGGCCCTGAAATGGAGCACATGGGGTGGCCTGTGCCCTGGCGGTGGGGAGGGTCTCCCCAGGCAAGCACACCCGGAGTGAGGACCTCACGGCCCCAGCTAGAGCCGTCTGCAGAGAACCCGGGGGCTCGGGTGTCGGCGGGAGGGCGGCGGGAGCGCCGGCCAGGTGCTGGGCGACCCTTGTCTGGGCACCCTCCGTTCCTCCCCCCCGCTGGCCTTGGGGGCCCAGTCCTGGAGCGGCTCTGAGGCCCCCTTGTTTCTGCAGCTGCTGAGCCGCAGGTGGGCGGGGCCTCAAGCAGCTCCGTGAGTGCCGGGGCGGTGGCTCCAAGGCCCGCCCCAGGTCTCCGTGGACAGTGGCGGCTCTGACAAGTGCCCCCACACTCCGCTCACATGTACCCTCTCTCCTGCTCGCTTCCCCCGCAGTCACACACGTGGCCCTACACCAGGTCTTCTCTGCCGCTTCTGCCCAGTGACCTCGGCCGTGCACGGAGTCAGGGCGTCCCCTGATGTTGGAGCGCGTGGTGTGTCCCTCTGGCCCTTTTGTGAGCAGTGCCAGTTCGAAGGGGCCGTGGCCGTGGGTTGGCAGCACAAATTAGAAACGCAGAGTTGCTCGGGCTGCGGACTTCCGGTCTGGCTGCATGCCCAGTCACGCGTGCAGGCTGCATGTGCTCCAGCGCATCCAGCGTGTGCGTCACTGCCAAAGGCGACGTCCGTGGGAAGTACCAACAGGGTCACCCTGAGCTGTCAGGGCCGCGCCCCCTCAGAGTTCCTCACGGTCTCAGGCCACGGTGGTCCTTTGGCAGTACCGGCCGTGGGTAGTCACGTCCCGTGGAGAGACTTCGGGGGCAGCGCGGTGAGCGGGTCTGTGTCTCCTGTCACACGTACTGCGGGAGCGCAGCGCCCTGAGCTTTGCAGGGACCGGCGCGGCTTGGTTAGTGGTCGTGACAGCGCAGGCCGTCCAGACGGTAGCCAGGGTCGGGGTGGAGGGCGGCCCTGCATTGGGACAGGGCGCTGCGAGGCCGACCCCGTGGGGGTCTGGTTGTGGCTGGAGAGCCCCTTGGCAGTGGCAGGCTTTCCAGCCGGGATCTGGGCCCCGAGGCTGCGGTGGGGCTCGGTGCCAGGACCCTGCCGGATTTTCTCATGGCTGGTTTTTCCCAAACCAGCAAACGTTTAAAAATAAAAATAACACGCCTTCAAAAGCAAAAAGAAGGAGCAGGGCACAGGCCTCACCTCTGGGGCACGGCCAGGGTGTCCTGGACTGCAGGGCTGGGGCACGGCCAGCTGCAGGCGAAGTCCCTGCAGGCAGCCGGGAGAGAGTGCGCGTCGCGGGAGCCGCTGGGCTGAGGCCTGGAGGAGGGCCATGGCCTGACTAGACCTGTAGAGGGCGTCCGCCCACTGTCTGTCCCCGCACGTGCTCTGTCACGAGAGAGAGAGCGAGAGAGAGAGAGAGAGAGAGAGAGCGAGCGAGCGGGGAGTCAGAGAGAGAGAGAGAGGGGAAGTCAGAGGGGGGCAGAGTCAGAGAGAGGAAGGAAGACAGAGAAAGAAATTAAAAAAAAAAAGGGGGAACCAGCAGTTAGCGTAATGGCTATGTCGCTGGACTCCCACGTAGTCGACCGCGGTTCGCGTCTCGGACCCGGTGGCTTACAACTCACGCCAGGCGCGTGTGCGTGCGTGCCCAAGATCCCGAGAGGAGAATGGAGGAGAAGGGATTGCGGTGTGACCATCCCCCCTGGGGGGTGATTTCTCTCTTTCTGTCTCTATGTCTCTCTCTGTCTGTCTGGTGAGCGCACGCGCCCTATAGCGAAAAAAAAAACCTCTCCAAAAAAAAAAAGAAAGAAAGAAGAAGGTGGTTTGTCCTAGGTCAGGCTGTGAAGTACTTTAGCACCCAGGCGTTGACGCTATTTCAGTGTTCTTCTAAATCTGCACTGGGTTGGGACCAGCAGGTGGCGTAGTGGTTACGTCGCTGGTCTCCCACGTAGTTGACTGTGGTTTGAGTCCCAGACCTGGCGGCTTAAAACTCACACCAGGCACGTGTGCATGTGTGCCCAAAACCCTGAGAGGAGAATGGAGGAGAAGGGTCTGCAGCGTGGCCACCCCCGGGGGGTGATTTCTCACTTTCTATCCCTCTGTCTCTCTGGCGAGCTCATGCACCCTATAGCAAAATAATTTCTCTAAATAAACAAATAAATAATAAATAAATTGTAGCTTACTTGAAAAATAAATACCCTCATTGTTAAAATAGTTAACTATCACAAGCATAAATATTACTATTTTTTATTATTTCTTGAGTTTTGCCATAGGGTGCATACACTCACCAGAGAGAGAGAGAGAGAGAGAGAGAGAGAGAGAGAGAGACAGAGAGGAAGTGAGAAATCTCCCCCATGGGGGCAGGCACACCACAGTCCTTTCTCCGCCTTTCTCCTCTTGGCATTTTGGGCATGCACACAGGAGCCAGTGTGATGTTCAAGCCATCGGGTCTGGGACCCGAACTGCAGCCGAACACGTGGGAACCCAGTGCCTGACACCGTGCAGCCCGCTGGCCCCCAGCGTAGCCATCGCCCGGGGACCTGCTTTGCCGAGGGAGGACACGGGAGCTCACGGTGCTGTCTGGCGTGACTCTGACATGGCAGGGGTCTGGTAGGGCTATCAGAGGGTTAAAGCAGAACTGTGTAGTCAGGGGTGACTTTTATTTTCTTTGTGCTTTTCACGATTGCTGAATTTTTATGTTAATTAGGCACTGCTTTGACATAAAAAAATAAGTTCTTGATCAAATAAAATGACAGGAACTCACACCAAACAGTCTACTTTGGGAACCTGGGGCCTTGGGAACTTTGGGCAGCCGAGTAAAGATGCTGTCCTGGGCGGGGACATCTAGGGTGACGAGGACAGAGGTACTTGGGGCTCTCGCTGAAACAAAGCTGAGGCTCGGGGTTCCAGAGGGCAGCGGGCAGCGGGTCTGCAGGGAGTGGGCAAGGCGTGGCGAGGCTGCGGAGGCTGGGCGCTGCCCTGCGGGAGGGTGCACTGGGGCTCGGGAGTGGTCGGGGGCCGGCCAGCTCACTGGGCCAGTGTCCCCACCTGTCGTGAGAGCTGGCTGCATGGTGGGATTCTTGTCCCCGTCACACTCACCGAGGAGAAGACACACCCTCACCCTGAGCAAGCAGAGGGGAGGGTCAGCACTGGAAGGTGGGACTTGCTGTCTCGGTAACAGAAGTGACGCGTGACCTGAGCTCGTGACCCGAAGGCTCTCCAGACCGCCCCCCCCCCCCCCCCCCGGCCTGGGCCTCGCTCCGGCCCTCCCGGTGCCCACGGGCACGTGCTCTCCACGTCTCTCTCCCGAGCCCCTCCCGCTCCGCTCTGGGACCGCGAGAATGGAGCCCGCTGCCCCGTGGGCGGGTGGGGCCTGGCCACAGCTGCCTACCGCCTGCACCGCGGGTCCCCACGGCCGGGAGGAAGGACATGCTGCCTGACACTCATGCATTGGTTCCCAGTGAGCCATGACCTGGCTGTGGCATGTCACCCACGTCCCTTGGCTGGCATTTGCCGCATTGACTGTACTGGATTTAAAAGCTGGGACGGGCACTCACTAGTGAGAAGCGAGAGGGCTCAGCTGTGCTGGTGGGTGTGTCCAGGCAGGCCGAGACTGGTGGGTCTCGCAGGGAGTGTGTGTGTGCACGAGAGTGAGACACAAGGACCAGCCACGCCCGCCGTGGCGTCCCCTCTGGTGCCTGAGAGCACTGTGGTAGTTACTGCTTCTGTCGTGACTTGCTCACGGGTAAAGCAGACGACAGTCTTTACCGAAGAGGACGGGTTAGCCGGTACTGCCCGCCCAGCCGCGACGTCCAGGCCCTGCGGGACTGACCTGCATCCTCCCCTCGTCTGCAGAGGCCTGGAAAATCGTCCCCGTTTACAGACTGGAACCTGGACCCGTCGAACAGCCTGGAGTCAAGATAGCGGAGCCCCGGCAGGGAGTCCAGCGTCTTTGTCTCTTTCTGTGCTTTTCTCTTGTGCGAATGTAAATGTTAAAACGGGACTGGGACCAGCAGTTGGTGGAATGGCTGTGTCACTGGACCCACATGTAGTGGACCACAGTTCGAGTCCCAGACCCAGTGGCTTAATCGCATGCCAGGCACATGTGTGTGTGTGCCCAAGATCCCGAGAGGAGAGTGGAGGAGAAGGGATTGTGATGTGGCCATTCCCCCTGGGCCATCATTTCTCGCTTTCTGGCTCTTTGTTTCTCTCTGTCGAGCCCACGTGCCCTGTAGCAAAAAACTCTGCCCCCCAAAAAAAATAGGGGACCCCTCCAGGCAGGATCCCGCCCATCAGGCAGCGTCTCCTGCCAGGCGGTGTTTACCTCTCGCCTTTGCGCATCACAGAGCCAAGAGCTGGTGCTGACATCGGGGAGGCTCTTGGGTGGCCCTGCCTTTGTCCCTCTGGTTGGAAAACGAGTGCACCAAGACCCCGGGGTGGAGGGCTTATCCCTGCCTGGGGCAGGTGGTCTGTGACCCGACAGGAGAGGCTGCCCGTGGGCTGCATGGTGAGGCCCGTCTGCACCTGCAGGATTCGAGCAGAGTTCTCAGCGCCTCCGCATGCAGATTTGAGAGGCTGATTATTGCATGCAGAGAAGCCCATACACAAGTCCACGCCTGGCTGGGAAAGACACGTGCTCCCATGAGATGTAAACAGGATTTTAAAAACGGTTTAGAGTAAAGGGGATGAGGCTCAGTGCTGAGAGAAAATCACAAGGGGAAGGGAAGAGTGCTAAGTATCTCTCAGGCTCAGTGCTGAGAGAAAATCACAAGGGGAAGGGAAGAGTGCTAAGTATCTCTCAGGCTCAGTGCTGAGAGAAAATCACAAGGGGAAGGGAAGCGTGCTCAGTATCTCTCAGGCTCAGTGCTGAGAGAAAATCACAAGGGAAAGGGAAGAGTGCTCAGTATCTCTCAGGCTCAGTGCTGAGAGAAAATCACAAGGGAAAGGGAAGCGTGCTCAGTATCTCTCAGGCTCAGTGCTGAGAGAAAATCACAAGGGGAAGGGAAGCGTGCTCAGTATCTCTCAGGCTCAGTGCTGAGAGAAAATCACAAGGGGAAGGGAAGCGTGCTCAGTATCTCTCAGGCTCAGTGCTGAGAGAAAATCACAAGGGGAAGGGAAGCGTGCTCAGTATCTCTCAGGAACGCTCACGTGCCTCTGCTCGACGGTGTCTGCAGTAGCCTTTAGCCATCAGAGTACGGCGTGTATGTAAAGTGTGGTGTTTATCCTGCTTTTAGGAGATTTTCTCTCCCGCGTTGTCCCACCCTCGTGGGAGAAGGAGCTGTGAGGGGCCATTAGTCTCATCTTGGTTTTAGAGTTCTGTCCCTGGATCTGGGGGCCCGCCCATGGCGAAGAAGGGTGCTGAGCTTCGGAGCAGGCAGGGCCACAGTCAGGCCCTTTCCTTTACCCCACAGCCCTGTCCAGAGGTGCGCTTTCCACATGGCGCCCAGCCCGGGAGAGCCGGGAGAGCTCCCAGGGCTAGGGCTGGGCGTCCGCGTGCACACGCCGGGGTTGATCCCGTGGTGGCATGTGCACCTGTGGGGGGAGGAAGGCACCCCAGGGCGCGAGGTCCAGCCAGTCCCTCCTCTCCCACCCTCCCCCGTCGGGATTCTGGGCACACGTGCCTGGAGTGTTTCTCAGGGCACTGACTCAGACCACAGAGCCGGCCACGCAGGATCCCCCGCCTTAGCCCGCAGGCCACGGAGCCACCCCGATTTACGTTCCTAGGTTACACGAGTGAACACTGCCGGTCTGTGAAGGAGGCTCCCTCGGCTCTCCGAACCCGCTCAGCGTCAGCCCTGGCAGGCGAAGTGCCCAGGGCAGCCCGGCTCAGGAGGAGGGCCAGGGCGCAGGGGCGGGCTCGCGGGCCTGTGGGCAGTTATCTGGGGACAGCGGTAGGGCAGTGTGTGAGGCATGTGCGTGATTGAAGGGCTCCGTGACACGGGCGCGGGCACTGACAAGCCCACGTCTGAGGCAGCTGATGGCTGGACGTGGCTGGCTCTGGTACTGTGCCGGGGCCGAGGCGGGAAGCTCTCGAGTTGGGGTTAGTCTGTCCCCATGCAGGTGTCAGTGAGGTGACAGGCCTGGCTGTGGTGTGAAGAGCACAGTGCCTCAGTCCGCAGTTCGCTGCACGCCTCGTCCAGGGCCCCCCACAGGCGTGCAGTGTCAGCTTGACCAAGTCGAGGCTTCCTCCTCTGTCGGTGGGCTGACCACTGCCTGAGCTGCGGGGGGAGGAGGCGACATTTGCCAGCTCCCTACTGTTACCGGAAGTGCAGGGGGTGCCAGATCAATGGTAGCTGCTTTATCGCTAGCTTCTGTTTGACTGTCAGAGGGCCTGTGCGCTTGCTGGAGAGAGAGGAAGACAGCGGTGGAGAGTGAGAAGCTGCCGTCGTGAGGCACGGTCACGCCGCAAACCTTCCCTCCACCTCTGCCACCTTTGGGACTTGGACCCGTGCGCATACACCCAACGTGTGTTTCAAACCACCAGGTCCGGGACTTGAACTGTGAGGTCGGCCATGTGGGACCCAGCTGCCTTCACCACTATGCCATGCACTGTCCCAGACTCTTTTTATAAAGATTCACTTGAAATCCTACAGTCTGTGGTTTATCTAAATGGGAAAGAAAGAATAAAAACCTAAGCAAGATCCTTGGGATTTGGAAAGCGAGAGGGCCCGGGAGTAACCGGGGAGGCTGGGAGAAGCGTCAAAGGACTGAGCCGGGCAGAGGGAGGCGAGGAAGTGGGGGGGGGGATGTGCCGCGTCTCACACGGGGGTGCTGAGGGACGGCGAGGGCCTGGGGCACGCAGTGACGGTGGAGGTCCCAGGCATTTCCTCGCGCCTCATGTCCCAGGACACCATGTAAGGGCGCGCTTCACTCTTTCTGTGCTCCTGAAGATCAGGCGGGAGCTGCCCTTCCTCTCTGGTGGTG
This sequence comes from Tupaia tana, assembly GCA_026018925.1. Lineage (NCBI taxonomy): Eukaryota > Metazoa > Chordata > Mammalia > Scandentia > Tupaiidae > Tupaia > Tupaia tana. Next base: position 197,725,552 of record JAKSZU010000002.1, on the reverse strand, counting down.
ACCCAGAACCAGGCCATCGGCCTCCTTTTGAGCCCGTCCTCTCTGGAGCTGTATGGCAGCGTGAGCAGCGGCTCCTCGGCTGGCGGGGCTGGCGGGAGCTGAGCGTGTACCCGGCAGGGCCTCCTGACACGCCCTGGTCGGGAGCTGAGCCGAGGACTGTGGTTCCAGGTTGGAGAGCTCGCACTCCGGTGCCTCGTCCCCGGTCTCCACTCCCCAGAGCACACACCCCGTCTCCTAAGACACGGAGGAGTAGGTGAGGTGGCATTCCCAACCTCCCGAAGACACAGTGTTCAGACACGCGCCGTCTGGAGTCCGCTCCTTACTTTAGGAGATTCTTCTTTTCTTTTTCCTTTCTTTACTTTTACATTCAATCACTGTGTGTTGTTACAGCATGCCAAATGAGCGTTCCCATCCTGAGCACACTGGGTGTCGGTTAGTCAAAGGTATCACCACGTGCATTATCATCAACCGATGCTTTTCCGATTCCGGGTCCCTTAAATGCTTTGCTGCTTTGGTTTGCCCTTCACCCCCTCCCTCTCGCCCTCCCCATGTCCCTCTCCTCCCACACCGTCTCCGGTGCCTATTGTGCACTTGTAGGAGAGAGAGACAGAGACAGTGAGGGAAAGTGAGAGATCACCCCCAGGGAAGATGGCCACACCACCATCCTTCTCCTCCATTCTCCTCCCAGGATCTTAGTCACACATACAGACACACCCAGTGTGTTTCAAGCCACCAGGTCTGGTACTCGAACCATGGTTGGTCGTGTGGGAGTCCAGTGACATAACTGCTACCCTAGCTGCAGGCCCCACTCTCTGTGCTGTTGTACCTTCTAATCTTCGCGTCTCTGCCGCAGAGCGCGGACATCCGGTATGTACCGAGTGGGGACATACAGTGCTTCTCTTCCATAGTCTGGCTTGGTTACTTAGCAGTAAATCCTCCACATTTGTCCACTCTGCATCAAAATCGTTAGGGACAGAACATGCAGAAATGCATCATCTCAGTGCCTGGACAGTTCTGGAATGAGACCGTCATCCTCCCAACTGTGGAATGACAGCCTGGCTGTGGGCTCGGCTGTCCCCGAGCTCTGCCGTTGCCTCTGCTGATTGGTTTCGTGGCTGACTCTGGTCTGGTCACCAGTACTCGGGGCTCCTCTCCTTGGCAACGTCTTCAGTGCACCTTTCTCATGGGCTTGCTAGTCATTCCTGCCTGCTCCGTGTCACACCTGAGAGTGGGAGTGGCTGTCGTGGCAGGTGACAGGCCATAGTCAAATGGTATCGAGTCCCTGGGCCTTTATGGTGGAGGTCACGTCTGTGTGTTTTGGCTGCACACAGAAAGGGCTCTGTGCTTGCTGAGGGATTCCCAGTGTAGACCCCTGGGGAGATGCATGGACGGGAGATGCGTGGAGGGGAGATGCGTGGAGGGGAGATGCGTGGAGGGGTGCTTGCTGACAGTATCCAGTGTAGACCCCCATGGAGAAGCGTGAAGGGAGGTGGAGGGGTGCTTGCCGAGGGATTCCCAGTGTGGACCCCCCGGGGAGATGGAGGGGTGCTTGCCGAGGGTGCCCAGTGTAGACCCCCGGGGAGATGGAGGGGTGCCTGCCGAGGGTGCCCAGTGTAGACCCCCGGGGAGATGGAGGGGTGCCTGCCGAGGGTACCCAGTGTAGAACCCCAGGGAGATGGAGGGGTGCCTGCCGAGGGTACCCAGTGTAGAACCCCAGGGAGATGGAGGGGTGCTTGCCGAGGGTACCCAGTGTGGACCCCAGGGAGGTGTGTGGAGGTGATGAGGACAAGCACAGGGAATGGGGAGAGACGGGGTGATGCCTGTGAGTGGACAGGTGTAGTTCCTGGCCCGAGGCCGAGCCGTGGTATCCCTCGCTGTCCCAGTACCACAGCCCTCGGCCGTGCCTGGAGCATGGTGAGTGAGGAGGAGGCAGAGGCCTGGGCAGTGCGCACGCAGCCTGGAGCCCACGGGGCGCAGGACAAGAGCTTTCAGCCATCGCACCAGAGCTGCCTCTGAGGCCAGTAATGTTCCCGTGGAGTGAGTTCCATGGTCTGGCTTCAATCCCGATTTAATTGTAAACCAGAAATATCCCAGAAAGGGAAGCTGTGAAGCTTTTACTGGAGGTCGAGCTCAGGCCTGGCACTCTGACAGGGAACTGGGAAGGGGAGGCCAGCCAGGTGGGCTCCTGGGGGCGGAGGTGAGGCCCAGCATCTCCACTCATTTCCGGCGAGCGCCAGGGAGGAGCAGAGCATGGACACGTCAGGGTTTCCTCTTCGCTCTTCGTGGCCCACCCCGCAAAGCCCGGTCTGCAGAGGTGCGGCGCTGCAGTCCACGGGGCCTGGCTCCGCCTTTTCGTCTGTACCCGGCTTCCGCTCCCAGCCGGCCCACGGGCTGCATCCGTGGCTGTGGACCGCAGTGGCCAAAGGGCAGGGGCAGGAGCTGCCGCCTGCACAGCAGGGGCGTGGCAGCGAGCCCTCTGCACGTGCCCTCTGTGTCTCAGCACTGTCGGGGAGGGCTGTGCCCTCCTGGCACTGGCTGCAGACACAGGCTGGCTTCACACACTGCCCTTCACCTGGGACCCACAGGAAGCCTCGGGCCCCGCAGTCTCCTCTGCCCACAGGGAAGGCCAGGCCATGCACTCACTCTGCCCAGGGCCAGATGGAGACGCTGGGCCCCGAGTTCAGAACGCACGGATTGCTGAGGGCAGCAGTGGCCGGAGCCGGCCCACGGTGAGCGGGCACTCAGCGGCACAGTGGGCCTGGCCTGGCTGTGCAGGTGTGCCGCCTGCTCCCTTCCCTCCCTGCGGGTCCCCGTACCGCAGCGCTGACCCTGACCACCACGGTTCCACGGGCTGGAGGCCCCAGCCAGCCCAGGCCAGCCCAGGCCAGGCCAGGCGGTGGAGGGCGGCAGGAGGTACTGGTCACTGCCCTCACGCCCCTGCCCGCTGAGCGGCACCTGCATTCAGGGTGCGCATTTCTAGCACAGGCCACCTCCGGGGGCCGTCTTCCCGGGTCCCACTTCCTGCCGGGCTCCGCCTGCAGCCATCAGCTCCATGTTCTAGGACACCAGCTCTTCCTGGTCCCCTCTAGCCCAGGACCGCGGCTCTCTCGCTAAGACATTGGCCGCCATTGTAAGCCCCTGTGAACTCGCTCTCCAGCCTCGCGTTCTCTGCTCTGATGGCGTCTCGTGGTGGTGCCCCTCGGAAGGTCGTCGTGAGCAGGACATGGTCTGAGGCGGCGAGCTCTGCGGAGCAGTTCCCTCCCTCTGTGTCACGAGAGCCTCGGCCGGCCCCACAGCACTGCAGAACATGCAGGGTCGGCTAGAAAACGTTCAACCGCCGAGGGAATCCGCGTGGTGAGGCCACAGTGCACGGGTCTGTCTCTCTTTGCACCTGAGTTACCTTGGAAATACCAGATTCCGCTTTTGATGAGGGTTTGTGGAAGGCCCGTGCGTGGGCGAGGGTGTCCGTGTGCTGTGCTGGAGTCAGAAACGACGGACAGCTGGGAACCGGCGGCCTGAGGTTCCCCGCAGAGGAAGTGCGGGGTGAACCGCAGTGACTGCCGTCACCGTGAGGCCCGTGTGTGAGCACCGAGCTGCCAGCCCCGTCCCTGCAGCTCACCCGGACAGACCTCGGAGCTGGGCCGCGCTCGTGGGGCCTTCACTGGGCAGCTGCTGTCTTCCGTCTGAGTCACTAGGCTGGGCTGAGACAAGGCCGGCCAAGTTCAAAGAACAGGGACAGTTTAAATAACATCATCTTCGTGAGTCATCCCGGACCTGTCCCTGCGACTGCTTTCTCCCAGTGAGCTGCAGAATGGGCCCGTCCCCCAGGCTGACTGGTAGGAGGCACAGCCTCGGGCAGCCCCCGGCACCTTCTCACGGACATCGCAGGCCTGTAGAGCGCTGTGCTCCTGGCCCTGGAGATCGCCTCACACCAGCCCCTGTGGACGGAGGAGGTAACACATCCCGGGCACTTCGCCTACTGCCCCCACCCCCGGCCGCAGCTGCACCACCACGCGCTGGTGGCCACGGAGGGAAAGGATGAGCAGGAGGGCGCTGACCCCCTGCCCGCCTCGTGACTCTGTCACCCGGCGAGAAACGCGCCGTGGGTCTGGCCTCTCTGAAGGACCGTGAGGGGGTGAGCACAGTGCTGGCTGTCACTGGAGGTCTCTGCCCCGTGGCCTCCTCGGAGCCCCCCTGGGCTGTCCCTTGCCGGTGGCAGCCATTCTGAGCCCTTCATGCTGCGTGCACAGCACAGGGCTCACCCCAGGGTGTGACAAATGTCTGTCCCCGCAGGACCGTACTGGCCAGAGTCGGGTGACAGGGAAGGGCAGAGATGGCCTCCCCAGGGGCCTTCCTCGGGTCCCGGGAGATGCTCACAGGAAGCGACTGCACGGGCTTCAGAAGGTCTGTACCCGTAATCTCAGACTTTAACCCACTCTCCCATGAACTCTTTTGTTAATAACTATTTCTTTTATTAATTATTATTCAGTTTGACCAAGGAGAGACAGAGAGGGAGGGAGAGCCTGCGGAGGCAAGCCGCCAGACCCAGGACTTGAACTGCAGTCAGCCTCATTGGAGTCCAACGCCCTAACCACCGTGTGAACTGTGTCAGGGTCTCCTGCGTGGCGATGTAGCTCGCAGCCGGCCCCTGCTGTGCCGTTATTTCACCTCCACTACCGATCGCGTCACCCTGTGGGCCCGGTGAGGCGGCTGCTCCGCGGTCCTCAGGAAGGCAGGACTTGCTCCTGTAGAGCCGGGGCCCCACCAGGCCTGCGGATGCCAGGCAGCCGCTCACCTCCGCCCGGGCCCGAGCAGGCCGCCTCGCCCGCCCAGGCAGCCCCCCTCGCCCGCCCGGGCCCGAGCAGCGGTAATTACCCACGACACGGTAATTCTGCGTCCGCCGTAATCATGGGAAGATCGAAGCGTCTGTCGGCTGCGATGCCGGCTCCCCATTCCTTACCCGGGGCGCTAACCAATACGCGTAGTCGCTCGAGTTTCCCAAGAATTTTCCAGCAGTTTCCACCATCCCTGGGCCTGTACTTTTTTTACTTCAAAGGCAGTTCCTTTGCTAAGCCCATGGGCAGAGATGCCGGCCTCTTCACCCAGACCTCGGCCTCCTTCCTCTGGGGCACAGGTGTAACTCCATTTCTTAACTCTCTGCCGTGTGGGCATATGTCTGCAGCCTAGCCAGGGCCATTAGGAGACCTGGTGTCCAGCACCTCCCGGCTTGCCTGTCCAGCCGGCGGAGTCAGAGTGGCACCGGGACGACTGGAAGGCAGGCGTGTGGGAGTGGCCGAGCCGCCGGCCAGGTCCACGACTGCTCGTGTGGACGAGGGCCACCCCACGGTTCCCCCAGGGCTGTCGCAGGACCAGACGCAAGCTCTGGCGTGTCTGGGCTGTGTGGGTGTGTCGTTGATGTTTCAGACGTTGGCGTGCTCCGAGTCCGTGTGACCTCAGGACGGCGAGTGGCCTGGCTGGTTCCAGTCAGGTCCTGGCCACGTCACTGAGTCGCTCCGACCCTCAGTTTTCTCAGTTTGAATGACCCTCCATCTGGGTTGTTTGACGAAGTAAATTCATCTCTAAAAAGTCGCATTTCTGGTTGCTGACCCCAGTCCCAGTGTTAGAAGCTGTATTCATTAGTATTTTGAAACATTTTTAAAATGTGTCTTAGATTCCATATTTACATTAGATATCTTTGTAAAAAGAATTTTGTTATTTAACTTTATTCATTTATTTATTTTAATTTGACCCGAGAGGGACAGAGTGAGAGTGAGAGAGAGAGAGAAAGTGAGAAAGCAAGCTGCCAGGTCCAGGACTCGAACTCTGTCCATGCGGGAGTCCAGTGCCCTTAACCACCACACCCCCTGCTGGCCCCACACATTAGATATCTTTTAAATTTATATTCTGTGACTTTATACAAGCGATCAGTGAAGTGAGAGAATGTCGGCTTTGGAATCATCTGGCCTGCCTGAATGAAGCCCCTGCTTGGCCACCTTGCAGGGGTGAACCTGCCTGAGGCTGAGGCCCAGTGTGGGCAGTGCTGGGAGGGCCGTGTCCTTCGGGGTGGCTAGCGTCCAGGAAGGCACAGAAAGGCTGCAGCGTCCCTTGCACATGGAAGGCATTCTCTCCTGCAGCAGATCCCAAGGCAGTACTTGGCATGGACAGGGCCGGACTGCAGTCACCCCTCCCCCGTTAGGGCTGAGCAGTGGGACCAGCAGCGTGGGCTCCGGAACACAGCCTGAGGACTGGGAGGCCTACGAGGCAGGTGGTCATCGGGACCCGCAGCGTGGGCTCTGGAACACAGCCTGAGGACTGGGAGGCCTACGAGGCAGGTGGTCACCGGGACCCGCAGCGTGGGCTCCGGAACACAGCCTGAGGACTGGGAGGCCTACGAGGCAGGTGGTCACCGGCTGCTCCCCTCACAGCAGGGCGACGGTCCCTTTGCTGAGGACAGACCCTCTGCAGGGAGCTAGTCTCCCACACGGGGGCCTCCCTTGCCTCCCCTCCCAGGTCCTGGACCGGCACACCCTGCCGGGGCTCCGTGGAAGGCACATGGCTAGCACCAGCCACCCCACTGCTGGGGCTGCTTGTTACAGAAGCGCAGGGTCTGGTGCGTGAGGACAGGCCGCCATGTCCTCGCAGGGCTTCGGGGTCCTCACTGCTGCAGGCGTCGGCCTCACTCATGGCCCAGCGTGAGTCCTGCCATAGTCTGTCCAGCAGAGAGGCCAAATCGCAGGGAGATGCTAGTGGGAGTGTTTCCGGTCGCGTTTTGTGCCCGCTCAGAGCGACGTCCGCGTGAATTTCATGCACAGTGACCCGGTGCAGGGCAACCGGCCACACCACGTCTGTGCACGAACGGGGGCCAAGAGAGGACTTGTCAGGGATCTGCACGACTGCCCGTCTGGCGGGAAAGGCTTTGCGCGTGTGTGGTGCGTGTCTGTTTAACCTCTTCGTTGGGTAGACCGCAACACTTCGAGGTACCGATGTGTTCCGGTTAATTTTCTGCTCAAGTGAACGTAGTCACTCTGAGCTGTTTCATTGAACTTTTGGGTTGAAATCACTCAGATAGGACTGAGCCACTTTTCTGCTTTATTAACTAGAAAAAACATAAGGTTAAGTTTCATTCTGAATAGCCAACATTTTGGAGCATTGTTTTGTTTGTTCGTTTCATGATTTTGGAACAAAACTGGTTTGAACACATAATAAGATAACGTGGGTAACAGCTTAGAAATGAGAGTGAGAGGGGTCAGCGCGGGCATGGAGGGTGAGGTGCTGGGCTCGACGTGGCCAACCGTGGTTCAGGTCCTGGGCCTGCTTAGTGGCTTGAAAGGACACTGGGCATGTGCGCAGAATCCCGAGGGGGAAAGGAGGAGAGAGTGAGGCATGGCCACCCCCGGGGGCGATTCTCGCTTTCCTTCTCTCTGAGTCTCTCCGGTGAGCACACGTGCCCTACGGCAAGTGAAAAGGGGGAGGAGGGGATGGGAATGAGAAAGGGGAGAATTTCGCATCTACTTTGCAGGGCCCTGCTGCCCCGCTCTGAGCCCCAGGCTGTCTGTGTGCTCGGGGCGTTTTCAGTCTAAACGTGTGCCCTTGTCCTGACAGTACAGGGAGAAAAACGGGGCGTATCACAGTCTCCACTCTGACAGTTCGGAGCACCGGCCCGCTGTGGCACAGTGGTCAAGTGCGGTGGAAGGGAGCTGGGCCCACGTGGCTGGTCGTGGTTTGACCCTGCCCAGTGACTTGAAAACACACTTGGCACATGTGCGTGCCCCAGACCGGCAGCTGGAGAGCGGGAGGTCGAAGGAGCATTCACGTCCATCGCGTCTTCTCTCCTCGCCCCAGAAGCCCTCCCTCGTGCCGGCTGGGGAGGGAGACCTTCGCATGAGTGACGGGGCCTCGAGTGCCGGCCAGGCTTTCTGGTGTGCGCCACGTCCAAGTCCTCACATGGCGTCCTCCGCTCCGTTCCTCCTCTCAGAGCACCTGCAGCCGCACTGCGAGCGACAGGCCGGATCCAGCTTCCGCTGCTTCTGGGTGACTGCCTGGCACTCCCCGACATGTGCTCATGCTCAGGGCTCTCGTAGAAGACCCCAGGCCTGGTGTGAGCGTGTCGAGGCCAACGCCGACCCCTGTGCTCCACCCCATCCGATGTCCCAGGTGTCCCCAGTCCGTACAGTGGACTTGTGCCCTGTTCCTGGCCCCACCCTGTTAACTCCGCTGCCCCAGTAACCGCTCTCAGCCTTCCCCCGGGTCTCGAAGGCCACCGCAGTGCTCACCACGGGAGGAGTTGTACCCCTCCAATGCCCAGGGCACGTGGGACTCCGCGAGGTGCATCACCCAGATCACCCCACAGAGCTCCCTCAACAGCCCCAGATGCACGGGTGTTACTCCCACTGTGTGGAGCAGATGGCTGCTCCGCTGCGCGGGGACCGTGGCGGTCTGCTCCGCTCGCAGAGGGCGCACGGCACTGGACATCCGGGCCCCTCTCCATCTCACTCTTCCGGCCCAGGTCTGCAGGCGCCGGTGCAGACCTGCCTTTGCACGTGGCGTCCCTGCCTGGGCCTGTCTTAGGAACAGTTCCCCGCTCTGTCACGCACAGTTCAGGAAATTCCTGTCCCCGCCCACCACCCCATCCAGAGCCCACGTCACTTCCCTACTCAGAAGGCCGCTGTGACAAGCCACGCTCGGGCCCCGTAGTCTGATGTCAGCCAAGCACGACCCTCCGCCCAGCCAGCCTCCATCCCAGTACGCAGAAGGTCCGCCCCGCCCTTGTCTGTCACATGCCCACGCCCTCTGACGACAGGGCTGCTCTCATTGGCAGCGTCTGCCCTCGGCACGGCCCAGCGCAGACTGACGGCCCGTGTCCGTGCTGTCCTGAGGTGCTGTCACGGTCCTGAGTTCCCCACATTTCTGCGAGGTACTGACTAAGGGGTTCTCTTCAGTCTGCACGGAGTCCCATTTCAGTGGCAAGATCCGATCCCTCCTTTCTGCGTCTGGTCAGAGGAAATCGCAGGGACTTCCCTGGTTCTGGCCCGTGGCGTCTCTGGCTAAGCCAGTCGGCCTCCGTGAGCCGGGGGGACACCAGGCCGTCCCTCCTCTTGGCGACCTCACAGAGCGTTCCAGGGAGGAGGGCATCCCACCCGGCTCTCGCCGCAGGTGGGTGGAGGGGCCCCCGCACACGTCTCTCTGCGCACGTAGTGAACGCAGGCTGTGGGCCCTCACCCTGGGGATGGGCTCTTACATGGCAGGACGTGGCAGGACGTGGCAGGACGCGTTTACGGCTCAGCTGGTCGCCAGCTAGCTGTGTGATTCTGGGCACACTGCTTAATGCTGCCACACCACGGTCCCAGCCTGGGTCCCGTGGGGAGTGGCCCCCGGCCTGGGTCCCGTGGGGAGCGGCCCCCGGCCTGGATCGCACGCGGAGTGGTCCCTGATGTGGGTACTGCGGGGAGTGGTCCGACGTGGGTCCCGCGGGGAGTGGTCCGACGTGGGTCCCGTGGGGAGCGGCCCCTGGCCTGGGTCCCGTGGGGAGCGGCCCCCGGCCTGGATCGCACGCGGAGTGGTCCTGATGTGGGTTCCGTGGGGAGTGGTCCGACGTGGGTCCCGCGGGGAGCGGCCCCCGGCCTGGCTGCCACTCGAGTTTGGTGGCCTGACGTGGGAGTACACATCAGTGGTGGGGTTGCTCCGTGGGCACGGCACATGAGACGCTCGTTACGTGGCCAAGCCCGCTCACGTCCCGCTCACGGCTCTCAGTACACATGTGCTCGTGTCAGGCCCCTGGTAAGACCTCAGGTCTCTCCCGCCCGTAGGCTGAGTCCTGACCCCCTAAGAGGCCACCGCAGCCCTCACAGCGCGCCCTGCACCTCTGACCAGCCGCGGCCCTGGAGCGGAGGCCCTGGGCTGCGTCTGACTTGGCCGTGTGGTCTCGGCCGGACCCCGGTCCCCCCGGTGCGGTCGAGGCCGCCCTGCCATCACCCAGTGCAGCACAGCTCCCTCCAGGCCCTCTGTGGGGGCTCCTGACCCGCGCTCCTGCTGCGCTGCCCCGCCCCGGGCCGCTCTGCTCTGGTTGTTTCTCCTCCGCGGAGGCAGTCACCTTCGCTGTGCGTCACTGGAGACGCAGCTGGTGCCATCGCGGACTCAGGACGTGTGCTCCGGGACCTTTGCTGAACGGCCAGTTGGATAAACACGGGCTTCCCAGGGCCACCGTCGCGTAGCACCTGGAGCCGTAAAGTGGGGGTGTTTTCTCTCCGCGCTGTGGAGGCTCCCGGTCTGCAAGCCAGTGCGAGCAGGGCTGCCTCTCTCGGAGACCCTGCAGCGCCCTCCCTTGCCCCGCCACCCCCGGTGTCACCTTGGCCTGCAGCCACAGCGACACTTGCTGCCTCTGTTGTTACGGGTGTCCTCCTCCTGTGGGCACAGCTGTCCCGCTAGATAGATCCATGCCTATGGCCTCCTCTTCACGTGAATCCATCCGCAAATGCCCTGTCCCTGGTGCCCGTGCCTGGGACTGCAGCAGGCCCTTTTGGGGGGGATGTAATTCAATCTGTAAGAGGATTGCAAACTGATTAATTATTAATATCAGCTATGGACAGGTGAGGCGTCCCGATTATGACAAATTTATAGAGCCAATCAATATGCTTAAATAACACATGTGTATAATGCACCTGTGCACGTGTGCGTGCACATATTAACGCACACATGCCTGATTATTCTGTATTTTGCAAAAATCTGGAGGCTACTTATCCTAGATAGGAAATACTGTGGGATTTGTCTAAAGCCCTTCAAAGACATGTAAATTCAGATGTAAATTTTTAAATGACAAGAAACTGTATCTTTGCCAGCTTAAACAACACTAAGTTATGCTAATCCGTCACCAAATATATCCTGCACTTCTATCATTTAAAAAATTAAGAATGCCAAGATTAGTACTTTTCATTATTGCTGAAAGACAGCAGCCTAACGCCATCACTCGTTCAGATTTCCGAATGGAGGGGCCCCTGTGCTTACACGTCCTCTGTGTCGCTCCCCTCCGCTCCGGGCTGGCGTCTGCCCCGGTGCCTCCTCTCCGGGCCGGCGTCTGCCCCGGTGCCTCCTTCCGGGCCGGCGTCTGCCCCGGTGCCTCCTCTCCGGGCTGGCGTCTGCCCCGGTGCCTCCTCTCCGGGTCGGGCGTCTGCCCTGGTGCCTCCGCTCCTGGCCGGCGTCTGCCCCGGTGCCTCCTCTCCGGGCCGGCGTCTGCCCCGGTGCCTCCTCTCCGGGCCGGGCGTCTGCCCCGGTGCCTCTGCTCCGGGCCGGCGTCTGCCCTGGTGCCTCCTCTCCGGGCTGGCGGCCCTGGTGCCTCCTCTGGTGGTTCCCGTGTACGCTAGGTCTTCTCCAGCCTCAAGCTGTAAAAAGCAAAGTCAGACAGTAAAAGGCAACAGTCTGCTAAACTGTGCCCTAACTTACAGCACTTAGCAGGCTGAAATCAAGCAGAGCGTTTCACAGATAAAGTAGGGTGTCACTGATCTTTCTGTGTAACAGAGACGAAGTTCGAGATTTCTCGTTGCTTTCATTTAGAGCTTTGGAAGCAGCGTGCTGGGTCGCCGTACCATGACTCTCTCCGTCTCCAGGCTCGTTACACTGGGTCGTCAGGACTGGCCCGACAGCCCGGTCGTTAGTGATGCTGTCAGGCCAGCTCTGGGAACTCTCCAAGCTCCGATTTTCCTGCTTCTAGGCTTCGAGCTGCTAACACAACCCCTGCAAGGAACCAGCTCTGAACAGCCCTCCGGACGGGTACGGGCGGCAGCCTGGACTGTGAATGAGCGAAGTGTGCTGGGACCCTTTCTTAAAGATAATTGTGTGTTTAACTTTATTTATTATCATTGCCTTTAATTTGCTATAGCGTGCATGAGCTCACCAGAGAAAGACAGAGGGAGGAAGAGAAAATGAGAAAGCAAGCTGCCCGGTCTGAGGCTGGAACCATGGCTGGCCTGTGAGAATCCAATGCCTGAACCCCCACTCCACCTCCCGCCGCGAGATAGACCGCTAGGGAATGAGGATGTCTGCCTCACGCAAAGGTGGCGGGCTCGGAACTGGCCACCGCACTTCCTGGACTCTGTGCTTCGGGTCCCCTTATAGTGTCAGGTGCCGCTGGCCGATGCCGGCTGCTTGCCTCCCCAGCTCCCCAGACGTGAGGCTGAGTGTACCTTCGACTTAGGGATAGAAACCACGCCGACGGGAAGGAGGCCTGGGAGAGAGCGGGTGTTATCGTTGCGCTGTTCCAGAACAGTTTGCATTCATGTTTTTAAAAGTTAATTTATTTATTTTTCATGAGCGAGAGAAGCACCCCGGCAGGGCCTCCTGGTGTGACCCCCTGTGGCCTTCGCAGCCGCCAGGACCATGGGCCCGAGAGCCAGGTGTGAACGCACTGACTGGAGAACCGCACTCGTGTCTCCGGAGCAGACCCGGCATCGTCTGAGCCGTGTCCCCGCGGTGCCGCCGAGCAGCCTGCTTCACACTTCCCGAGTCTCTCTGAGGCCTGTGAGCTCCCGCCAGGAGGAGAGAGGCGGAGCGTTCGGACTGGGAGCAGCCAAGGGGGGGGCTCATTGGCAAATTAATGCGACCCCTCTGCAGGCACTCACAGCCGGGCTTCAGGACACGTGTGCCAGTGCGCCTGCCCTGGCGAGGCGGCGCGACCCTCATGGTGACACGCTGGCACCTTACAGCAAGCCACCGGCAGGGTCGCGGGGCCGCTCTCGCTCTCGAAGCAGCACGTCAGGGAGGGACAGGAGCACGAGCCCAAGTGCAGCAGCAGAAGTGGGGGCCGTTGAGGTCCGGCGTCTGTCTGCGCACACCCACGCACGCACAGGCCCTGCACCGCCCTTCCCCTGGTCCTGCAGGTGGCGGGCTGCGCTGTCTCCACGCTGAGCCGAGCGCCACAAGCCATGAAGCCCAGCACCGCCCCAAGAAAGGAGCCTTCGGGTGGTGGCCGGGCTGGGCGACCCCTGCCTGGGTGTGTCGTGTCCGCGGGGGGTGGCCGGGCAGACCTGCGGCCATGTGCGTTTCCTCCAGGGCTAGGGGCCTGAGTGGCGAAAAGCACGTACAGTCTCAGGAGAAAGGAGCACGGGGTCTGTCCCTTCCCGTGGGCACCTGCGTGCTCGTCCTGCCTGCCCCACGTCCAGGGCGCTGCTGGGTGGAGTTTGGGTGGTTCCGGGGCTCCCAGCACTATGTGGGGGGAACGGGACCTGCTGTACTTATCCCTGCGTGATACTGAGGTTCTCGCTGACTGTGACTTGTGAACGCCAAACGTTTTCCTGCAGATGGCTTACTGAAAAGGCAGCTGGACTATTTTACTAGGCTGAAATATGTAATTTTTAAGAAATTCTGTATTTTAGGACCAGCAGTTGGCGTAATGGCTATATTGCTAGACTCCCGTGTAGTTAACTGTGGTTCGAGTCCCGGACCTGGTGGCTTAAACTCACGCCGGGTGTGTGTGCATGCTTGCCCAAGATCCGGAGAGGAGGATGGAGGGGAAAGGATTGTGGCGTGGCCATCCCCCCGGGGGTGGTTTCTCGCTCTCTGTCTCTGTCTCTCTGGCGAGTGTAGTATCCAATAGCACAGGAAGGGCAGCTGGCAGATGAAGTCCGCGTGGGCCTGGACTCGCTGACGCCGTGGCCGTGAGATCCCTGCCTGCCCTCGCGCAGACACTCCGCCAGCTCTCAACACCACGGCGCCGAGCCCTGACCTCCTCAGCTGTGGTCCTGCTTGACCGAGGAGGTCGTGCCTGCAGTCGGGAAGAGGCCTTCCTGCCAGCCCTGCCCATCCTTTGTGCTTGCCCTCCTCTCCCACTGGGCGGTCTTTGAGGCCACGGCCTGCACCACGACGTCCCTGGCTCTGCAGCCGGCTCGGCTCTCAGGGGCTTGTCTTGGAGCTGTCTTGGAGCTAAGCAATGCCTTAAATCGACAACACCCAGTGAAATCCCAGACTATGGGAGCTGATGGTTTCGGACTCACTGACAGCCCCCTCCTGGGGACGCCCGGCCTCCGCTCCTCACCTCCTGGGGACGCCTGGCCTCCGCTCCTCCCCTCCTGGGGACGCCCGGCCTCCGCTCCTCGCCTCCTGGGGACTCCCCTCCTGGGGACTCCCGGCCTCCGCTCCTCCCCTCCTGGGGACTCCCCTCCTGGGGACTCCCGGCCTCCGCTCCTCACCTCCTGGGGACGCCCGGCCTCCGCTCCTCACCTCCTGGGGAGGCCTGCCCCCTGTCCCATCAGGACCTTCCTTGGCCTCCTTGCGCCCGCCGGCACTCGCCCTGAAGCCTTGCCCTCTGCTCCCGTGCTGGACAGGTCACCTAACACACACTCCCTGGGGCTCCTAGCAGGCTTACGTACGAGGATTATGTGCTTTCTTTAAGAACAGGCTGGCACATCCTCCCACACCCAGCGGGGTCCGTACTTACCTGCTGGTTACTCTGAGTCTGGAGGCAAGGAGGAAGGACAAGGTGGGTACAGTGTGTGCCAGGATGCAGAGTCCCTCGGCCCTGGGTGAACGCTGTGTCCAGGGGATGCACCCCGTGCAGAGGAAGCCCGCCATCCTAGGCAGCCCCTCGGGAGGCAGCGTCTCCTGGGACGTGGCCTACCCGGCCGGTGGACAGTCGCGTGGCTGCGTTGCCAGCCCTTTGGAAACAACTCAAGGGGAGGACTGAGCAGAAGGGCTGGTCCATGCAGAGCTCGGCTCTGAAACGCTTCCGTCTACCCGGCTGGTTCTCTCTCTTGGCAACACTGGCAAGTGCTGGAAGCTTTTTTTTGCATAAGGAATTATTCTTCTGCAGGTATTGACCACGTTTATGGAAATGCTTTATTATCGTATCCTTTTGTGCAGAAGAACGCATGAGTGAGATGTAGGTCAGGGGAGGCCATCAGAGAGGTGAAGACGGGGGCCGCCAGTGGGTCGCCACACCCAGGCGCACGCTGTCTGCACGGGAGCACGAGCCGGGCGGGAAGGCTCCGGGCAGGACGTCCCAGCGAGAGGCATGACTGCCCTGGAGGATGAGCCCTGGCTGGAAGGCTCCCAGAGGGACGTCCCAGCGAGAGGCAGGCTGTCTGCGCGGGAGCACGAGCCGGGACGGGAAGGCTCCCAGAGGGACGTCCCAGCGAGAGGCAGGCTGTCTGCGCGGGAGCATGAGCCGGGACGGGAAGGCTCCCAGAGGGGCGTCCCAGAGGCCGTCTCCCACTGTAGGCGAGTGGCCGGGGGAGGGCCGGCACCGGGCTGGGCTCTGTGTTGCTGACACCGCGCGCTGGCTCCTGCACTGTGACGGTGCTGGAGGTGGGAGCGGCCAGGCTCGTGGCCTGAGGTTCAGGAGAGCAGACCCCACAAGGCCAAGCACGCAGCTCACATCTGGACTGGGGGGCTTGAAAACCATACCCAGCCCAGATTCCCAGGGGATGGAGAAGTGGAGAAGGGATTGCAGCACAACCTCCCCACAGGGAGTGCTTTATGCCTCTCCCTCTGCCTCTCTGTCTCTCTGTCTCTCTTCCTGGTGAGTGCACATGCCCTCTGGCAAATTAAGAGAAAACAAAAACCGAGCTAGGACCTTTGGGAGGTGCCTCAGCCAGGCGGGATCGCCTCCCTGGCCGGGCCCTGCCCCTGTGAGAGGCTGGGAGCATCGTCCCCTCTGCCTGAGGGCAGCAGGAGGCCCGTGTGCCGCAGCGCAGCCTCATGGCCGAATCTGCTGCTCCCTGAACGTGGATGTCGGGCCTGCAGGGTGGACAGAGGCGGCAGGTGGCGTGCAGCCTGACCTCAGAGTGGACAGAGGCGGCAGGTGGCGTGCAGCCCGACCTGCAGGGTGGACAGAGGCGGCAGGTGGCGTGCAGCCCGACCTCAGACTGGACAGAGGCGGCAGGTGGCGTGCAGCTCGACCTGCAGGGTGGACAGAGGCGGCAGGTGGCGTGCAGCCCGACCTCAGACTGGACAGAGGCGGCAGGTGGCGTGCAGCCCGACCTGCAGGGTGGACAGAGGCGGCAGGTGGCGTGCAGCCCGACCTCAGACTGGACAGAGGCGGCAGGTGGCGTGCAGCCCGACCTGCAGGGTGGACAGAGGCGGCAGGTGGCGTGCAGCCCGACCTCAGACTGGGCAGAGGCGGCAGGTGGCGTGCAGCTCGACCTGCAGGCTCCTGAGCCTCGCTGCCTCCCGGGCTGCTCAGGCCTCGACCTCCCCTTGCAGCTCACTCGCTTCTCCCAGTAAGAGAAGGCAAGGACGCGGCTGGCTCCGTGCTGACTACAGATCATCTTCCAGCCTGTTTCCCCGGGCCGGACCCAGCCACATTGTCAGGGTGCTCTGCAGGCGCCCCTGTCACCAGCAGGTCCGTGAGGACAGCGGGCTGTCTGTGCTCACTTCGCCATCTCTTCGGTGTGACCTGGGGTGGGCCGTCAGGGAAAAGCCGGTCGGCAGATGCGGGTGAGAGCGATGCGGGGGCTGGAGGCGTCCAGATGAACGCGGCCTGATCAGCAGGTGGCGAGGCGGTAGGGGAGTGGAAGTGAGGGGCCAGGGTGATGCCAGGCGGACACTTTGCTTCTTCACTGGCCGAGGGCCTAGGAATCGGGCCCCCTCGGGGAGGAATCAGAGCTGTCGTCATCAGCAAGACACGGGGACCTCCTGGGCTACCACGGGGCTGCGGGCACAGGGCTCCGATGGCCAGTCTGGGCACAGTGCCGGGGCAGGTGTGGGCAGAGCTGTGGCGGGTGGGTCTGCAGGAGGCACCGGAGCATCGGAGGCTGTGCCCAGGGAAACCGCAAGGGGTGGGCAGCAGCCCCGGTGCCCGTTTACCCCGGGGAGTGGGCAGGGAACACAGCGGGGGGCCGGCATCGGCCAGGGCACGCACCAGGACGAGCTGGAAGAGCCAGGGCGGACCTGGAGCCGGGCGCCTCCCTCAGGCCGCAGGCGTCAATGCCGGGCCTGGGCCCGGGGCCTTGGGAGCACTCACAGACTCCGGGAGTGGGAGGTCCGCGTGGTCTGTGCGTCCTGCCTGTGCACCTAGCCGCTGCTGTGTTTACAGTGAGGGACCTGGGCGGCACTGTGGGTGAGAGAAGGGGGAGATGGAAACCCTCACCCAGTCTATAAACCTCGTCAGGGAGGTAGGCGAAATGTGCAGAATTAAAATATAAGACTAATTGTCTGCCGTCGAGCTGTTCATACCTGGGGAGCCTTTCCTCTGTGTCTGAACAACCCTGCGCCTCCCAGCCTTGCGGTGCACCTGCTGCCCCAGCGTACCAGAGGCTTCCAGAGTGTGAGGATGCCACACGCGGGGGAAGCACGGCCCTGCGGGGACGTGGCGCTGTCTGGGTGTCCCGTGCGGATTCACGGGCTCTGGAAAACGCCGGGTCTTTCCGGTCCAAGAACCCTGATGCTTTGCTGTCCACGCCAAGCCTGTCTTTTTAGAGAAGTTTGTAGGTCTAAGAAGCGTCTTTGAGAAAGACTGCAGCCCTGGTGTGCATGCTCCTGAGGGGTGTCCGATTGCACTCACAGCTCAGACCCCGCAGGGCCGGTCGGTGAGTTCTTTACACGGCACTCACCCGGGCCGCACGTGACCCGGGCTTCGGGTTACTCGGAACCACTTCAGTAACGCGTCGGCCTCCCACCAGCTGGTGTCGGCGAGTTGCTTGGAATGCAGAGCGGGCCAGGGTGAGGCCGTGACGAGCTCACAGCACTCCACGGCGAACCCTCCCGGCCAGCCTACGCGGGTGAGCTGCTCCCACTTTCACACCGAACACGTCTGTAAGGCCAGCTGAGAAGCCAGCACCCTCGTTGGGACGAACTGGCCTGCCGTGATCCATGTACACTCCTCGCACAGACCCGAGTGGTCCGAGGGGGTCCTGGGACCTGAACCCAGAGGAAGCGAACCCTAATTACGGCACCTGGCAGTCCATGGGGACCAGGCGTGCTGAAAGTGGGCAAGTGAGTAACAGAAGGGGCCTGCCGTCCTCCGGGCCGAGAACGGAGGCAGGGCCTCCTCTCTGTCCCCAGCTCAGCGGAACCCAAGGGCGCGGTCCCTGCTCTGCCCGGGGCGGGGAGGCAGGGTGGCTGCCTGAGCAGGGCTGTGGCTGCGGCCCAGACTTCAGCACGAGTCCAAGGCCGCCGTCCAGCCAAGCGGTCGTCCCCACAAGACCAGCTGCTTTTCAACCGGCTGCCTTCCAACCGCGGTCACGGCCCCATCACGGTCCCGTCACGGCCTCGCCCCGGCCCCGGCCCCCGTCACGGCCCCGGGCTGACTGACTCTTCGGCTCTGCAGAATGAGCGGCGGGCCCCAAGGGCAGCGAGAGCCAGGGCGGGCGAGGCGGGCCCCGGGCTTCCTGCTCTCCTCTGGGACTGACCGGAGGTGCTGTGCTCAGTTCAGGAGTGCTGACGTTTGGGGTTCCCCCGGGTCAGCGGTGACGGTGAGAGAGCTATGTGAGGCTGGGAGGACGGGAAGGTGATGGGGACGGGGGAATGGCGGACAGGAGCAGGGAGGCGCAGGGCCAGCTCCCGGTGTGCCTGGGAGGAGCCGCAGCTCAGCTCTGCCTGGCGTCGTACCCGCAGCACGATGGCTGCCGTGACGGGCCCTGGGCTGGCCCAGCAGAGTGGACAGAGGCCAGAGAGGCAGGAGGGGGAGGAGGGAAGGCGGCGGGCCCCCTCGCGATCTGGAAGCCAGTGAGGGAGAAGGGGGTTCTGGCGCCGTGGTGGCAGTCACTGCTGCTCCTAACTTGCGGTGACAGCTGGAGAGGGCCGTGGGAGGCGTGCAGCAGGACCTCCTCACGTCCCGCCGGCAGCCAGAGGCCAGACCCCGTTTGCGGGAACCAAGGAGGCAGTGCAGAGCTCTCAGGCCTCCTGGGCTGAGCCTCCACGCGCTCCTGGCAGCTGGGCGTCTTCGTGCGGGGAGACGTCGGGCCGTGAGAGCACGGGGAGGCAGCCCTCTGTGTCAGACACTGGAGAAGTCTCGGTGCAGGGACAGCAGTTAGCGTAATGGCTGTGTCGCTGGACTCCCACGTAGTCGACCGCGGTTTGCGTCCCGGACCTGGTGGCTTAAACTCACGCCGGGCATGTGTGCATGCGTGCCCAAGATCCCGAGAGGAGAATGGAGGAGGAGGGATTGCGGCATGACTATCCCCCCGGGAGGTGATTTCTCGCTTTCTGTCTCCCTGTCTTTCTCTTTCTGGCAAGTGCACGTGCCCTATAGCAAAACTTCTCTAAAAAAAAAGTCTCGGGCAGAGCCAAGACCATCCTGTGCCACCGTGTCAGCCTCGCCTGGGCCTCCTTCTAGGGGAGACAGGAAGGACGCTCTCCGGTCGGTGTTGGCGAAGGTCCCGCTGGGCCTGCGCTCTGGGGCAGCAGCCGCCGTCTTGGAACCCTGTCCTATCTCCTCTCAGCTGCTTCGTCTTCCGGCCGGGAGGACGGGAGGGCGGGCTCGAGCAGCCAAGGCTTGCAGGCAGGCCCGTGAGCACTGGCCCAGCCCTGCAGAAGGCTGGGGGTTTGCAGTCTCTCCCCCCCACCCCGAGGTAGCGATAGGGATGCGTGGCTCCTGGTGGCAGTGGGGCTTCCTCCCTCTCCCCGTCCCCCGTCCTCCCTCCGTCCTCCCTCCCGGGTTCCCACATTCCTTAGCGGAGCACCTCTGAACCCCAGCCACCCGTTAATAGGAGGGTGTGAAAACACTGAGGCCTCATCGAATTCCTCTCGCTCTGCCAGTTCCAAACGCAGATGCTTCCTGTTTTATGCTTCCCTCTCACTTTCTCTGGAGTCTGAACAGGAAAACACGTCCCTGGTGTAACCCAGCACAGCTGCCCTTCACCAGGGAGCAGATTCCAAGTGGGGCGGAGCCCCGCCAGGCCGTGGGTGTCGGGGAGTCGTGCACGGAGGCATTTCTTAGAGCAGGTGCGGGACTGTTCCCACGATCTCACATCACAGCCGCAGACACCGAGGTCGCGGGGTCACTGCGATGGCCCCACGTGTGCGGCAGCCACTAGCCAAGATCCACAGCAGCCCACAGCTTCGCCCAGCGTGTGGGGACGTGGCCCCGCTCAGCACTCAGCCCCACTGTCCAGCAGAGGCCGGGCCCCGACCTGGCGTTAGCTTGACGTGCGTGACAGAGGCGGGGAAGGAGGACACGGCAGGACCAAGTGTCCACACGCCGGGGCTCCAGCCGCCACTCTGCTGCTTGTCGGAGGGACCGAAGCCTTTGCTTTTGCATGGATGGGACTGCCAGGCGCCCCTGAAGTCCCTCCTAGCTCTGTGAGTCCTGGCTTTCCCCCTTTACTTTTTTTTTTTTTTGGAGAGGTTTTCGCTATAGGGCACGTGCGCTCGCCAGACAGAGAGAGACATAGAGACAGAAAGCGAGAAATCACCCCCCAGGGGGGATGGTCACGCCACAATCCCTTCTCCTCCATTCTCCTCTCGGGATCTTGGACACGCACTCAGACGCGCCCAGCGTGAGTTTTAAGCCACCGGGTCCGGGATGCGAACCGCGGTTGACTACGTGGGAGTCCAGTGACATAGCCATTACGCTAACTGCTGGTTCCCCCCCTTTACTTTTCACGGACTCAGAGCGAATGACCTTGGCCAGGGGACGGGCTGCCATAAATCTCATTTTCCCTGAGTCCATGGACTCTCATCTTACCCTGAATGGCCACCTGCAGAGCCCATTAATTCTGCTATCCGGAGGCATTTAATTAGTTACTGGAGCTGGAACATGAGGATGGTCTGGCCCTGTGTGACTCAGCTCTCCTCACCCACCGGTTACACTGGCCCTGCATCGCTGGGACCTGGAGCCTTCCCTCCACGTCACTTCCCTGCGACCTCCCGCCGCCCAGTCCTGTCCTAGGGTCTCCTATCTCTTGCCCAGGCCCTACCATTTATGCCTTCCTGAGTTTCATTTCCTGCTTCCATGACCAGTGCTCACCGGCTTCGCCTTCCCGGGTCCTACAATCCGCCCCCCCCTCCCCCGTCCCCCCTTCCACCGTGCCCTAGTCCAGGCTGCCTCACCCCTCCTGGACCCCTGAGCACCACACAGCAATCAGCACACTGCAGGTGCCAGACTGGCCGCGTGGCCCACTGCCTGCATAGCCCCTGCGTCCTCTGGTCTCCAAGGCCAGAAGCCACCAAGACCTGCAGACAGAGGGCAGCTCCTGACCCTCAGCTGTCTCCCATCTCTGGGTTCTCCCCTCCCCGTGGCCCTCCCAGCTCCTCCCCACCCCCTGGTCCTGGAAAGCAGTCCTGTGCCGGCGTCCCCCGCGGCCCCTGGGGCGCTCTGGGCTCACATTCACACCCACGTCCTCAGAGGGGCCTCTGGGCGACCCTCCGGGAAATGCCAGGTGCTCGGTGCCCGCGCAGCCGGGACTCGACTGGGCCACACTCTGCCTCCGCGTCTGGGCTGTCACCACCAGGACTGCAGTGGCGGGAGCACACGGACACAGCAGGAACACGGCGGGCCTGTCAGAGACCAGAGGGTCCTGAGCTCCAGGCCCGCTCCTGACCCTCACACACGGTGACCGTCGGCGGTGTGACCTTGCATGGGAGGAAAGAGCCGAGGAGCGCGGCCGGGCCTGCGGGCGAGGAGGCTGGAGGTTGCTCTGACAGGGCAGCTGTGGGGTCAGGCCCGTCGTGAAGGAGCAGGAGTGTCGTCTGTAAGATACCTGCCGACGGGGCCAGGGGTGGACGCTCTGGGAGGCGGTCCTGCATGGGAGGTTCCTGGTTCTAGTCCAGAGACCTCCCCCAGTACGTCGGGCACTGCGAGCCCGCGCCAGGCTCGTGGAGGGCTGCGGTGGAGCAGTGTCAGGGCCGTGTTGGGGTGCTGTCTGTCTCCTCTCTCACTCACGGAAGAAATAAATAAACCCAAGCTCACCTCCACACACACAGAGCTGATCAACATGGCCTTACTCACACCCGGTGCTGCAAGAAGACATACTTCAGAGGTCTAATTAAAATACCATTGCTTTCTACGGTGGAGGGCCTTCCAGACATTCATGGAAAACATTAGGAAAGAATTGCACGTGGATTTCAAAGTTACCTGCGCCAAAATAAGCCCACAGCCATGGGCCTCCCTCACCCTCCTTTTCCAGGTTGGATCTGCCCAGAGCGGAGCTGCAGGGGAGTGCCAGGAGAGCCCCCCACCTCCCCTGTCTGGCGGTGCATGCACCTCCCAGCGGGCAGCGTGGCCCTGGGGGCCACCCCGTAGAGCTGGAGGTGGGCGTGTGGCCACCGGGGCCCTTCGAAACCCTTTTATCCATTTTGGGAACGTCCTGTTCCCTGCCGAGACTGAGGCAGTGGAATAAAATGTAAACAGAGAAGACCCAGCATCCTGCGATGGGGAAGCTCTCAGGCCAAGTCCAGTCTTCTCTGCTCTTGTTTGCTCAGCTCAGATGACGGGAGCTTTACCTGGGAAGGCTGTACTGCAGGGTCCCTTCAGCCTGGTTAGCACAAACTGGCTGGCAGAGTTCAGCTCGGTTCCCTGAGTCAGACGGAATCACAGAGCCGAAGAAGGAGGGCAGCTGCCTCCAGTCCACACTCGGCAGCACGGGCCTTCGGGCGGCGTGTGCCTGTAAGAGACCAGCCCCAGCCCCAACCCCGCCGTCCCTGAATATGTGCACTCGCGAAAGGCCGTGGAGAATCCATGTTACAACAAAACTAGGCATAGTTCTCATGGCTTGTGCAAAAAGTAAACACACCATTTAACACGTCGCGTTCTAGTTCTGGCCGGGGACAGTGGGCTCCTGAGAGGCTGGACCTGCTGGGAGGGTTGGCGCAGGGGCGTGGAGGGGAGGGCGTGGTCAGGGAACCGGGGCGGGGCAGGTGGAGGCCGCTCTGGGAGGGTTGGCGCACAGGTGTGGAGGGGAAGGCGTGGTCAGGGAACCGGGGCGGGGCAGGTGGAGGCCGCTCTGTCTCTGTCCTGGTTGCGAATCTACCCACCTGCGTGATGGCACGTGGGTGCCCCGGGTCACGGCTGCCCGGCCTAGGGACATCCTCGTGCACCTGCTGAGCCCCTCCTGGGGGCCGCCTGAGCGGAGCCGGCAGTGGAGCACAGGCCGAGCAGCTGCTGCCCGGCTTGGCCGCGTGGCCGGCGCAGAGCCTTACAGTTTAGCGTTTCCCGTACGTCGGTGGATTCAAAAGTGATAATGAGGAGGCTTTATGTAGCATTTGAGGATCAAGTTATTTCCCCTAATATTAGTCCCGGTATTTTAAAATAAAGCATCTGGCTGATGAAATCTGTAGAATGTGTCCATTAGAACAAATCGAGTTTGTTACGTAATGTCCTTTGGTAGAAAGGCTTGCGTTGTTACGTGGTTAGGGAATGAATTAATCCACGCGATATTATATATTATAATATCCTCGTCACCGTAATGGCATGACTCATCCTCATTGCAGGTAAGGTTCGGGAGCTTAGAGCCCGGCTAACTCGTGACATGCTGGGCCAGACGTGGCGCCGGGCGGGCACCCCCTGGCTTGGCTCAGTGCCGGCGCCAGGTTGGCTCAGCAGCAGGGCTGGCCTCCGCAGAGGGGAGACGTCTCCCGAGGTGTCTCAGGGCAGGGGTGAGTCAGTGAGTCGGCCACAGGAAGATGGCCTGTTTCTGTCCCCTCGAGGCATCTTGTGAAGACCAAGCAGGGCGGGGTACTGGGGTGAAGAAGGAGGCCTGGAGAATTCTGGGAGCAAGCTCAGTCCTGTAGCAGCTCACCTGGCTGTGTGCTGGGGTCCCCCAGAGAGCCAGGAATGAAGCAGACTCACGAGATGTGCAGCCGGCAGGGTCGCACCGGCTGCTGGGGTGGCCTCCTGATGTCCAGGGGCTGTCCCCACGCTCACACCTGTCCAGAGGGAAGGTGCAGCTGCTTCTGTTCTTCAGAAGAGGAGACCGAGGGCCACGGGTGCGTGCTCAAGGTCACTGACTGGAGAATGAACTCGGCCTGACTCGGAGCCGGTCCTCGGTGTCCAGTGAAGTGAGTCGGCGCCTTCACACTCAGGCGCGTGCACACACACGCCCAGAAACTAGGTGCACGGCACAGCCCATAGGCCTGTGAGGGTAAAGACCACGGTGAGATGCTACCTTTGTTATGAGCAAGAGCTTTTTATTTTCAGGTTTTTGCCACAGGGCGCGTGTGCTTGCAGGAGGGAGACAGAAGTGAGAAGTCACCCACCAAAGGGACATCCATGCTGCAGTTCCATCGTCTCCACTCTCCTCTTGGGGTTTTGGGCACTCGTGCACATGTGCTCCGGGTAAATTCCAAGCCGCCGGGTCCAGGACACGAAACGCCGGCAGCCCTGTGGGAGTCCAGCGCCTCAACCACCATAGCACCTGCTGGCCCCAGGAGCAAGAGACTTCAATATTGACTGCTTTTGATGGTAATCGTGTCTTGTGTCCATGTTGTTCTAATGCGTTAAAGCCAGATTAGAACCCGTGGGACTTTTTCCTCGATTTTAAAGAAGCGCTCCATTCACAGACACCGAAGCTGTCAGCTGCACCGTCATCTTCCCCCAGGTTACTTCTAAGCTCCTGCGGGGAAGATGAAGAAGAACTCACTTCATCCATGGTCCTGGCTGCTTCCATGTTCTGTGTTATTGGACTTTGAACCAATAAGACACGAGTATTCATGGCAGTGAAACAGATTCTGGGGAGTTTATTACAGCACTCTGATGCAGTCATCAGATTTCCCAGTTCCCTGAGCTAGCACACCAGCCGCTGTCCACACATACATGGACGTGTGTCGCAGACGGCGGACGGTTTCTCACAGAGGACGCTGTGGCGTCTACACCCACCTGAGCTGACAGGCACCAGGCGTGTGGGGGTCTGTGGCCCGTCTGGGTGCAGTGGTAGGACACCCGACCCATTTAGGCAATGCAGCCCTCAGCCGCCAGCTCCTGCATCGCTGGCTCACTGACCTTCCCACCTCACGGTGCTTACTCACTCACCCAGGAGGCGGAGTCCTCATCCACCTAGTGATTTTCATATCGATATTTGATCGTGAACGTGTTAAGTATTTTAACCCTCGCTGAGGAAAAAGTGCATGCTGAGGGAATGGAGGTGAAGTGAGATTCAAACTCAGAGCTCCAGAAATTCTGGCCCACTGCTCCATGAGGTGACATAAGGTAAGACTCTTACCATAGTCCCTTTTTTTTTTTTTTTTTTTTTTTTAAGAGAGAGACAGAGATAGACAGAAAATGAGAAGTCACCCCCGGGGGGATGGCATGCAGAACTCCCTTCTCCTCCATGTTCCTCTCGGGATTTTGGGTACACGCACCGCGGTCAACTACCTGGGAGTCCAGCGACAGCCGTTATGCCATCTACTGGTCCCACCATATTCTTAACGGTAAGAAACCAAGGACCTGGAGTGCTACCTCCTGCCTGCCCTCCACCACACGTGTGCAGACATGACACATGCACACACGTGTTCTGAATGGGCTCGGTCTGGAAGACGCACACCCTCAGCTCACACCCCACTTGCTGGAATTAGCCACGTGGTCCCACCTGGCTCGAAAGGTTGGGACACGCAGGCGGGCTCGGCTCGGGAAGTGGAGACGGGTGCTAACTGCCTACTCTGCTCATGCTCTGAAACGGGCTAACTGAGGCGTGCCGTGCCACTCGGTGCACTCCGGCGCCATGCAGGCTTCGCTGTGCGGACCAACCGAAGTGCCGCCCGCGACGGAGCAGGCCCGCGAGCCCCGTCCACGTCGGTGCGGACCAGCGTGTGTGGTCGCTGTGAGGGCGGCAGCGGCCCAGCAGCGTCCTGCCCGGGGGCTACCTGGAAACACGGGTCCAAGGGGCGCGGCGGACAGCTGCCTCTCGATGTCACGAGCGCGAGCAGCTGCCTCGGCTTCCGGTCCTGGAGTGGATAACAAGGTGGCTGAATTCCGACCTCACAGTAACACTGCAGCTCATTGCCAGTCAGTGTGTGTGGAGACTAAAAACAAAGCATAAACAGTTTCCGGGGACAGAACTACTCTGGGTAGAAGGGATACAGAGACACGGGGCGTGGCAGAGCCAGATGCAGGCTCGGGTCCCGAGGGCGTGTCCGCCCGCCCCTTTCTCCCTCCGAACTGGAGGTGCCAGGTGGGCGAGGGGCTGGAGTCGGGGTAGCTGGTGCCAGGTGGGCGAGGGGCTGGAGTCAGGGCAGCTGGTGCCAGGTGGGCGAGGGGCTGGAGTCGGGGCAGCTGGTGCCAGGTGGGCGAGGGGCTGGAGTCGGGGCAGCTGGTGCCAGGTGGGCGAGGGGCTGGAGTCGGGGCAGCTGGTGCCAGGTGGGCGAGGGGCTGGAGTCGGGGCAGCTGGTGCCAGGTGGGCGAGGGGCTGGAGTCGGGGCAGCTGGTGCCAGGTGGGCGAGGGGCTGGAGTCGGGGCAGCTGGTGCCAGGTGGGCGAGGGGCTGGAGTCGGGGTAGCTGGTGCCAGGTGGGCGAGGGGCTGGAGTCGGGGCAGCTGGTGCCAGGTGGGCGAGGGGCTGGAGTCGGGGTAGCTGGTGCCAGGTGGGCGAGGGGCTGGAGTCAGGGCAGCTGGACCTGGCCCGGGAACCCAAGGAGCGGGGCGGGCTGTGTTCCCCAGGGCTCTGGACCAGGAGCAGGGACAGCGCAGTGTGAGTAGTCACACCTGCGGGGGGAGCCCCATCTCAGGGCCTGGGGCGGGGTGCTGGTGGGGCCCCGGGTGGCGGGCCTGCCCCTGCTCCACACGCTCTCCTCTCTTTCCACTCCGCAGGGTGGCGGGCTGAGACAGGAAGCTCCCTAGTGAACCACAGGAGGCGCACCCTGCCCCGAATCACACGCGCAGGGAGGGACTCGGCAGGCCCAGGGGACCCGGCGCACCTGCCCAAGGCGGTTCTCTGGGCAGAGGGCTTTGGCTCAGTCCGGCCTGTGGACCCCAGTGCAGGCGCTGGCCCTGGTCATGGGACACCCGTGGGCACTCGCACAGGCCTGGGGTACCGAGAGCACTGACTTCAGAAAGGGGTGCGTCTCGCCCTCGGGGCCGCTGCTGGGCGAGGGGTGGCAGGCCCAGGCACCCCCGTGCAGTCTTGCTGAGTGGCTCTGCAGCCATGCAGGCTCTGCGTCTTTGTTGCCGGTGGGCTCCGGGTTCAAATCTGCCGACCGCTGGTCTGCAGGCCTGCTGCTCTCCTAGCGCCTGCTCTCAGCTTCTGCAGGGGTGCGGGGGGGGGAGGCTCGGCTCTGCTCTTCCTCGTTGGCTGTCTGACCGCTTCCGCCCCCACCTGCAGTTTAGGAAGGAGAGTTCTGGAAGTCCGAGCTTATTCTTTTGACCTCCAAAATGGGATCATTGTCCTCAACTGACCAGTCGGTGTCTGGAATGTGTAACCGCTTCTTAGTCCCGTCCTGTCCTTGGGAGGAAAGGCCCCTGCTGGCTGTGGAGAAGCCCTGATGTGTCAGGGTCGGGTCCCTGCACGGTCTCAGCCCTGGAGCCGTAATGGGAGGAAAGCAGGACTTGCCCTTTCACGCAAGAGGTCGGGGCAAGGCAGGCTGGGCTCTCTGCCCCCAGGCCACGAGTAGGGGGGTGTCTGGGCTCTCTGCCCCCAGGCCACGAGTAGGGGGGTGTCTGGGCTCTCTGTCCCCAGGCCATGAGTAAGGGGTCCAGGCAGGACGGAGGTCACAACTGGCTGCTGCTCCAGTCGCCTCCAGCCTGCAATCCTGGTGCCGTGGATGGTGGGGGGTGTGCCCCTGTGTGCACACACGTGTGTACAGTCTGTGAGTGTGCATGCACATGCGAGCACTCCACCTCCGTGTCCCTGTCCCCGCACCCTGCCTCGCCATCCCCGCACTATGATCTGTTGCCTCTGTCCCTCGCATCTTTGGGTTTCTGTCCCGGGCTGCTCTGGGTCGGACCCGTCACAGTGTCGCAGCCGTGAGCAGTCTGGCTGATGCTGGCTTCATGGTCTCTATTTGACGACAAAAAAAAAAAAAAAAAAAAAAAAAAAAAAAAAAACACCAAGGGAAAACAGTACGTCCGTCTTCAGAGTCGGGCTCGAACGTGGAGCTCTTCCTGTCCAGAAAACTCCTTTGGACCAAGGTTTCCCAGGTATTCAGAACTCTCAGGACAGGAAAACCTCCTGAAGGAAAATGTGGACACTTTTTTTCTTTTTTTTTTAAGTTTGTTTTGCCATAGTGCAGGTGCGTGCATCAGAGAGGAGAGAGACAGAGACAGAGAGAGGGAAAGTGAGAAATCACCCCATGGGGGTATGGCCACGCTGCAGTCCCTTCTCCTCCTGGGATCCTGGGCACACACATGCCCAGTGTGCATTTCAAGTTGCCAGGTCTGGGCACTGAACTGCTGTCGGCCACGTGGGAGTCCCCAGTTCCTTACTTACTATGCCACCTGCTGGGCCTGACTGTGGACACTTCCTAAGAACTGCTGTGGCCTGCCCGCATTCCTGAGAACTGACGTTTTGGGGAGGGTGCTCGCAGCCTGTCGGATAGCTGTGGGTAATGCAAACCTGTGTGTCCTCACTCTCTCCTACAGAGACCGACATGGCTGTGGGTGTCGTCAGGGCCCGGGGTCCCGGCATGGCCGGCCCTGCCCATGGGTTCATGTGCACGCCGGGCCGGTGGCTCTGCCTTTCAGAGGCCACCGTGTCCGGTTGCTGGTACACTGAGGGTCACCACGTCTTCAGGACGGTGCTAGCCAGCATACAAACCGAGCTGCCTGGCACTGGGCTGAGTGGGCGTGCAGCCTCCCACCCGGCACACGCACACAGTGCACACGCACTCGCACTCGAGGGTGGCAGTGGGGGGTGAGGGGTATGAGACGTGGCCCTCATTACGGGGTGGGCTGTAATCCCGGGGCACAGACAGCGACTAGTGCTCTCATGGGACAGACAGACGCCAACGCTGAGGAGGGGTGACAAGGCCCTGCAGGGACAGAGCGGGGCTGCTCTCACTGGTATGGGTTCTGGGCCGTGGTGTGTTGAGGTGACCACTCGCTCTTCCCCCATGGCTGCCGTGTCGCTCTTGTGTTCGAGGACGCTGTCCCTGTCAGGTGTGTGAACCCCACGCCGGCCCCGAGCCCAGCCTGGAGTCCCATGTACGTGGGGTCTTCTGAGAGCCCAGGGACAATGCCGATGTGACAGACCACACGTGGATTTCGACATCGTCGGCAGCACGAGCTCACGCTGCACCTCCATTTTCCACAAACTTTTCAGGCCCTGCGAGTGAGGCGAGACATCTCTGGGGTAACTGCGTGAGCGCTGCTGACGGTGCTGGGACACAGCTGCGAGCACGCAGGTTGTCACATGTGACAGGCGTGTGCAGCCCGCTCCCTGCGTGTGCACGGTCCTGGCCAGTCAGGCTGGCTTCTCTTGAACTGGAGTAACCTCCACCCCCCAGCGCTCCCTTCAGCTTCGCTATGGGGATGTGCTGGGGTGAGCGTCGTGCCTGGAACCGTGACAGACGGAAGCCACAGCCGTGGGCCACGCAGTGCGCACGTGGGGTGGTGCTCAAGGCTGCCTTTGTCCGTGGGATGCGTTGCCCTGGGCCGAGGACGGGGGGCGGCAGCCTTCCGCCCCTCCTGTAAGCTGGCAGTCACAGCAGCGGTGGACAGTGGCCACAGCGTGTGGCGGCTTTCAGGTGGAGGCTTCCAGTGAGACGCGGACACGTGCAGAGGGCCCTGTCCTTCCTCGCCTTGGCTCTGCAGGCTCCTCTCCGTCTCTCCCAGGGCTGGGTCAGCCGGGAGCTGTCATCGGGGCCGGCAGCCGAAGCATGGCGTGTGTGTTTGGCAGGAGCTGTCCCCCTTCGGCAACTTCGTCACAAGCTGCTCTTGGCCGCCCTTGCGCCTTGAGTGACGGGGTGCTCACAGTCTGGGCAGAGTGGCCCTTGGATGGTGACGCGCTGTCCCAGCCCTGTGCGGGAAGGGGCGGTGCTCTCTGCGTCCCCTTCCCTGGGAACAGCGGGCCCACAGCCCCTCAGCCGGCCGCCTCTATCCACGGATAATTGAGGCCTAACTGCGGTGAAGCCGTGGCCCGTTCAACGCCATTAAGTGTAACGGTTTGTGTAATGGTATCTACTGCTGATGGAATAACCGGAACGAAGCTGGGCTGTGCGGGCCAGTCCTCCGTCGGCACGGGCACCGAACGACGGCCGGCCCCTGCCAGGCATGCGTCCTCACTCCCAGCGCACCCGCCCGGCCGTGGGCTTCAGGGGAGGCTGATGCTTTTAAGCTACTGAATCTGAATTTTGCATGTCTTTTATTTTATAAATACTTGTGATATGTGATGAGTGCTAGCAAATACACTCAGTGTAAGTCAGGTAATGTAAGTTTGAGCCCGAGGGGAAGCCACGGCGGCCCTGCCAGCCCCTGATGACCCTCTGACCAGGAAGCCTGGGTTCGTGTGGCCCTGCGTCGTGGAAGTCAGAGCGGAAGTGAAGTAGGGTTAGCCGTTTTCACTCCTGTAGCCTCGGGTCTAGAAAAATGCTTGCACAGGGCCAGGGGGAGGGCCATAGTGGTCGGACCCCGCGTGGTCCACATCGCAGTGTGAGTCCGAGACCTGATGGTTTGCAAACATGCTGGGTCGGAATCCATGCCCCGGTCCTGGGAGAGTGGGGAGGAGGGAACGTGGTGGGTCTGAATCCACGCCCCGGTCCTGGGAGAGTGGGGAGGAGGGGACGTGGTGGGTCTGAATCCACGCCCTGGTCCTGGGAGAGTGGGGAGGAGGGGACGTGGTGGGTCTGAATCCACGCCCCGGTCCTGGGAGAGTGGGGAGGAGGGGACGTGGTGGGTCGGAATCCACGCCCCGGTCCTGGGAGAGTGGGGAGGAGGGGACGTGGTGGGTCTGAATCCACGCCCCGGTCCTGGGAGAGTGGGGAGGAGGGGACGTGGTGGGTCTGAATCCACGCCCTGGACCTGGGAGAGTGGAGAGGAGGGGACGTGGTGGGTCTGAATCCACGCCCCGGTCCTGGGAGAGTGGGGAGGAGGGGACGTGGTGGGTCTGAATCCACGCCCCGGTCCTGGGAGAGTGGGGAGGAGGGGAACGTGGTGGGTCTGAATCCACGCCCTGGACCTGGGAGAGTGGGGAGGAGGGGACGTGGTGGGTCTGAATCCACGCCCTGGTCCTGGGAGAGTGGGGAGGAGGGGACGTGGTGGGTCTGAATCCACGCCCCGGTCCTGGGAGAGTGGGGAGGAGGGAACGTGGTGGGTCTGAATCCACGCCCCGGTCCTGGGAGAGTGGGGAGGAGGGGACGTGGTGGGTCTGAATCCACGCCCCGGTCCTGGGAGAGTGGGGAGGAGGGGACGTGGTGGGTCTGAATCCACGCCCTGGACCTGGAGAGTGGAGAGGAGGGGACGTGGTGGGTCTGAATCCACGCCCCGGTCCTGGGAGAGTGGGGAGGAGGGGACGTGGTGGGTCTGAATCCACGCCCTGGACCTGGGAGAGTGGAGAGGAGGGGACATGGTGGGTCTGAATCCACGCCCCGGTCCTGGGAGAGTGGGGAGGAGGGGACGTGGTGGGTCTGAATCCACGCCCCGGTCCTGGGAGAGTGGGGAGGAGGGGACGTGGTGGGTCTGAATCCACGCCCTGGACCTGGGAGAGTGGAGAGGAGGGGACGTGGTGGGTCTGAATCCACGCCCCGGTCCTGGGAGAGTGGGGAGGAGGGGACGTGGTGGGTCTGAATCCACGCCCCGGTCCTGGGAGAGTGGGGAGGAGGGGAACGTGGTGGGTCTGAATCCACGCCCTGGACCTGGGAGAGTGGGGAGGAGGGGACGTGGTGGGTCTGAATCCACGCCCTGGTCCTGGGAGAGTGGGGAGGAGGGGACGTGGTGGGTCTGAATCCACGCCCTGGACCTGGGAGAGTGGGGAGGAGGGGACGTGGTGGGTCTGAATCCACGCCATGGTCCTGGGAGAGTGGGGAGGAGGGGACGTGGTGGGTCTGAATCCACGCCCCGGTCCTGGGAGAGTGGGGAGGAGGGGAACGTGGTGGGTCTGAATCCACGCCCCGGTCCTTGGAGAGTGGGGAGGAGGGGAACGTGGTGGGTCTGAATCCACGCCCCGGTCCTGGGAGAGTGGGGAGGAGGGGAACGTGGTGGGTCTGAATCCACGCCATGGTCCTGGGAGAGTGGGGAGGAGGGGACGTGGTGGGTCTGAATCCACGCCATGGTCCTGGGAGAGTGGGGAGGAAGGGACGTGGTGGGTCTGAATCCACGCCCTGGTCCTGGGAGAGTGGGGAGGAGGGAACGTGGTGGGTCTGAATCCACGCCCCGGTCCTGGGAGAGTGGGGAGGAGGGGACGTGGTGGGTCTGAATCCACGCCCCGGTCCTGGGAGAGTGGGGAGGAGGGGACGTGGTGGGTCTGAATCCACGCCCCGGTCCTGGGAGAGTGGGGAGGAGGGGACGTGGTGGGTCTGAATCCACGCCCCGGTCCTGGGAGAGTGGGGAGGAGGGGACGTGGTGGGTCTGAATCCACGCCCCGGTCCTGGGAGAGTGGGGAGGAGGGGACGTGGTGGGTCTGAATCCACGCCCCGGTCCTGGGAGAGTGGGGAGGAGGGGACGTGGTGGGTCTGAATCCACGCCCTGGTCCTGGGAGAGTGGGGAGGAGGGGACGTGGTGGGTCTGAATCCACGCCCTGGTCCTGGGAGAGTGGGGAGGAGGGGACGTGGTGGGTCTGAATCCACGCCATGGTCCTGGGAGAGTGGGGAGGAGGGGACGTGGTGGGTCAGAATCCACGCCCTGGACCTGGGAGAGTGGGGAGGAGGGGACGTGGTGGGTCTGAATCCACGCCCCGGTCCTGGGAGAGTGGGGAGGAGGGGAACGTGGTGGGTCTGAATCCACGCCCTGGTCCTGGGAGAGTGGGGAGGAGGGGACGTGGTGGGTCTGAATCCACGCCCTGGTCCTGGGAGAGTGGGGAGGAGGGGACGTGGTGGGTCTGAATCCACGCCCTGGACCTGGGAGAGTGGGGAGGAGGGGACGTGGTGGGTCTGAATCCACGCCCCGGTCCTGGGAGAGTGGGGAGGAGGGGAACGTGGTGGGTCTGAATCCACGCCCCGGTCCTGGGAGAGTGGGGAGGAGGGGACGTGGTGGGTCTGAATCCACGCCCTGGACCTGGGAGAGTGGGGAGGAGGGGACGTGGTGGGTCTGAATCCACGCCCCGGTCCTGGGAGAGTGGGGAGGAGGGGAACGTGGTGGGTCTGAATCCACGCCCCGGTCCTGGGAGAGTGGGGAGGAGGGGACGTGGTGGGTCTGAATCCACGCCCCGGTCCTGGGAGAGTGGGGAGGAGGGGACGTGGTGGGTCTGAATCCACGCCCTGGTCCTGGGAGAGTGGGGAGGAGGGGACGTGGTGGGTCTGAATCCACGCCCCGGTCCTGGGAGAGTGGGGAGGAGGGGACGTGGTGGGTCTGAATCCACGCCCCGGTCCTGGGAGAGTGGGGAGGAGGGGACGTGGTGGGTCTGAATCCACGCCCCGGTCCTGGGAGAGTGGGGAGGAGGGGACGTGGTGGGTCTGAATCCACGCCCCGGTCCTGGGAGAGTGGGGAGGAGGGGACGTGGTGGGTCTGAATCCACGCCCCGGTCCTGGGAGAGTGGGGAGGAGGGGACGTGGTGGGTCTGAATCCACGCCCTGGACCTGGGAGAGTGGGGAGGAGGGGACGTGGTGGGTCTGAATCCACGCCCCGGTCCTGGGAGAGTGGGGAGGAGGGGACGTGGTGGGTCTGAATCCACGCCCTGGACCTGGGAGAGTGGGGAGGAGGGGACGTGGTGGGTCTGAATCCACGCCCCGGTCCTGGGAGAGTGGGGAGGAGGGGACGTGGTGGGTCTGAATCCACGCCCCGGTCCTGGGAGAGTGGGGAGGAGGGGACGTGGTGGGTCTGAATCCACGCCCCGGTCCTGGGAGCGTGGGGAGGAGGGGACGTGGTGGGTCTGAATCCACGCCCTGGACCTGGGAGAGTGGGGAGGAGGGGACGTGGTGGGTCTGAATCCACGCCATGGTCCTGGGAGAGTGGGGAGGAGGGGACGTGGTGGGTCTGAATCCACGCCCTGGTCCTGGGAGAGTGGGGAGGAGGGGACGTGGTGGGTCTGAATCCACGCCCTGGACCTGGGAGAGTGGGGAGGAGGGGACGTGGTGGGTCTGAATCCACACCCTGGTCCTGGGAGAGTGGGGAGGAGGGGACGTGGTGGGTCTGAATCCACGCCCCGGTCCTGGGAGAGTGGGGAGGAGGGGACGTGGTGGGTCTGAATCCACGCCCTGGACCTGGGAGAGTGGGGAGGAGGGGACGTGGTGGGTCTGAATCCACGCCCTGGACCTGGGAGAGTGGGGAGGAGGGGACGTGGTGGGTCTGAATCCACGCCCCGGTCCTGGGAGAGTGGGGAGGAGGGGACGTGGTGGGTCTGAATCCACGCCCTGGTCCTGGGAGAGTGGGGAGGAGGGGACGTGGTGGGTCTGAATCCACGCCCCGGTCCTGGGAGAGTGGGGAGGAGGGGACGTGGTGGGTCTGAATCCACGCCCCGGTCCTGGGAGAGTGGGGAGGAGGGGACGTGGTGGGTCTGAATCCACGCGCCGGTCCTGGGAGAGTGGGGAGGAGGGGAGCGTGCGTTACAGGTGCTGGTAAGGTTTAGTTCAGTCTGTAGCATGGCAGCGGTGTTGATAAACCTGGGTTTCCAGGGTGACATTGAAACTGAGGTTACTATTATTTTTTCAATATGTGTTAAGTTTTATGAGTAAAATAAGGAAAGCATCTGGAGACTGAACAAATATCGGGGAGAGATAAAGACATTTTCTTCAAGAAAAGAGCTTGCGTCACACTTTAATGCTGGTGCCATTTCATTACGCCCCATGATCTGCATCACTTCTATTCCAAGCAGAAGTAAAGTTTAGAGAGTTAAAATCCTTTTCTTTCTTTCTTTTTTTTTTTTTTGGAGAGGTTTTTTGCTATAGGGCGTGTGCGCTTGCCAGACAGAGACAGAGAGACAGAAAGCGAGAAATCACCCCCCCAGGGGGGATGGCCATGCCACAATCCCTTCTCCTACATTCTCCTCTCGGGATCTTGGGCACGCACGCACATGCGCCCGGCATAAGTTTAAGCCACCGGGT
Organism: Tupaia tana; assembly: GCA_026018925.1. Lineage (NCBI taxonomy): Eukaryota > Metazoa > Chordata > Mammalia > Scandentia > Tupaiidae > Tupaia > Tupaia tana. Next base: position 197,690,571 of record JAKSZU010000002.1, on the reverse strand, counting down.
CTGGGACTCGAACCACAGTTGACTATGTGGGAGTCCAGCGACATAGCCATTACGCTAACTGCTGGTCCCTGGTTAAAATCCCTTTCTAGAGTATACGTACACATTAGTTACTTTTTAAATGACAGTGAAACGGGTTTGCACATTTAGGTAAGATACCAGGACCCTGGGCCACCAAAGCACGCGTCCTTGGGAAGTCTCCCTGACACCCTTGCGGCCTCCCAGGCAGCCCTGGGTGCTGGGCGCTCAGAGGCCCCCTGTTTGTATAGACAGTCCCCGGAGACCCCCACGTGTACGCGGATAACAACTCCCACAGCATGGTTGTCATTCTCCTGAGGCCTGTTTACTCTGGGCAGAATCGCGCATCCGTCCAAATTCTCCTTGCTTGTCCCCATGGGAGCATAAGCGTGTGCACATATGTGAACACACACACACGCATGCGCACACACACAGTGGTGGGGTGAAACACTACCCTGGAGATAGCAGCGAGGCATTTATTCTGTAGACAGGCAGGGGGGCGTGGAGGGTGCTCTGTCAGCTCCGGGGACACCGGCATCTCGCCAAGCAGGCCCTCTGGCTTGTCAGTACGAACTGGTGGGTGGGTCTTTCTTTGCGCCTCCACCCCCATCCAGTGTCTGTCAGGGTCGAACCAAAGCTGACCCGGGACCAAGGGCCCCCAAGTGCAGTGGCCCACGGTGGCCGCTCTGAGTTACCGCATTGCCGAGCTAGAGAAGGGCCAGCGCTGCACTGGTTCCGCCTCGGGGGACCGAGCCCACACAGCCTGACCGTCCTGCGGCCAGCACAGGCACAGAGGGGGCCGGAGCGACTTGGGCTGAGAGCCGCGCTCGTTCACTCGTTGACTTCTCGGCCTGCCCCGGCAGAGAGGGCCGCTGGGAGCAGTGGACGGCTTAGTGACCAGGGCTGCTGTGGCCTGAACGCCGGCCTCTCGTCGAGGTGTCAGGAGCTGTGAGCCCCATTGCGAGCCACTGCGAATTTCTTTTTTTTTTTTTTTTTGAAGAGGTTTTTGCTATAGGGCATGAGTGCTCGCCAGAAAGACAGCAAGAGAGAGAGCGAGCGAGAAATCACCCTCCGGGGGGTGGCCACAGTGCAATCCCTTCTCCTCCATCCTCCATGGGCACGCATGCACACGCGCCTGGTATGAGTTTAAAGCCATCAGGTCGGAGACTCGAACTGTGGTCAGCCATGTGAGAGTCCAGAGCTCCAAGCGCCGCACCACCTGCTGGCCCTGCAAGGGCTTCCTTTTTTTTTTTTTTTGAGAGGTTTTTTTTTGCTGTAGGGCATGTGCGCTCGCCAGACAGACAGAGACAGTCAGAGAGACAGAAAGCGAGAAATCACCCCCCAGGGGGGATGGCCACACTGCAATCCCTTCTCCTCCATTCTCCTCTCGGGATCTTGGGCACGCACGCACACGCGCCCAGCGTGAGTTTAAGCCACCGGGTCCGGGACGCGAACCGCGGTTGACTACGTGGTTGAACACACCGGAGGTGACCCAGCGACATAGCCATTACGCTAACTGCTGGTCCCGCAAGTGCTTCTTTAGAGTGACCCTCAGAGTGTTCCTGTCTCCGACATCATCGTTCCAACTTGGTGCGGCACAAGGTGGTCCCTGGGGACCCGGGGAGTGTCTGTCGAATGTGGAGCAGCAGCTGTGGTTGCCCAGACCGGGAGGGCTGCCCTCGGGCTAAACCTCGATTGCACCGGGACCAACAGCAGCCACCCTGCCTCGCTGTCGGGAGGGACCTAACGGCCACCCTGCCTCGCTGTTGGGAGGGACCTAATGGCCACCCTGCCTCGCTGTCGGGGAAGTACTTGACTGAGAGATGGAGGGAACCTATCACTGAGGAGTGACAGTCCCAGAGTTCCGGCGTCAGCCAGTCCCTCAAAGCCCAGTTCCCTGGGGCAGAGGGCGGACTGCCGGACAATGCCTGGGGGGGCAGGGCCGAGCTTGGGGCCCAGCACTCTTGCAGGCGCCGTCAGCTTGCTGCTGGCCGCCTGGCCCAGAGAAGGCCTGACCCGAGCACGCACCCCTGTGTTCGGAAGGAGGCGGTACCTGTCTCCCACGGGAAGCCTCTGTCCCAGCATTCTCGGGGGTAGCCCGGAGCGATGCTGCCAGGGCCTCTGTCTGCGCGCACAGCAGCTGAGCGGCCGCAGAGCGTGGCCGCCCACCGTGGCTTCCTGAGACGCGCGCGGCCCCGCCTGCATGGGGGAGGCTGCGGTGCGAGCCCGCGGACAGTGGGGGGTGCAGCCTTTTCCCCGTAAGACAAGGCTTTGCTCGGCCTCTGCAGCGGAACACAGGTCTCAGTTATTTGATCGACTGTTTTAATCAGCTAGGTTAAATGTAAACCCATTTTACTTTTTCATTTTTTAAAAATTGCCAGAGAGTGCCTGCGCTCACCAGAGAGACAGACAGAGGGAGAAAGCACCAGCCAACGGGGCAGGTCACGCCACAGGCCTTTCTCCATCCTGTCAGGGTGTGGGGCACACTCACACTCACACACCTATACCTGGTGTGTTTCTCAAGCCACTGGGGCCGGGGTTCCGGCTGCGGCTGGCCGTGTGGGGCCCGGCTCCCTTAACCACTGGGCTGTGGTCCCAGCCCCAGTTCCACCTTCCCAAATGCTACACACGTCTAGCTGGGTCGTACTGGGGAGGGAACGGCAGAGGAGAGGAGAGGAGGGCCCCGTTGTCAAGCTCTGGCCTCCTGCACTGGCCACCCACCTCACTGTCAGGGGTCAGGAGCCCAGGAGGGCCCGGGGAGGGCGGTGGGCTCAGACTCAGGGAGGGAGTCGAGGGCCCTAGAGGCTGCAGCCGTCACCCTATCAGGCCCGCCCTGGGGCCCAGCAGGCTGGCAGGGACCGTAGCAGCCTCCTCGCCATCCCCGGAACACACCGGACGTGACCCACAGGGGCCTAGGCTGGCCCGGCCTCCCCCGGCATAGCTCCCCCCACAGCCCACGGCACACTTCTCACTTCCTTTGAGCTCCTGCACATGCCCAGTGCCCAGCCCAGCCACAGGCCCCGCCACGTCCTGTCTACTGCCCCGTCTGGTGTCCCGGCCTTCCGACATGTGCTGCAGGGCCCTGAGGTCGCTGAGCAGGGAGTGCTCCCGCCGCCCTGGCTCCCAGCACCGTGGGCAGTGCCCGGGCCTGAGTGACACCCGCACAGTGGCTGCTGGACGGCCCTGGTGCTGTGTCGTCATGATTCGCCCTCCAGAACGGCAGGCCTCCTCCCTGGGGCCTGCGTCAGAGCAGCAGGGGCGGGGCGGGCCTTCGTCCCTGGTGTGGAGTGATGGCGGGGTAGGCAAGGCGACCCTGTGGGTGACAGCGAATCGCGGCGAGGAAGTGCTTCTCTTTCTCCACCTGGCTGTGTGCCGCGCCCTCAGTGTCAGGAGATGGGCTGTCCCCGTCCCTCCTCGGAAAACGGCCACTCCATCTCAGTGCAGGCTTTAGAGGTGAGGGCCTGTGTCTGCCACACGGGCTGCTAGCGACCCACAGCCCTGGGGGTGTGCATGCCACAGAGATGCGCCCCAAACCACGCAGTGTGACTTGGCGTGCACAGGCCTTGCATTCTGAGAGCACGTGAGTCAGGGCCGCGTGTGACGGCCAGTGAACGGCTGGAGGCTGGGGGCTGGGCTTGCTGCGTGGGATCATGTTCACTAGAAAGGAGTGCTGGGACTAACTCCTGGCCTCTCGGGATGGGGCCTCGTCTGAAGAGAGTGTCCTGGCGAATTTCAAACGACGAAGTTAAAAATAACCAGTGAAAATGGCATTGTCGAGGTGGGACCTAACCCGGGTGCTCGGGGTCTTCACGCAAAGAAGATGAAGAGGTTGGAAGGTGCGCAGAGGTTCAGTGTGACGCTTCCGGGGGGTCCCAGGGTCCACGTCCAGACCCCCACGAGTACACGGGGTGCAGGTGTGCCCGTGATGTGGGTGGGCTGCAGTTGGGGGTGCTCGCTCTGCCACCCCGGAAGGAAGCAGTGAGCAGACTGGTAAGGGGAAGGGTTTGGGCAGATGCCATCTGCCGCAGGTCAGGTCAGGAGCCTGGATGAGGGCCCAGAGCAGAGCCTTCCCTGGCCCTCAGAGAGGCAGGCCCCTGGACGCCGAGCTCGGACTTGAGTCTCCAGGCAACGAGACAGAGATCTCCGCGGTTGAAGCCCGCACGCGGCGCTGTTCTGGCTGCCCGGGAGCCAGTGCACCGTGACTCAGCCCGTAAGTACTCATTCATCATGCAATTTCCTTCCCATCTCCAAGCCTGTCTCCTTCATCCTAAAATAGAAACGCAAATCCCTGCTGCTCCGAGGCTCTGCCGAGAAAGCTGCTGACGTGACGTCTCCACCAGCCCGCCTTTCCCAGCTCTGCGGGACCCCGTCCCAAGTAGGTGTCCTCTAAATTAGGCAGTGACCCCAGATGAAAGTCCACACAGCCTGCACAGCGGAGCAGAGGCACGCAGAACTACCGTCATTCAAAATGTGGGAGCTTACGTTTTACCTATCCCACAAACTCAATGGGCTTTAACGTTTCCACATTAAAAAAAAGAGTGAGACCAGCAGATGGCATAACAGTTACGTTTGCTGGACTCTCACACGGTCAACTGCGGTTCGAGTCCCAGACTTGGCAGCTTGCAACTCACACTGGGTGCGTGTGCATGTGTGCCCAAGATCCCGAGAGGAGAATGGAGGTGAAGGGATTGCAGTGTGGCCGTCCCCCCTGGGGATGATTTCTTTCTTTCTGTCTCTCTGTCTCTCTGGCGGGCTTACGTACCTATAGCAAAACTCTCTCTTAAAAACAGACAAACCTGGCAGGGACGTCATGCCAGATGACGATAGTCCAGCCGTCGTCCCCGGCCCTCCCGGCAGACCCCATCCACCCCCCTGCTTCCGCACCCGGCCACGTGTGCCACAGTCTGAGCAAGCGCGGCAGCCTGGCACAGCAGGTCGGCCAGCAGACTGTGAGGAGGTGACTGTCCATCCCCAGCACTCTGGCCATCAAAGCCGCTGTCCCCGGGTGTTCTCCATTGCTTCTCTCCGAAGTAGCTGCAGGCGGCAGGTGGGTGTCTGCTCCAAAGCTGCAGGCAGCACAGCCCACCGAGCGCGCCCTTCCGGGAGACACCTTGGAGAGAAGCACTTACCTCCCGACTCCTCCCTCTACGCTCTACATCTTTACGGCGGGGGCCGGACCCGGTGAGTGGAAACGACAGGCTTTGTGAAGAGTGCCACACGTGAAGGTTCGCGCTTCAGTCCGGACGCCTTCCTGAGAACACGGGGCATGCACTCGCCCACGCTCTGGGGCTGCTGAAGCTGGCTGTGGGGTCACGGTGTCAAGACCCTGATGGGGTGCTGTCTTTACTCTCTGTCTCTGAGTCTGTCCCTATGCGTAGAAGATATAGATAAGCGTTACAAAGTTACTATCCAGGGCCAGCAGGTGGCGTAGTGGCTAAGGTGCTGCACTCCCATGTGGCCAGCTGCAGCTGGAGTCCTGGACCCCGCGGCTCGAAAATCAGACTAGGCGTGTGTGTCCAGAATCCCAGGAGGGAGAATGGAGCGGAAGGGGTTGCAGCGTGGCTGTGCCCCATGGGGGAACTTCTCAGTTTCCTCTCACTGCCTCTAGTGAGTGCACGCACCCTATGGCAAAAAGAAAAAAGAAATTAAAAGAAGAAGAAGATGTTATCCAATGAGAGCTGTCTTGCAATTATGGAAGTTACTCTCCAGAAGAAGCCGCACACATCACGTACATTTTAACTAAAAACCTAGAGTTTTCACCTATTCTGATCAAGTCAGTGGCTTCTGTAACGACCGTGTTCTGAGGCCACCCTGGTGCTCCTCTGGGAGTGAAGTGATGGGATGGGCAGGAGAGGTCACACCGTCACCACTGCTGGCAGTGCCACCTCCACCTCAGAGTCGCGTCTCTGGGCACCGGGGTCGTCTGCCCGGCAGGACGCGGCCCCGCTGCTCCAGCAGGCCAGTGCCCACTCTGAGGTCGGGCTCAGGCGTGCCCACGCGGGTCCGGGGCTGCCTCGCTGGGTTCGCGGAGCCTCATTAGAGGCGGGCAGCACAAGGCAGGGTCAGAGATCTACGAGGAGGAAACGGAATGAGAAACCCCAGCAGCTCGGGCAGCAGCGTGGGCGGGAACACTCCCCACCCGCAGCGGCCCCAGCGCAGCACCGACACTCTGTCATCAAGGTTCGAACCACGGCCTGGAGACCGCGGGCAGATGTCGGACACGGTGTCTTAGCCTCCAGGGACTGGACTGTGTGTTTCAGGACATTCCTTGCAGTTGAGCTGGTCTTGAAACTGCTGGTTGAGAAGTAGGTGAGGGGACCCTGGAGCCACTGGGGACCCTGGGGTGTGGGAAGCCTCGTTTCCCAGCACGGCTGGAAGCAGAGTTGCCGTGCTCACGCGGGCCTGGGTGGGGCATGTGCAGGAGCCACGCCTTAGGCCCACAGAGGAAGGAGCGGTGCAAATATAAAGAGTGTGCATGTGTGTGCACGTGTGTGTGTGTGTGTGTGCGGGAGAGCAGCTGATCCAGGTGCACATGTGCAGTGCAGCAAACTCACTTCTGGGTGCCTTGCATTGGGTGTGGCCCACACTGGGTGAGCTCTGGACAGTCAGGCGCCTGAGCTGAGCAGTCCTGGTGGGAGGGCGGAGGCGGGTGGCAGCTGTGGGCGCTATCAAGCCTGCCCACTGAGGGGAAGGAGGCGCCGGCTCTCCACGGGAGTCTGGCAGCTTTCCGAGAAAAGGAGGTCGTGGTCAGCGCCTCGAGGTGTAGGCCCCGAATACGTGAAAGGGTGGAAGCCTCGGTAAAGCGGGGCAGCCAACTCAGCCAGTGGGCTGGAGCTCCGCGTCTGACAGCGGCACGTCCCGCGGGCCCTGGCAGGGACAGGGAGGCCGCCCCCACAGCAGGCCTGTCTCCCTGGTGCCGGATGGCAGCAGGCCAACGGCTAAGACTGCCAGGGGAAGCCCTCGCCGTTCTCCGGATCGGAGCGGCTGGCTCTGCAGACGTGGACGCAGGCCCTGCGCTCTGCAGGTGCTCAGGGCGTGGCGCCGCCCGAGCCCACGGCCTGGGCTCCTGCGCTGCCGCTGGTGTCGCCCTGCTCCTCCTTCAGAGCCTTGTCCCGAGCGTTCAGCGTGAGAGTGCCAGGTTCTGTTTCTGAATGCTGTGCTACTGCGATTTAACTCTGGAAAACATCCTGGCCTTGGACGACTCTGGTTGTCACGTGGGCAAGGCGACCTGCTGCCAGTGTCCTGTGCCCCTCTCCCCAGGGAGGTGGCCTTGGCACCCACGTCGCAGATCCGTGTGCAGAATCCAGCCCGCCGTCCACACAGCAGGGCCAGCCCAGCCCTGCCCTTTGACTCAACTCTGCCCGGCCAAGGTTTCCTTCCTCTGAGGTTGTGGGATCTTGACTCCAAGTGGGAGCTTGGGTCAGGGTGTCCCCAGGCTCTTCTCATGTGAACCTTTCGGAAGTGTCTGCTCTGCAGTGATTTGCTGCAGGTCTCAGCCGGACTGCCTGGGGGACAGGGTTGTCAGCTTCATGTCTAGCTTCGGTGCAGTCATTTCAGGTGACTCCTGGAAAAGGGCACGCTCAGAACCACGTCAGAGGAAACTTCCCAAATATTTGGTGCTTCTCAAATTAATTCGTTCTTCCTGTTTCCCGCAGCCCCCTTCCTCCTCCAGGGGACTTGAACTCCCTGCTTCCCGCAGCCCCCTTTTCCCCCCACGGGGCTTGAACTCGCAGAGCCCTCTGCTAGGTTGTCAGGTTGCAAACACGTGTCCTAGTGCATGGTCACGGTTCAGGAAGGATCCTCACCTTGCCGCATCCTAGGGACGGTGCTGTGGAAGAATGGGCGTTCTGGGGCCAGCTGCGTGGGCTGTGGCGGTATTGTGGCCAGGGGCGTGGCAGGCACTCAGGCTCTCTGGCCACACCACTCAGATCACCCTGTCCTTGGAGACGCCATTACTTTCTCTCCAGGATGACTGCACTGTTCTCAGAAGACAGGCGACATGGCCATGGCCTGAAAGTTTAATGGTTTTGTAGTAAGTCTCTCTCCAACATTAGAAATGTGAGGGAGGGCGAGCAGAGACGTTTACTGTGCATCTGTTTTCTTCCTGAGATTACAGGTGTTACATCACCTGCTGTTCACACGAATCTTCTGAGGTTTGTAGTACATCGGGCCAACCAGTGGCATGGTGGTTAGAGCAACTAGATCCCATGTGGACGACTTCATGGTTTGAGATCAGACCTGGAGATTGAAAAATGCCAGGTGCACATGCACGTGCATGCGTGTCTGCAACCCCAAGTGAAGGAAGAGAAAGTGCAGCATCGCAGAAACGAAAACCCAACCCAAACAGTATACCCAGTACGCTGCTTAGTTGAGAACCTTGAAATCAGTGAATGACAGAGCCCCCTTACTCTTTTTCTATTCCTTTTTGTTTTATTTTATTTTTTTAGTTTTGCTATAAGGGGCATGTGCATGCCAGAGAGAGACAGAGAGGGGAAAAGTGAGAAATCAACCCCCCCAGGGAATGGCCATTCCACAGTTCCTCCTTTTCCAGTCTCCTTGGGAGTGATTTTCAAGCCACCAGGTCTGGGACTTGAACCACACAGCAGCCATGTGGGAATCCAGCACCTTCAGCTCCTGCCCCTGCCGGCCCTAAACTCTCTTATTCTTAAACCTGTGTTCTTTCCTCTTAATCATGATCCTTTCCTAAAGAGCGATTAAAAAATTGAAACTCGGGACCAGTGGATGGCATAATGGTTGCATCGCTGGATTCCCAGATCATCAACCATGGTTCAAGTCCTGGACCTGGTGACTTGGAACACATGCCAGACATCTGTGCGTTTGTGCCCAAAATCCTGAGAGAAGAATGGAGGAGAAGGGATTGCAGCATGGCCATTCCCCTGGCGGGTGGGTGGTTTTTTGCTTTCTGTCCTTCTATTTCTCTGTCTCTCCAGCAAGCACATGAGCCCTATAGCAAAAATCTAAAGGAAAAAAAAAATTGAAAATAAAAGGAGAAAATAGTCATTTTTTGACTTATTTTTAAAAATGTGTATTGTGTATATACAATCGGACTTCAAAATGTTAGTGGAAAAAGTGCAATTAAAGTATTAACTTATTTTGGGGCAAAAAATGTTTGAAGTTCATGCATAGTTTTTACATAATGCACATTCTCCTCCTCCATGATCTTACTTAATTCTTATAATAATCCAGCCTTCTCCTCTGTCCTTTCAGAACTACGTCATAACTCACATTTAGTATTTATTTTGGAACGATTATGAAATGGCATTATGGACAAGCCAAGTAGTGGGCCAGGGCCAATCCTCTTATCTCAAACAACCCTTCGTTTTTTCTGGACTTAATGGTTGCTTCAGATTTGATGTGTCTGGCTTTCTGTACACCCGTTGGTGTTTTTCTGTGGAGTCTGATTTCTTTCCCAATGCCTCTTAATAAAGTTAGCCTCGCTGCATTCTGGTTTTTATAGCCTTGTCTTCTTCGCTCATCTTCATGGTGACCCCCATCTTCGGTCTAATTTCGACTGCATACGTAAGCATGCTTTGAGGCCGGGCCCCATTTCTTTCTGTAGTCGTCATCCCATGGCCTCACCTCGTCTCTCTGTTCCAAACCTCATTGCTCTTCTTCCTTATTTCACTATTTTGTACATTCTTCAGTAGCTTCCAAATAAACACACAAGAGACGTTTTTAGACCTTGCTTGTCTGAAATGTTTTTCACACTTGATTGATATTTGGGCTAAATATAAAACAGAGACCGAAAGTCACTTCCCCTTGGAATTGTGACGATTTGCTCCTCTGTCTTTGCACGTTGTTTTTGAGAAGTCCAAGGACCTCTTCTTCCTTAGCCTTTGAGTTTGTTTTTCTCTCTGAAACTTTTTGGATCCTCTTTTATCCCAAATATTCAGAAACAATAGTATTATGTTTGTTCTCTCATTGTTTTAAGGACTCTGAAGCACTGGGGACTTTTCTTGCCTTATTTCTGTCAGGATTTTCTCCCCCTCATTACCCTCTCACATTCGCAGCTTCTGGGTGTCCCGTGGCTCTGACATCGGCGCTTCTGGACTGATTGGTCTGTCCTTTCTTGCTGTTCTAAAATGTCTCTTTGGATTAAATTAGAGAAATTAAGTAGACTGGCTTGGATTGGGTTTTGCCGGCCAGAGAAGGGCCCACCCAATGAGGAGTGAAGTGGTCTGCTGCATTTTCAAGTCCCTTGTGGCCAGTTGGGTGGCTTCTCAGTGTCGCCATCACTCTTGGAATCGCCCCTGGCCCCTGGTATGAGTGGCCGATTCGCAGGTAGCTCTGCACCAGTCGGGGTAAGGCCTGCTCCTCTCGACAAGGCATCAGACTTTGCCCCTCCATGGGCCCCGGCACCCTCGCCCTTCCGGTCAGGTCATCCTGACGTGACCCTGTGACATCAGGAGGGGGCCCCAGGGAGATACCTGCATTTCAGGGACAGGGCTGATGGCCGTAGTCTTGCTGAGGGTTCTGCTCCTTTGATGAGAAATATTTCTAGGACATTTTCAGAGACTCACCCCTCGGATGGAACTCTCAGGAACGAAAGGGGATTTACTGACTGTATTAATCAACTGGCCGAGTCTTACTTCTCGTGGTCGTGTACTTCCGGGGAATCGCAGCGGCTAGAATCAGCGACAGTGGGCTCCCACCAGGCGGCTTTCTTTCCTTTGTCATTTATGACACGGAGCACCGTGTAAATGGTTTGCTGTCCATCTTTCAACTTCATAACTTTAAAAAAGAAGATTGAAGATCCTTCAAGGTACTTTTAAATTTTTTAAAGTGTTTATTTCTCCTACAAATAACAAAGACCAAGACAGCACTGACAGGACCTCGATGCCACGCTCACCCCCACCCCCAGGCAGCCACGGCCACGGCCGACACGTGGCTGCGCAGGCACTCGGGGTCCGTCCCGCAGAGGCGTCCTCACAGAGTGCACGCCCGCCTCCCCTGGAATTCTCCAACCATACATGGATGCCCTCCTCTCCCTGGATCCCCTGACCACATGCGGATGCCCGCCTCCCCCCAGATCCCCTGACCACATGCGGACGCCCGCCTCCCCCAGGGTTCCCTGACCACATGCGGACGCCCTCTTCTCCCTGGATCCCCTGACCACATGCGGACGCCCGCCTCCCCCGGATCCCCTGACCACATGCGGACGCCCGCCTCCCCCAGATCCCCTGACCACATGCGGACGCCCGCCTCCCCCGGGGTTCCCTGACCACATGCGGACGCCCGCCTCCCCCCGGATCCCCTGACCACATGCGGACGCCCACCTCCCCCGGGGTTCCCTGACCACATGCGGTCGCCCGCCTCCCCCCGGATCCCCTGACCACATGCGGACGCCCGCCTCCCCCGGATCCCCTGACCACATGCGGACGCCCGCCTCCCCCCCGTATCCCCTGACCACATGCGGACGCCCGCCTCCCCCCGGATCCCCTGACCACATGCGGACGCCCGCCTCCCCCGGGGTTCCCTGACCACATGCGGACGCCCTCCTCTCCCTGGATCCCCTGACCACATGCGGACGCCCGCCTCCCCCGGATCCCCTGACCACATGCGGACGCCCGCCTCCCCCCGGATCCCCTGACCACATGCGGACGCCCACCTCCCCCGGGGTTCCCTGACCACATGCGGACGCCCGCCTCCCCCGGATCCCCTGACCACATGCGGACGCCCGCCTCCCCCGGGGTTCCCTGACCACATGTGGACGCCCGCCTCCCCCGGATCCCCTGACCACATGCGGACGCCCGCCTCCCCCCGGATCCCCTGACCACATGCGGACGCCCGCCTCCCCCGGGGTTCCCTGACCACATGCGGACGCCCTCCTCTCCCTGGATCCCCTGACCACATGCGGACGCCCGCCTCCCCCGGATCCCCTGACCACATGCGGACGCCCGCCTCCCCCGGGGTTCCCTGACCACATGCGGACGCCCGCCTCCCCCCGGATCCCCTGACCACATGCGGACGCCCACCTCCCCCGGGGTTCCCTGACCACATGCGGTCACCCGCCTCCCCCCGGATCCCCTGACCACATGCGGACGCCCGCCTCCCCCGGATCCCCTGACCACATGCGGACGCCCGCCTCCCCCGGATCCCCTGACCACATGCGGACGGCCCACCTCCCCCGGGGTTCCCTGACCACATGTGGACGCCCGCCTCCCCCGGATCCCCTGACCACATGCGGACGCCCGCCTCCCCCCGGATCCCCTGACCACATGCGGACGCCCGCCTCCCCCGGGGTTCCCTGACCACATGCGGACGCCCTCCTCTCCCTGGATCCCCTGACCACATGCGGACGCCCGCCTCCCCCGGATCCCCTGACCACATGCGGACGCCCGCCTCCCCCGGGGTTCCCTGACCACATGCGGACGCCCGCCTCCCCCCGGATCCCCTGACCACATGCGGACGCCCACCTCCCCCGGGGTTCCCTGACCACATGCGGTCACCCGCCTCCCCCCGGATCCCCTGACCACATGCGGACGCCCGCCTCCCCCGGATCCCCTGACCACATGCGGACGCCCGCCTCCCCCGGATCCCCTGACCACATGCGGACGCCCGCCTCCCCCCGGATCCCCTGACCACATGCGGACGCCCGCCTCCCCCGGGGTTCCCTGACCACATGCGGACGCCCTCCTCTCCCTGGATCCCCTGACCACATGCGGACGCCCGCCTCCCCCGGATCCCCTGACCACATGCGGACGCCCGCCTCCCCCCGGATCCCCTGACCACATGCGGACGCCCACCTCCCCCGGGGTTCCCTGACCACATGCGGACGCCCGCCTCCCCCGGATCCCCTGACCACATGTGGACGCCCGCCTCCCCCGGATCCCCTGACCACATGCGGACGCCCACCTCCCCCGGGGTTCCCTGACCACATGCGGACGCCCGCCTCCCCCGGATCCCCTGACCACATGCGGATGCCCGCCTCCCCCCGTATCCCCTGACCACATGCGGACGCCCGCCTCCCCCGGGGTTCCCTGACCACATGTGGACGCCCGCCTCCCCCGGATCCCCTGACCACATGCGGACGCCCGCCTCCCCCGGGGTTCCCTGGCCACACATGGTCATCACCCGGAGCAGAGCTGACTCGGGTGTCAACCTATAATGGGACGAAAGCTCCCCCATGGCAGCGTGAGGTACGGACATACTGCCAGGACTTGCTCATGTGCGTGAGGATGGCTGCAGTGTTCTCCAACCCTGTTCTTCGTCCATCACCGGGTGCTGCGTGGTGACCTCTCCGCGGTGGGGAGGGAGCTGGACTGGCCCAGGGCCGTTCAGTGCCTGAGGTGGCCCGGGGAACAAGTGGAGGCCGTCAGTCCCCTTTCACTGTCCTGAGGGTGCATGAGGGGAGAGCTGGCAGCCGAGGTGGCCGCTGACCAGGACGGCGGCAGGGATGGTGGCAGGGCTGCCCAATGGGACCCACCAGCTACCACAGAGCCTCAGGAGGAAACCGAGGAGAGAGTGCCCACTGAATCCAGCCCAGAGCGGGCGCGTGGGACCACGGCCGAGCAGGCTCCTGGGAAGGAGAGGGATGCGCGGTGCTCCCCCAGCCCCACTCCGTCGAGAGACCCTGACGCAGCCAGCAGCCCCAGGGCCCCTGTCCTCCCAGGGAACGTGCTGCAGCCTCCCTGGCGCCTGCGAACCCCCGACAGGAGAGCCCCGGGGAAATGCTGCTGAGTCAGTGCATCCCTGTTGGGTTAGAGAAGGAGGGAATATGGGCCAGCAGCTGGCATGGAGGCTAAGGCGTCTGGATCCCACATGCCTGCTTCATGGTTCAAGTCCCAAACCTGGCAGCTTGATAACTCATGCTAGGTGCATGTGCGTGCTTACCCAAATTCCTGGGAGGAGAATGGGGAAGGGATTGTGGTGCAGCCCATCTTCCCAAGGGTGACTCCTCAACTTCCTTCTCTCTTTCTCTCTTGTGAGCACATGCACCCTATAGAAAACAATAAAGGGGGGTTGGAACCTGCAGATGGCTTGATGGTTATGTTGGTGGACTCCCATGGCGTCGATCGCAGTTCAAGTTGCAGACCCAGTAGCTTAAAACTCGCAGTAGGCATGAGTGCGTGTGTACCCAAACCCCGAGAGGAGAATGGAGGAGGGATGGCGGCCTGGCCATTCCCCTGGGGGTGATTTCTTGCTTTCTGTCTCTCTGTTTCTCCAGCAAGCACATGTGCCCTAGAGCAAAAATCTCTCTCTAATAATTAATAAATAAATAAAGAGGGAGAGGTTTAAGAAGGAAATTAGAGATTATTGGAGGCCAAATATCTCTACCAGTTCTCTAAAAAGTTCCAAAGGCTTTCATTTTTAAAGCCGCAGCGCTTGCAACTCTCCAGAGACTCCAGCTCACGCGCGTTCTCCTCCAAGCGTCGGTCGCTGCTCTGGCTGCCTCTGCTGCGGGCTGCTAGTGGGCAGCGGTGTCCCGTCCAGAAGTGCCGGCCCAGCCACGGTGGGGCGAGGACCGCGGACTCCCGGCCGGGCCTGGGCCCTGCGGGGTCCCCCTGCAGCCGTGTGCCTGGCCCGTGCTGGCCGTCCCTGAAGTGCTGTGGGCCTTCCGTGTGCCCTCTTCTGACTCACACGTCAAAGGCATTTAGCTTTGATTCCTTAAAATAAATTTTTATAGCACTTTAGAGAAGAAAGGCCCTAACGTGGAGCGGTCTCGGGCATGTTGTTGGTGACTTGAAATGCTTTCTTTACACTTTCCGCCTTCCAACAGAAACACAGTGCTGTAAAACTCGGGACACGCGACAGGAAAACAGGCCCACCTGCGGGTGTGAGAGGCGTGAATGCCTGCGTGGCGTCCCCTGGGAATTTGGGGCCCTCTGATGGACGCGTGGCAGCAGACACGTCCCTGCGCTCTGGCTCCGGCCTGCGGGGCTGGTCAGATGACCCGTTTCCTTCGTAATTTGTAGCTAATCCCCACGATTGAAACGTGATCACATCTAGCAAGACCGCGGAGACATGACCCAGCTCACAGGGCTCGCGGCAGTGCCGTGAGCTGTGCCAGTAGCAGATTGAGAAGCTCCGTCAGTGACAGAACCAAGCCGGGGTGGGCGGCCCTGGCCGGAGGGCCTGCCCGGCAGGGCGTGCGTTACAGGTGGTGAGCGGCCGCTCCTGCAGCCCATCAGAACAGTCGCTCTGTCCTCCGCAGGGTGCTCCGAACGCCTTCCACTTCATTATGCCGTGTCGAGCAGCAGGCACTCTCGCTCCCATCGTGGGGAGGAAAATCACGTTTATCCTCCCACGACACCGCCCTTGGGTGTTAAAGGCCTCCGGTCGGCCTGACGGGAAGCCAGACACGTGCCTTTCCGCCCAGTGGCTGACGTGTGGGGGAAGAAGTGCCTGCTGTCTAAGCACTGTGTGTACCATCATGCAGTTCTCAAACGACCCTATTTGTTTTGATTTCTTAGATACAGATGAAATAACTTTTCACCCAAGATAGGGCAGAAGAAATAAAATGATTCGGTGTAATTGGGTCTTAAGGGAATGGACATTCTCAGACATTATCGATAGAAGTTTAAAATCGTGGGACCAGCAGGTGACATAATAGTGACATCAGTGAACTCCCACATAGTCGACCATGTTTGCGTCCCAGATCCGGTGGCTTAAAACTCACTCCAGGTATGTCTGCGTGTGTGCTCAGAGTCCCCAGAGGAGAATGGAGGAGAAGGGATTGCAACATGGCCATCCCCCCGAGGGGTGATTTCTTGTTCTTTGTCTCTCTATCTCTCCAGTGAGCACATGCACCCGTATAGCAAAAGTCTCTCTCTAAAAAAAAAAAAAAAGAAAAAAAGAAAAAAGAAGTGTGACATCATTTCATCAGGAGTAAATACAGTTGTTCCATGAGAGAATCCCCGTAAGTGGTAGAATCGGAGTTGCAGCAAGAGCCCGTGTCTGCCGCGCTCAGTGCAGCCTCGCCCTACCCAGAGCCAGCCCAGCCAGTGGAAAGGGCGCAGCATGTGAAGGTAGCGAGCCCCGGGAACCAGCAGTGCCCTGTAAATGCTGGCAGACTCGGGCTGCCCTGGTGCCGCTGACGCCCGGGTGCTCCTGTCTGCCAGCGCCCTTCCGAACGGCCTGCGTCTTCCGTAGCGAGCATGCGCAGCGGGGTGCGGCGTGGCGAGGGCTGCAAAGTAAACAGAGGTGAGGGCCGTGACCGCAGCCAAGGCCGGGTTTGAATGCCCCCTCTGCTGCCTATGAACAATATCATTTCAGGAGATCGCTTCGCATCGCTGTCCTTCCGTTTCCTGGCCTGAAGTAGCAGGCTGCTGATGACGTCTGGGTTAAGGATGACTTGGTATCGAAGTCTCAAGGCTGAAGTGAAGTGAGTCTTTAAACAGAGTGCTCTGACAATAAATGCTGAACAAGATACAGAGCTTGTTCAGTAAGTGACTAGTGTTACTATTACTTGTACAAAATAGAAATGCTAGTATTAAATTTGAAAAGTGGAAACATAATTAAAGAGTGGGAATAAACGCCCTGGTTACATCACACCATGACACCCCGCCTTTAGGGTGGTTCTGGAATTGAACCCGGGCCTCCCAGGGATTCTCAGTCTGGGAGCACAGTGTCTCAGCAGCACACGCTGCTGCGTCCACACCTCTCTGGAATGCACACAACTTCCAGGCTAGTGACCCGGAGGCTTCATGACCCCCCACCTCACCCTGCACCTCGTCACGCTTTGGGAAGCCTCCCGTCTAATGGGTGAATCCTCTCACTTCCGTGTGCATTTCTCCAGTGAATTCGAGTCTTTTCCCACCGCTGTGGGCATTCGTGTTCCGTCTTTAGAGAAACACCTGCCCCTACGTCTGGTGTATTCGCTGGCCTCCTTGTCTGCCTCTATGTAGTAAAAGCATTTACAGTTTATGTTTCAAGTATTTCCTTCCATTTCATGGCTGTCTTTTAACTTCGATTGCAGTTTTTTCCCCAAACAGCAGATTTTAGTTTTTATGTATTTAATTTTACCAGTCTTTTTCATTTATAATTTCCAAGTTTTCCATTCTCCTTAGAAACCACTCTCCCCAAAAGTCTAAAAATACTCTCTCCTCCTAATGCCATTGTAAATTTGGTTTTGTGGTTATATCTGTAACTCACTTTTTAGCTTTGTGGCTTTACCTTTTGAGTAATATCATGAACATATTTACACGAATCTTTCCCCAAATGCTAGCCCTCTGCCTGCACAGTTTAGTGAGCACAGGCATACGTCCATCAGGACGAGGGGGCGTTCTGGGGAGGGCGTTGGGCCGTTCCGTCACGACGGTGAACTCCTAGCACGTGCATATGCAGGCCCAGAGGGTTGCGCCCACCGTGCACCAGTGGGGGTGACCTGCTGCAGCTGGGCCCGGCCGAGCATGTGAGCACCGTGGTGCACGTCGGGCTCACCCTGTCCGCACTCTGAGCTGGCGGCGTCTGTAACAGGAGGGCACTGTGTGACGTCGCAGCTCAGCTTCCTGAGCACATCTCAGATCTACTGACGCGGTAAGGTAGGGTGGGCTTATCTAACCTCTCTCCCCACTGATCTCATGGCTGTCAAACAGAACGCGGTATACCTAGTGTCTGGCGGCACACGAGGACCGGGCCAGGCCACACGGGACAACACTGAAGTAGTCTCAACCTCGGGTGCTCAGTCAAGTCGGTTCTTACTCTACTTTATAGCCGCTCCGTGTCCCCGCTGTCTGTGTCCAGACCGTCCACAGCGGCCATCACTCGGCTCTCTGTGTTCCACCCTCCGTGTGCTGGTTACGGGCGCACCACGTGGACAGACTGGAGATTGCAGACATGGTTCATTCTTCACGCCGGGCGCGTGTGCGTGCGTGCTCAGGATCCCGAGAGGAGAACGGAGGAGAAGGGATTGCGGCGTGGCCATCCTCCCCCCGGGGGGTGATTTCTCGCTTTCTGTCTCTCTGTCTCTCTCTCTCTCTCTGGTGAGCGCATGCACCCTATAGCAAAAACCTCTCCACCAAAAATAAATAAATAGGTAGATAGATAGACAGACAGACAGACAGGATGTGGCTCAGTCCAAGGACGAGCGAGGTGCCGCCCTGGCCGGCAGCACCATATGGGGCAGGGCCAGCTGCCACCCCCCCGGCTCCCACGGGTTCTGCTTGGCTCCGTGAGGCAGGCTCACTGAGCACCTCACTAGATTCCTGTAAGGACTGTATTTTGGATCGAGAGCGAGAGGTGCCCTCCATGCCGTGCACACTGCCGCCCCCCAGTCCCTGCCAGCCAGGACCCCGGGTGTGCCGTGAGTGGCCCGGCCTCAGGGGCGGTGCCCTCCTGCCTGCACCATCGTGGGGGGCCTGGGTTTGAACTTGACCAAGTGGGGTCCTCCAGAAGGCACACTTTCCTTCTTTACTCTGTTAGCTGTAGAGCGTGAAGTAGCTCCTGCCTGGAGTCAGTGTGTTCTGGAGAGAACCTCACTGTTCGTGCTCTGTCCCTGAACATGTGGCTAAGATTCGTATGCCCCGTTTGCTTAGAGCTCCTGCGTCCAGCTCTGGGTCTCCATCGTGCAGCGACTGTGCTGTCAGGGTTGTGCGGGCTTGGAAAACTGAACCGGAAGTTCCACGTTCCAAACCCAGACGCAGTGTGAACATGGGTGTCCCGGCCTGCTCTGGGGAGTTCAAGGGGACTGAAGGCCGTCTGGACTCGCTGCCTGGGCCCAGGTATCTGCCTGCCTTAGCCGTTTCCTCTGTGCGCTTGTCCATCCCGTTCCCACCTGTTCACAAAGCCGTCTACGAAGTCGCGCTCCGGGGGGCTCCTGGCTGGCAGCACCGCCTTCAGTGGGAGCCGCGGCTGCTCGTATTTCACACGACAAGCACGAGAGGAGGACAAGGCCACCTTCCTGCCACCCTCCTGGGCTCGCCGGCCGGGCCCTGGTCGTCGGACTGAGGAAGAGCAGATAGAGGGACAAGCCCTCAGCAGGGTCGGGCTCACATGGGGCGCTCGGGTGAGTGGCTGGAAGGGCCGTTTGGAACTTGGGCTCGTACAGCATCTTAGCAAGGACGCCACCTTACGGAGGTGACAAGACAGGAGGAGACGTCGTGTTCCAGTCTGGCAGGTTGTGGAAGGCGGGCAGGTGGGAAATGGGTGGGGAAGGCTCGTGCCGCGGGCACGGGGAGTCCCTCGTGCTGCCTGCAAGGTGTTGTCCCCGGCCGCCCGCTCTCCTTCAGGGGCGGGGGGACACCTTTGTTTGCACCCTTGTGGGCGGGGGGGGACCGCTGCCCACGTGCCCTGTTCCCACCGCGTTCTCCTCAGAGCAGCCTGTGCGCCGAGTGGCAGCTTTCGGGGGCTCACTGCTACCCTGCACGACCGTGCGGAGATTGATCGTTGAGCATGTTTACCCGACGTTTTCCACGGAGTCAGGTTTGGAGCAACACTGAGGACCGGTTAAGTAGAAGCCGTCCGTTAGAACCGCGTGGTGGAGAGCTGGTCTACCCACGCTGGTCTGCCCCAGAGCGCAGCGTCGCTGTTCTTCCACACCGGCCTCGGCCAGGGTTCTTCTCTCCTCGACGTCTTTCTTCACATTTTCTATAAACGCTCTTTCCAGAACAAGCAGCTGGAACAGCCGTGGTGATGGGGATTGGGCATCGGCCCTGAGCACAGCAGGGCGGCCCCAAAGGCTCCCTGCGCTCCAGGGTGCGGCCATGAGTGGGCCTGGGCTGTCCCTGACGCCCAGGAGGGAGGTGCCGCCCGCGTCTGCCCATCGGTGACCCGGGGTTGGGGGGCGAGGAATGTGCCCTGCTCATTGGATGGGCCGCTGGCCCTGCCAGGGCCTCCCGCCCTCCCCACCTCTGCAACGTGGTGGCAGATATATATTTTTTTTTTGGAGAGGTTTCTGCTATAGGGCGTGTGCGCTTGCCAGAAAGACAGAGACAGAGAGACAGAAAGCAAGAAATCACCCCCCAGGGAGATGGCCACACCGCAATCCCTTCTCCTCCATTCTCCTCTCGGGATCTTGGGCACACACGCACACGCGCCCGGCGTGAGTTTAAGCCGCCGGGTCCAGGACTTGAACCATGGTTGACTACATGGGAGTCCAGTGACATAGCCATTACGCTAACTGCTGGTCCCGGTGGCAGGTATTTCAGGTGGAGCTGCAGCTCCTCGGCGGGCCCCTCAGGAACTGGGCAGCCCGGCAGCCCCAATACCTCGTTCTTGGTGGTACGTCCTGCGCCTCCCGTGCGGAAGCCGATGTCTTGGTCACTCTGGAATGCGCGCTTACCTGGGCCAGCTCTGGGCACCTCACCGGGAACGAGGTGCGAGGTCCCGTATTCGGGGACGGCAGCGTCTCACTGGGCTCTCCTCGGGCACCGCGGGGCGGAACTCGGGGAGAAGAGCGGTGCCCTCCGGGACGCGTGGCCTCCTGCTGCTCTCGCGTAGGTGTGAGCGGGAGAGTCGGCGCAGTCTTCGTCCTCTTATTTCTGCCAAAACAGGCGGGAGGGAGAGAGACAGGGAGTTGGGGAGACAGAGAGACAGGCCCAGCCTCAGCCGGCCTGGGGCTCTGGCCTGCACACACGTGCCGGCACACGCAGGGGTACCCAGGACCGAGGTCACACCTGGCTGTCACCCGCCATCGAGGGCCACGTGACTCTCACCCCACCATCACGGAGCAGCTGGCAGGTGTTTCTCAGGGAAAACAAGCACCGTCCTGGCTCCCAAACAGCCCCCCTCGGCATCACGCTGGGTTTTTATGGAACTTTGAGAGGACAGGAAATATTTGTAAGAAAACGGATTTTAGGAATAAAGAGGACACTCACTGCCAGAGCCATTTCAAACTCTGTGGAAACGTGCCACTGAGAATCGCTGGCCACGGGTGCCGTCGGCGCCACGAGAGGCCTGCCGGGACTGGCGAGCGGTGGGACGTGAGGCAGGGCTGGCAGGGCAGTTACCCTGGAGCGGGGACGGGGAGGCAGACAGAAGCCTGCCCAGCCGGCTCGGGACGCTCACGCTCAGCGCTAGGCCCGAGACACACCTGCGAGTCGGCCCTCGCTGCCGGAGCCCTCGGCTTTGCTCCCAGCGGTTCCTGGCTGCTGTTTCCTCAGGGACCCACTCCTGGTCTCCCACCAGACGCTCCTCAGACCTCGCTGTGACTCGGCACGGGCCAGCTCATTCTCAGGGCCTTTCTCTTCTTTGTGAAGAATTGTTTATTCGGTTTTACTATTAGTATTTAATTTGCTGTAGGGCATGTGCACCCATCAGAGAGAGAGAGAAGAAAACTGCGGAAGCCACAGGTCCAGGACTCGAACTGTGGTCAGCCTGTGGGAGTCCAGTGCCTCAACCACCATGTCACCTGCTGGCCCCAGAGGCCGTCCTAATTTCTGAGCGGCTGTAGTCCTGTGGCCTTCCAGCTGGCCAGCTTCCCCTGCAGGTGGGGACAAGTGTCTCTTCCCCACTCTGCACACACAGAGGGAGCCCGAGGGCGGAGCTGGACGCGGGGTGCTCAGCCCACTTTCCGTGGAGGATGGGGTTCCTCCCTCCTGCCACTCAGCTTCTGCCTGGTGGCACGGTCCTCGCTCAGGGGCTACCCTGGGGTCGGCTGGTTGTAGATCACGTCGTACAGAATTGCTCCATCAGCGGTGTTTCTGGCCAGTCAAGCAGTTCTAAAATCCTGTTCGTTTCATTCTTGAGAGCATCTGCATTCCTAAATTCCACCCAGCCTGGGAGCTCCCTGCTTGCTGTGAGCCGGAGCCACCAGCCAGGCTTGGTGTGGCGGGGTGGTGTGCAGGAGGGAGCGCAGATGGCCTGCCCAGGTGCTCTGCCTGCGGACCTGACCTTGGCGGGCACTGCGAAGGGCAGCCAGAAGCTGGGGAGCGGGAGCTGCAGGGCACTCCTCCCTGCTGTGCGGAGGCAGGGAGGCACTCCCAGTGAGCCGGAGAGGTGGCCTGGGCTCTCTCGGCATCCCCAGCTCAGGCGCGTGCTGGGGTCACGGCGCCCATGCCACTGGGCGACTGACCAGGCCAGGATCACCGTCATCCCACGTTCTCCCTCCTCTCAGTTACCAGGACTGTGCCCCATGCAAGGAGGGAGCCCTGCTGGCCGGCATCTGCTCCGGCAGGCAGGTTGCAGCCCAGTTGCCTTGGCAACACGCACCTGCCATCTGGCCACCGTGACACCTGACACAGGCAGTGTGGACCCAGCAGGGGTGACTTAGAAACAAAGCCTGGCACACCTAGGTTTAAGGGGGCACAGAACCCCCATTTCCAGAAATAGAAGAACCAGGGGACAAATAAGCAGGCTGTAAAAGGAGGGGCAGGCAGGGAACCACCAGCTGCCGCAGAGAGCAGAGATTTCCCCAAAATACCTCCCTGGGACCTGCCACAGGTTTCCCTGGAAACCCTGGCCACGCCCCTGGCGCTCACAAGGCCTCCCGCTGGCCCTGCCTGACGTCAGTCACCGCAGCCTTGGGAGGGAACCCCAGGACCGCGTTCCTGGGCCGGACCCAGGGCTTCCAACCAGAAAGGATCGCAATGGCCAGGCCACTCTCAGCCCACAAACCGCGGTTCCGCGTGGACGGACATCGGGGCTGGAAATGAATGAAGTTTGCGTGCAGAGGTTTCCCGCGAGGGCTGCGTGACTGCCCCCGACCTCGGCCTGGGGGACGCAGGGACGCAGGGACGAAATGAAGTTCTTGGCCACTTTAGAAAGAAAGGTAACAGGTGTCGCTGATCTGTGCATTGCTCACGGGGTTGTTGCTTCTGCAGAAAACGGGGGAGGCAGGACGTCTCGGGAGAGCGGCAGTGACACACGGAGAGCATGGCGGCGCTGCAGCTCGCACTGCGAGGTGCTGGTGACACAGGCTGCTCCGCCTGATGCCAGGGACAAATGAGACCCTCTTTCTGTAATGGAGAGGGTGGGCCCCGGTGCGGCGGGAAATCCCGGCAGAGAGCTGCTGGGGGATGGCGTGCCGCTGACTGCGCTGGGCGCCCCCGTCCAGAACCTTAGCAGATAACGGGGTGAGACGAGCCAGTGAGGGTGGGCTGGCAGAGGCGGGCGTCGGGGCCCTCCCTGCCCAAGGGCTGTGGGTGATCCCAGCTTCCTTGGCACTCCGGCCCTGGCAGCGAGCCGCCGTGACACAGGTCTTCAGGCACGCATTAATCTGCTTTCGCCTTGTGTTCTCTGGGCAGGACGATGCGACCCTAGTGCGTGTCGATTGGCATGGGCTGGGGGCACTGTCCTCTTGGTTGTCCTTGCCGACTGGACGTCGACGTCCTGCATCTCCACCGTGTCAGCGTGGCCAGGAGGAATTCGTGATTTCACTAACCTGGCCCAGAGGGAGGAGCTGGGCAGACTCCGATCGCCCCACTCCCTTCTCTGTGGGGTGCAGGGTTTTGTTTAGAAGGGACTGGGTTCTCACAGGGGCAGCTCTTCTCTGTCATTCAAAGTCTTGTTCCCAAATGCGTCTGTGCCTCCCACCCTCGCTGCGCGTTCCTCGTACAGTGAGGTTGGCGCGTCTGTGGACATACCCGCTTCTCCCAGGCCGCAGAGAGGACTCGCACAAGAGTGTGCTTTGTTACGTGTGTGCACGCGAGCCTCCCGCGAGGGTTTCTGACGGGGAGGCCACCCCACCGACTGCGTAAACTGTGCTCCGGAGAGGTCAAAATAAGATGGCACGAGAGTGGGCGCTCCGCGCCCGTCACACGCGGCCCCCGACTCACCCCCACGCGCTCCTACCTCTTACGAAGGCTGAGGGAGTTGCCGTGAGCAACCGGGGTTTATCAGCTCTGCGTACCCGTCGGTTAGCTCTTCCCCTACGTGCATGGCTGCTCTGTGGAATGAAACAGCAAAGCCCTCGTCACAGACGAGGTAGAGATCTCGACCTCCTGGGCCCTGCCCTCTCTGCCGTCTCTCCAAGCCACGGCAGCCCACGGCTCGCGCCTTTCCAAGCCTTTCATTGCTCCATTGGCTACGACTTCCACGTCCTCTCTTCCCTGCCACCACGTGACCGTCACCCTGGCCCTCCGGCTTCCAGCTCCCGGAAACAGGGCCTGCGGGCCATCACCAGGTCCCGGGAGCCAGCACTGGGAGGCACCTGCTCTGTCAGAAATCAGGAGTTACGGGGCCGGCAGTTGGCACAGTGGTTATGCCACTGGATTTCCACATGGCCGACGTGGTTTGAGCCCTGGACCCGGTGGCTTGAAGATCACGCTGGGTGCATGTGCGTGTGTGTCCAAGGTCCTGGGAGGAGATGGAGGGGAAGGGATTGCGGCGTGGCCATCCCCCCTGGGGGGTGATTTCTCGCTTTCTATCTCTCTGTCTCTCTCTGTTTGTCTGGCGAGCGCACGCGCCCTATAGCAAAAGCCTCTCCAAAAAAAAAAAAAAAAACAAAGAAGTAGGTTCCATCTCCACGCTGCTGGTGCAGGCCGGGCCTGTGCGTGCTGGGCTGATCTGAAAGCGGCCGGTGTGCAGGCAGGCAGGCCCACGGGACAGAGGGGCGACGGGCTCTCAAAGGTCTCGTGTCGAACACAGGGGCCGTGTGATGATCTCCTTTGTTTACTTTGGACATCAGGTAGACGGGGGAGACGGAACAAAACAGCATTTGCTCTGCTGAGGAAATCAAGTTGAAGGGTAAACAAGAAAAGCTAGAAACATCTGACAACTCCAGAAAGAGAACTCAGACATCTGACTCCTGGGTCAGAGATTCAGAGAGGATTCGTAAAATGTCTAAATCTGTCCATTCTCTTAACACGATCAATGTCTCCCGTGTCGCTGGAAATGCCCCGTAACTGCTACCGTGTGAGAGGCCACGTGCCCACGCTGTCACACGTTAGCACAGGTAGATGGAACTCTCCCAGACAGGCACCGCCGTCTCCGCCTACGCGGGAACCTCCGATGGGTGCTGTTACGTGACCTGGCCAAGCCACTGTCCTCTCTGAACCTTGGTTTCGTTTTCCTTCTTGCGAATAGGGACGCGGTGACACTCAGTGGGTCTCTGCAGATGTGGGTACGCGTGCCGGCCGCAGTGTCAGGGACACACGTTGCACACTGTAGCGTAGTTTCACATCTTCTGGCAGCACCCAGCTAGGCTCTGTCCTTGTCCCTGTCGGCTATGCGTGGCCATGTTGCCCTCTAGTGACAGCAGGGCACTGCGGCTGTGGGCTCCCAGGAAGCCTGAGAGATGGGGAGAGCGCTTAGAGATTCAGACGTGAAGGGAGGTGAATGGGAAAACCCTCGTGGGAGGAGAGCTCACCGCGGCTGTGCAAGAGAGGATGCGGGTGTGGCGAAGGCAGGAGCTGGAGCGGAGGAAGCCCTGGCGTCTCGAGGGGTCGCCGTCTGGGCCAAGGCCCATCTTTCCCACCCAGCGCTGCAGCAGGGGGAGGCCGGTGCGTGCCTAATGCAGGTGGGCTGGCAGGGCTCTGCCAGCCCCAGGGAGCAGTGTTTAAAACTGAGTCTGATCTGGGAAGCCTGTCACCCTTGGGAGCCTTGGGAATGCCACCAGCTCCGAGGGTTCCTTCCAGTGGCCCCGTCTGTCAGCGGAGCTGGGAGGGCTGCTGCAGACCCCGTGGGCTATGACTCAAGTGAACGTTCCCACTGGACACCTCCGGGTCTGACGGCGTCTCCACAGCGCTCTGCACAGGAAGGAGGGGACACAGGCCTGCCACGGGCCACTAATGCCCTGCCCGGACGCTTACATTGCTCTGGGGGCCACAGGGTGGCAGGTGGGACGGATGTTCTGGGCTCTTCTTGCCCATGTCCTGGGGAGGGCCCAGGGGACTCCTGGGAATGTGGGCCTTGGAGATAAACCATTATGGGACCTGAAGGGCCGAGCCTACAGTGTCTGCCCGTCCTTGCAGCTGCCCCGGGACAGGTCCAGTCAGAGAAGACAGAGGCTGGGACACGGGTCCTCCCATACAGGGAGCCGGGCAGATCTGCCCCGTGAGCCCCCGGCCCGATGACCTCGGAGCCCGGGGTGACGGCGCTGCAGCCCCGTCCAGACGGCCGCTGGGGCAGGGAGGCACGCTCTGAGGCTGCTTCTGTGCTGTGGACTTGACCCGGGAGCTCAGTGACAGCACCGGCCCTGGGGCCGCCCCTGCAGCCCTCGCTGTCCCCCTTCCTGGCCGGCTCACCAGCTTCCCGACTTTCTCCCTGTGGCTGGGCTCTCCCCTTGGAGTTCGGATCCTGCGCATCTTTGTAAGTTACGCAGAGACCTTCGTGTGAACCTTGGGTGCTGCGCCCTGGAGGCTGAGGACGGGCTGTGGTTACTGTGGGCGGCTGCAGGGAGAGCCGACGTTCAGGACCTCTCCAGAGTCTGGTGAAGGGTGGGACTTCTGGGGCCAGCGGGTGGCATGGTGGTTGTTCTCCCTCGGGAGCTGGTTTCTCCTCTCAGTCAGGTGGCACTTTGCAGTTTAAACACGGACCGTCTGTTAGTCAGATTTGGTCTGGAAACGTGCCCGCGGCTCACGATGGCCCGAGTGCCGCAGACCTTCCGCTCGGCCGCCTCCGCTCCTTCCTGAGCTCGGTCCCCATTTCCAGGCGGGGTCGTGGCGCGTGTGGCTTTAATCGCCTCGTCTCCTGCTGGCTGTGAAGTTTCCCCGTGGGTACAATGAGACGTCGTTCCACTTCTCTCTGAAAGACAGTTTTTAACCGTTATGTGAGAATGCTGAAGACCGTACTTTAGAAGTTCCACTTCTCGTGGGTGGTAGCACTTTTCGTTCTGGGTCACCCCCGTTTCCGTGGGCGTGCTGTCTGCTACAGGTTCTCTGACTGTCACAGGCCAGCGAGCATGGGCACTGGGGACAGGACTTTCCGTGGGCTTTTGTCACCTGGTGCACGCCCTGGAAGTACACTGTCCCCATCAGAATGTCCAGTTGCTTTGACTCCACAGTGGACAGAGCGTGGAGACGGACCACCTGGATTGCAGTGCTGGTGTCCACCTGTCTAGCAGCCCCACTTGCGGGTCCCACGGCCTCTGTGGCCACCCGGAGTCACCTGGCACACTGGTTTTCCAGCAGGAGCGAGGGTTAGGGTAAGCAGTCTGGACTGCGTGTGACTGCCAGTTCTCCTGGGGGTGCGCAGGGCCATGGCTTCCTTTCACCTTAAACTCCGGAGTTTTCTAGAATTGAGTGGTTCGGACAGGAGTTCCAGCCGGGGCATGTCCGCGGGCAGGATGTGCCCGGGGAGCCAGCCGGTGGACCCTGTGGTGGCCCCCGCAGCACTCCAGCTGGCAGCCACGCTGCCCGTCACAGCGCAGCCACGGCCACACTGCGCGTCTTTCTCCATGCAGGCGTCTCCTGTTCCAAAGCAGGAGCCCCTCCTAAGCGGAGTGACACGGCTACGTGGTAGGAACTCTTCAGGGTTATTTTCAGGAAAGCTGCACCATCGTTGGAGGGCTTGTCCCGGACGGCGCAGGGGCCTTAGCCGTGGGTTTTAAGTGCTTGAGGGCCAGCCTTTTCCAGGCTCCACAGTACTCTGTAGCTCCTCCATCCCTGCAGGACTTTCCTGTTAAGGGCCAGAGGGGCAGGGTCAGTCAGGAGTCAAGGCGGGCCACTCACACCCTGCAGGGTGACTAAGCTCACCTCAGTCTCATCCCAGTGGACGCCAGGCCCCAGGCCTCTCCCTTGCGGTTCCTCTGCTCCTGAGGAATGTGCAGGCATCACCCCGACATTCCGACTCCACCTGCAGGTGACAGCAGGAAACGTGAGCCCAGGGAGCCCGGGCGGTCAGGCCCTGTCTTGGAGAGCAGCGGGTGCAGCTGAGCAGACCCAGTGGTGCCAGGGCTGCAGGAGGCGGCGACGTCCAGAAACAGGCTCGATGAGTCCTTCTGGTCCCGCTCAGAGTAAGGCACGCCTGGTCAGCAGGGGGCGAGGAGGTCAGGTGCAGGATCTCACATGGCGAAGTCCTCAGTGTAAATCCTGGACCCAGTACACACGCCAGGTGCGTGTGCGTGCCCAAGACCCCGAGAGGAGAATAGAGGAGAAGGGATTGCGGCATGGCCATGCCCCCGGGGGGATTTCTCACCTTCTGTCTTTCTGTCTCTCTGGCATGCTCATGCACCCCATAGCAAAAATCTCTCTCAAAACAGAGTATGAACCGAAGTCAGTACCCGCACTCCCGGCTGGCGGGTTCTGTCTAGCAGCGAACCCTCCCCTGGCGTCAGGTTGGAGCTGACGAGCCCTGACTGCCGTTGACTCTGTGCTCGGCGTCGGCCTGGGACAGCTCTGCCTTCTGTTCCGTGGTGGCGGAAAAGTCATCCAGGGGCCCGTCGGACTGCTGCCTCTCGACGTTGAGAATGGCCTCTCAGGAGAACCGCCTGCCCAAGTGCGGGCCATGAGGTCTGTCCGAGGAGGGGGCAGAGAGGGAGTCGGGAGCGGTCCTTGAAGGGAGCAGGGTGCTGACTCAGGACAGCACCCGACTCTGACCGCCCTGAGGACGGACCGCAGCTCCTGCCTTGTGCCCGCGTGCCGAGTACATGCCAAGCACACACTGTGCGTCCCCAGGCAGCCTAGCTCGCTGCGTGCCCTCCCGTAACCAGACGGGGCAGCCTCCCCCCAGGCCCTGCTTCACTTCTCTGCCCAGACTGTAGCTGCGGCGGGCTCAGGTGGCAGCAACCGTAGTGTCACTGGTTACCTTTGATGTGACTTTTCACACATGAGTGGTGGGGAACACCCCGATTTCCCACACTGGGCAGTGTGCCGTGGTTAGATCGACTTGCCTCGTTGGCCTGCTGTTTATCGGGAACCGTGGAGTGTGTAACTGAGTATGATGCCCTAGTTAGGATTATAGATCATGGAAATGAATTTTATTGGATCCATATTGAACAAATTAAAAAGCTCCCACATGGAGGTTTAAGTGCATGTGCGCATGTGCATTCATGTACACACACGTATGTCTGTCATGTTCTATGTATGTGCAGTATTGTGTGCATATTTACAAGTTAAAGCTGCTTCTCCCACAAGCTCTCCATTAGAAATAACCTTAGAGCTCCCGTGTGTGAAGCCAATCAGCACCGACAGCTGCCGAGGCAGCATATGGGTGAGCTTGAGCCGGGCTGGGGCTGGGGCAGTCCTTCTGGCCGAGGAGCGGGCGCCCCAGCGGCTGGCGTGCCCGAGCGGGACGCTGTTCCTGAGGTGCACGAACCTGCCAGAGCAGACGCACACCTTGGCCTCCACTCCTGTCTCAGCGCTGCAGAGACGCAGAGCGTCAGAAGGCTCCCGCCTCGGCGCTGTGCCAACGCCTAGAATCCGTGCAAGGAGGCGACATGGCGTGTGCCCAGGAGACAGCAACCGCAGGAAGTCCCCGACAGAGCAGGTTTCACGTCCCCGCTGTCCCTGTGAACACACGTGTGGCAGGAGGGGTGCAGGCTGCCGGCCACTGCAGGTGTGAGGAGCCGTGAGCGGGCACCCCGATGGGCGTGGACGGTCACAGACGGCAGTGCCAGGAGAGGCGGGCAGGTAGACTCCCGCGTCCTGGCTCTTCTTCAGCCCAGGCAGCGGGGATGGGGAGAGGCCGGTGGTCTCCAGGCAGTTCCAGCTTTCTCCTGCAAACGACCAGCCAGAGCCCTGACTTCTCTCTGCCACGTTCTAGGATTGGTCTCTTTACCTTTTTTTTTTTAGGTTCTTAGTGCAGGGTGCATGCTCTGGCTGGAGAGAGGAAGAGAGGGATCACCCCCGGGGTGCTGAAGGGTGGCCGTGCAACCCCTTCTCCCGCTGGGCTTTCTGGGTACGCCATCACACATGGCCAGCATGTTTTCTACCTGCCAGGTCGGGATTCAAACCACAGTCAGCCATGAGGGAATCCAGCACCTTAACCTCATGCCACCTGTTCGCCCCCTAGAAGCCGTTTCTTAGGACCTTATTACGGCCTCCAAAGCACCACGTGGCCTTGGCCAGCAAGAACCAAGATGCCCAGAGTTGGAGGCCGTTGGCCAGGACCCCAGCGTGGGCTGCCTGCTGGGACTCCCGCTCACGCCTGCCTTTGCCTCCCTGGAGCACCCGTTAGAAGAGCGGAGGCCGAGGGCAGCCCCAGGTCCAGGGCCCCTGACGGGAGAGCAGGACAGACGCTGTACTCGGCCTTGGCCTTCCTGCCCCTCCACCGCCACCCCAGCATGGACATAACTGCTGCACGGTGCACACCTCACCGAGCGGGGCACACGTCGCAGAGGCCCTCGGTGACCTGCGCGAGGTCGCGCCCTGCCTCCCTGCACTAGCCAGACCAGCCTGCTGGGCAGCGACTGCAGCGGGGACCAAGGACAGGTCCTGACCCGGTTCTCCAAATGGAGGTGCTGAGGTGGGCCTGGGTCAGCCAGCGGTTCTGGAAGATGGTGGAGAAGAAAGGGCGCATTAGAGAAGGTTCTCCTGTCCAGGAGCACTGCTGGGCTGGGTGAGCTCCACTGGACAGTGGGCCAGCGCCGCCTCTGTGCCCGTCCACTGGACAGAGGGCCCATGACGGCTCTGTGCCCGTCCACTGGACAGCGGGCCGGCGCCGCCTCTGTGCCCGTCTACTGGACAGCGGGCCGGTGCCAGCTCTGTGCCCGTCTACCGGACAGCAGGTCGGCACCGGCTCTGTGCCCATGCACCGGACAGCGGGCCGGTGCCGCCTCTGTGCCCGTCCACTGGACAGAGGACCGGCGCCGCCTCTGTGCCCGTCCACTGGACAGAGGGCCGGCACCGCCTCTGTGCCCGTCCACTGGACAGTGGGCCGGTGCCAGCTCTGTGCCCGTCTACCGGACAGCAGGTCGGCACCGCCTCTGTGCCCATGCACCGGACAGCAGGCCGGCGCCGCCTCTGTGCCCGCGCACCGGACAGCGGGCTGGCGCCGGCTCTGTGCCCGTCCTCCCGCCCTGCACACGCTGCTGCTCCTCACGCTGCAGCCCCGGCCAGGATGGCGCAGCTGCCCCAGGAGGGAGAAGTGGGGGCTCGGGAAGCCCAGGGAAGTAGGACGTCACTCAAAGACTGCAGCAGAGAAAGCCAGTGAGGGAGCCCACGTAGGCACGGGCATGGAGGAGGTGACCCCGAGTCCACGCCACTGCAGGGCCACCACGGTTTGAGTCCCAGGTCCAGTGCCCTGAAACTCGTGCCAGGCATGTATGCACGTGTGCCCGAAATCCTGACGGGAGAATGGAGGAGAGGGGACAGTGGGTGATTTCTCACGTCTCTCCCTCTCTCTCCAGCGAGTGCACACACGCTGTGCCAAAAGCCTAATTATGAGTAATAGCAATTATTAATAGCATTACTTGAGTACTTTTTAGATCACGTTGTGTCTCAGAGCTCCTGACAAGTGTCCTTGAGTGTGACGTTGCTGTTGGCTGTGAGGCGTTGCAGGGAGTGTTTTCCGAGCCGCGGTGGCTGCAGCCACTGACACCGCTCTGATGGCGGGGCGCGGCTGGTTCTCGGAGGCGACGCGGAAGCCCACGCCTTTGCAGGTCAGCAGGGCGGCAAGGAGGAAGTGCACGCGCCCCAGCCCTCTGCCCCCATGGACGTTGTGATTGAGTTTAGCAGGCAGGAGTGTGAATTCGTGGTCACAGACAGATCCCTGACGAGTGCCCAGAACGTCGTGGCAGAGCGGCTGTGCAGACGCGTCCGGCGTGGACTCGCCACGGGAAGGCAACGGATGCTCTGGGCGAAGGACCGAGGAGACGGCCCGCAGCACTCCCTCGTGGTGGCTCGGTGGCCAGCGATTTCCGTCTGGAGACCGCTCTGCTGGCCCTCGCCACTGGCGCTTCCTCCCCGAGCCTTTTCTTCTTTTTCCTTTAAGCAAGGGTCTCGTGAAAATGGCCTTGCCCACACGTTGGGAGGACCAGGTTTGAAGGGCTGGCCCAAGGATGGTCACTGAGCATTCCTTGAATAAAGACCTTCAGGCTAACTTTCTTCTCTGGGTTTTTACCCCGATTTTGATTCTCCTACAAAACTACCATATGTTCCTCGTTGTTTCTTAGAATTATGGACTCTGTCACCATTTCTGCTTGTACCTGTGTGACGAGGCCACCCAAGCTGCCTGCATGGCTCACTCACGGTGACGACACATCTCATACGTGGGCTGTGGCCTGGTGGTCGGGGGAGCCAGATCCCACACGGCCATCCGCAGTTTCAGTCCCACCCCCATGGCTTGAAAGTCACACTCGGGTGCCTGTGCGCGTGCCCCAGTCCCAAAGGAGTTGAAGTGGAGAAGGGATTGTGCATGACCACGCCTGGGGGGCGCTCTCCTATCTCCGTCCCTCTGCCTCTGGCAGCGCCTGTCCCCTGAGGAAAGCAGCTCATTTACATACGCTGCGACTTTCAGGGCCCTGTTCTGTGAGTGCGTCCTTATTCCCCATTGGTGAAGTTGCACATGATCTCAAATTTCTTTGAGATAAAAAAATTGGGAGTGTATGTTATAAATAAATAGCCCTAACATTTGTCATCGCCTGGGAAGGGGCTCTAGAAATGTGCATGTGTATTACGGCCAGCACTGCATATGGGATGGAATGACATTTTGTTGTCACACAAGGGAAAATTGTCATTGCTACCCAGTGCGTCTGAGGGGCAGAGTCTGTTTGCCAGAGGCTGGGTCAGGGTCACAGCCCCTAGGAGGGGACCTATTGTGGGCTGTGCATGCAGGGACTAGGCTGAGTCAGGGTCACAGCCCCTAGGAGGGGACCTACTGTGGGCTGTGTGTGCAGGGACTAGGCTGGGCGGGGAGGGGGGTGTCTGTTCTCCCTCTGGGGCTTCCCCTTGCTTCCTGATCCGTCTGTCATGTGACAGGCAGGCGCTGTCCTCCCTTCAGGACAGTGAGCAGCGCCCCTTCAGGCAGCCAGGGGATTGTGGTCAGCACGTCCGGCGTGCCCGGCTCCCCCAGGCCCGTGTGCCCGCTGCCCTGGCCCCGTGCCCTGGCCCGCACTCCTCACACCTGCGTGCCCCGTCCCACACTCCTCTCCCGCACTCCTCACACCTGCCTGCCCCGTCCTGCACTCCTCTCCCGCATCCCTGCCGTCTCCAGCCACCCTCTCTGGACCTGCAGGCTTGCGTTTTCCGTCGTTGTGGGCTGCAAGGACGGTGGGTAGCTGTTTTCCTGGCCGGGTTCGGGTCTAGGGCACCGTGAGCGTGGTGGGGACGGTGGGCCCCGGCAGGAGCGACCTAGATCCTCTCGCCGTCTAGAAAGGCCACAGCACGCAGCGGGCTCCTCCTCGGGTCCTGCTGCCCTTTGGCCTAGGGCTGGGGCCGACGCTTTCCCGCTTGGGCCTGCTGGTTCTTCAGAAGGACCAGCTTTGGTGCCCGTCCCACGGTCCTTATTCTGCCTCTCCGTGCCCATAGCTCACTGGCTGCCCCTGAGAGTGCCTGGCAGTGTTTCCGGACAGTGCCCACGGAGAGGGGGTCGTGGCTGTGCGGACAGCTGGCTGGTGGCCACAGCGCCGCCGGCGTGGGTTCAGGCCGGGCAAGGTTCCGGCTGTCTGTCCGTTCAGCTCGGTGGCTGTCTGACTCGGTCACAGCGAGCCAGAGGACGTCGGAGATACGATACCTGCTTGCTCGAAAGAGTCTGAAACCCTTCGGAGGGGAAAGTGTCTCCCCCGTCACCGTGGTGTCACCGTGGTGTCACCGTGTCAGGGAAGTGGCCAAGCTAGGACTAGCAAGGTGCAGACGTCCTGACTGCAGAGACGGAGCACCCTGGGACAGGCCGGGGGCCACCGCTGGACTTCCCTGTCTGCTCGGAACCAGGGTTTGGGATGGCGCAGCTGAAAGGTCAGCTCAGGGCCATGCTTTTTGTTTCCGAAGCGTACCCCTTCTTAAGCTCTTTCTGAATTACATGTGGTTTTACACCGCTGAGTTAAGAGAGGAGGGCCTTGCTAACCCTGAGAGAACCCTTAGTAGGGCCCACAGAACGCGCTGTCCTAGCGGCCGCAGGAGCTGCCCGGCCGCGGCTGCACCAGGACTGGATGGGGGTGCCCACACCCCTGAACAGGAACGCACTTCTCGTCCAGGACCTTGGCTGCTCCAGGGGACAGACGCCGTGGGGGGACAGGAGGCCTCTCCTGGGAGTCCCAGACCCCGCCTTGCTGTGCTTCAGTGTGTCTGCCTTACGACCAGGTCGACGTCTCGTCCTCTCTGCTCCCGTTTCCTCACTCTGCCAGACCTGATGGGACAGACCAGTACGTGTTTTCAGGGTGACGCCTTGTCCCCCCTGCTTCCGTGTCCTCACTCTCCGCCCAGAGCTGGTGGGATAGACTAGTAGGGGTTTTCAGGACACAGCGGATCTAAAATCCGGCTTAATCTCAGATTTGGATGGGAATGCAGAGTACCTAGAAATACTAAAATAATCTCAAAAAAGACAAAGGAGGAACAACCGAATTGAAGATAAGGCTTACTGCAGAGCTGGGGTAACCGTCGGGGTGAGGCGATGGGACAGGACGGGGTGCTCGGGAATGGAGCAAACGAGTGCACGTAACCGAGCTCTGACAGAGACGTGAAAGAACTCAGTGGGGAGACAGCCCTGAAAGTGGGCTGGGGGGCCAGTGGGAGGCACTGATGGTTACGTTGCTGGGTCTCCATGCCGACTGCGTTCGAGTCCTAGACCCAGCAGTTTAAAACTCACACTGGGTGCATGTGCCAAAAATCCTTAGAGAAGAATGGAGGAGAAGGGATTGCAGCGTGGCCATCCCGCGAGTGCACGCACCCTGGGGCAAAAATCTCTCTCAAAGAAATAAAGACAATGGTGGTGGAGCTGGGACCAGCCAGTGTTATGAAGGTCAAGGCAGCTGGATCTCACATAGTCAACTGTGTGGTTCAAGTCCTGGACCCGGCAGCTTGGAGAGTATGCTGGGCATGGGTGTATGCATGGAGGAGAAGGGACTGTGGTGTGGCCATCCCCCGGGAGGGTGACTTCTCACTTTCCCTTATTCTGTCTACGCAGCAAGCACACACACCTTACAGTAAAACTCGAGTGAGTAAATAAACATCAGAATGGTGCTGAGCAGTCAGCACTTACAGGCCAAAGCAATATGTGACTTCGCCCTGACACCTTAAACGGAGACCGGCTCCAGGTGGACCCGGGGAGCCAGCCAGTGGCCCAGTGGTCGAGGTGGCTGGCTCTCACCCTGGTGGCGTGGGAAACACACCAGCTTGCGTGTGTGCCTAAAACCACAGAGAGCGGGACGGAGAAGGGCTTCCAGCTGACCGACTCTCGCCCTGCGTGCACGTGCGCTCTGGCGAAAACCTATTGACTATGGGGTGGTTGGGGAAGCCAGGGCACATTTCTACATAGAGAAACACCTCCCGGCTCTCCCGATGGCCTAACAGTGAAGCCTGTATGTGAAAGCCCATAGTCCTTCCACTCGTGAGAGCCGAAAACTGGAAATAACGCAAATACCCTTCATCCAGTGGCTGGTTAAGCCCGTTGTGGGCCACGTGGACCCAGAAGTTCTGTGGAGAAATAAAGAGGAACATGCTGCCTGCATAGCTGGTGCCGTGGCAGGCCCCGGGCACATAGCACCCACAAAGCCGGCCTCAGAACCCACCGTGGCAGTTCCACGTCGGATATCCTTGGGTGGCAGACGGGCGGAGGTGGAGACAGGCCTGTGGTTGCCAAGGTTACAGACTGGGGCGGGGAGTGTCTATCAAAGGGCAGCACGTGGGGTCCCTGGGAGGGGCCAGGCCTGTGTCCTGGTTGGTGGTCACGCGAATCTACACATGGGACAACATTTCGTGGAACAAACACAAGCAGACCCAGAAACAAGGCTGTGTAATCTGTGAGACCCAGTCTGGGCTGGTGGCTTGCGTCAGAGCAGCCTCTTGGTCGTGACAGTGACCTGTGCTTTGGCCGACGTCAGTACTGGGGACAGAGCGAAGCCTGTGGGACCTCTGGTACAGGTTTTTCAACTTTTTTTTTCCTTTAGAAAGATTTTTGCTATTGGCACATGCACTTGCTGGAGAGACAGAGACAGAAAGCAAGAAATCACCCCCTGGGGGGGGGTTGGCCACACCACAGTCCCTTCTCTGTTCTCTCAGGACCTCAGTGCGTCCGGCCTCTCTGGAGCACGTGGCGATGAAGGCAGGAATATGTCAGCTTAAAATCACGCCGAGTCGTCCGTCGGCAGTTCGCCTTTCTGCCCGCTTAGAAACGACGTGTCCGGTGAGCACCCCTCATCCGATTTAGTGTCAGTCCCCGCTTGGAAGTTGCCAAAGACCGCGGCCTCCTTAGGCTGACGTGCTACTGATGGCGTCATGTGGGGGTCTGTGGCACAGCGCCAGTCGCAGCTCAGCGGGCCTGTGTCCCCGTGCTGGTCACTGCGGATCTGTGTCAGCCCAGGAAGAGCACACACAAGCAGATGAAAACGAGTGCTTGTGCCACACTTCACACTCACAACTCAGAGGAAGCTCATTGATTCGAGAGATTTTTACTGTAGGCCGTGTGCGCTCACTGGACAGAGAGAGACGGAGAGTGAGAAGTCATTCCCGAGAGGCTGGCCACGCCGCAGTCCCTTCTCCTCCACTCTCCTGGGATTTGGGCCCGTGTGCACACAGCCGGTGTGAGTTCCAAGTCACGGGGTCGGAGACTCGAGCCCTGGTCTCCACGTGGGAGTCCAGTGCCCTTACGGCCATGCCACCTGCTAGCCCCAAAGGCACTCTGTTCTAATTGGCTTAGAAATAATCATTGATATAAACTGGATATTTCCCAAATTCCCAGAAATTAAGGAATCCGAGCCTCAGATACATTCAATGTGGTGGTGAGTGGGGGAGGGAGGGGGCTCACGGCGAAGCGTGGAAAGGAGTGAGCGGGTGGGTCTCTGGCAAACAAGACTAGCTTGGCCATTGGACGTAACAGAGGGACTGGGTTTCTCCGGGGAAAGTGGCCAGTGAGGGAGCCCTTGTGGAGACGGCCTCGTCTGTGACAGGAGGCAGCAGGGAGGGCTCCACCACCGGGTCACAGGCCTCGTGCCACTGAGACCCGCAGTCCAGCACGGCCGTCGTGACACAGCGTCGCTGACACCCGACCCTGCCGCGTTCCCTGGGGACCTGGTGTGACGCTTTAACACTGGTTCCCACTGCCGCCGTGCACAGCTGACCTGCGCGGTGACCTCTTAACATTACTTTTTTCATTTAAAAATAATTGAATAACCTTTTCAAAACTTACAGGTATCATTTTTGTGGTCTTTTAAGAATACAATGGGCCGGCCAGTGGTGTGGTGGTTAAGGGGGTGGACCTCAAATGGCTGGCAGTGCTGTCTGAGTCTCGGACCCAGTAGCTCGAGGGACATGCCTGGCATGTGTGCATGCGTGTCCAAGATCCCGAAGGGGGGGAGAGAGAGACGGAGGAGAGGGCTGCGTGTGACTACCTCCCGGGGCGGGTCTTTCCACTTCCCTCTCTCACTCTGTCTCTCTCCAGGAGTGCACGTGCCCCTCTGGCAAAAGTCAAAATAAACAAACACGCTTAGAAACGGGGTGTTTCGAAAGGTGTTCTTTTGCTGCCTCGTGGAATCTGAACCTCCAGATTGCACTTGATAACTCGGAGTTCCAGCCCCACACTCCAGGGCTGATGACTCACAGTGGCCGAGGAGACGGCACGGCCCACCTCCCAGAGACCACTGTCAACTGGAGACCACAGTCTCTCATCACTTCTAAATGTGTCTGAGAGTCAATAGGTGGTCTCAGGTCCGAGATCTGCGTATGAGAAATAGTAGCTTCGGGGTCATGTGGAAGAAAGACTAGCTTAGGGACCTGGGCACCCCTCTAAGCAGCAGCCGTGGCCCCGTGTCGAGAACAGCCACGTTTGTGCAGCTGTTGCTCGGGGGGTCTAACAGCCGTGGCCCCGTGTCGAGAACAGCCACGTTTGTGCATCTGTGACTCGGGGAGGTCTAACAGCCGTGGCCCCGTGTCGAGAACAGCCACGTTTGTGCAGCTGTTGCTTGGGGGGGTCTAACAGCCGTGGCCCCGTGTCGAGAACAGCCACGTTTGTGCAGCTGTGACTCGGGGAGGTCTAACAGCCGTGGCCCCATGTTGAGAACTCTGGCCGGTTTATGAAGACACAATAGAGGACACGCATAAACAGAATGAGGAACTCAAGAATTAAACTGGTGGCCATGGGGGGCTCTGCACAGCTGTAAGACACGGAGCCACGCATTTCCTTGTGTTCACACGCCCCCTCCCTGCTGGCTTCCTGGCATTCATGCGTGGAGGTGGGGGACCGGACCCAGACCCAGTCTGTCCCCCCCCCCCCGTTCTGAAATAACACTTCACACGTGGGGGGGCAGCAAAGCCACTGATCCTCTGGCCAGGATGGCAGCTCACAGTCCCCACAGCCTGTCAGATGAGGGCCAGCATCCTCATTCATGCATGAAACCAAGGGGCACACGGGGAGGGCCGAGGTCACGCAGCCTTTACGTGGGGGGATGAACGTGGTGGCAGCTCTCACGTGGTCTGCTGCGATGACACAGCCACTGCACAATAGCGAGCAAACGAGCAAAGCCCAGCCCCTGCCGCCCAGCCCAAGCCTGCAGTGACCACTGCCCTCGGCCATTGAGAGAGAAACTCCGACCGGCCACATCGGTGCCCAGAGGTGGGCACAGAGTGACCTGGGGGACACGGCAGCCCGTCAGTGGCCCAGGTCAGGGGAGGCCACTGATCGCTTGGGCCCACGTGTGGGTGCAGGCTCTGCCTGGGTCCTTGCTTTCCAGGCCACAGTCAGCACGTGAGCAGCCCCCAGGCAGGCCGGGCTTCTGTATTAGGTGGGACAGACTGCTCTCCCTCCTTCCTGTCTGGGGGCTTTCTGTTCCGGTCAGGACCACAGGCGGGCAGGACGGCGGGCGGTAAGGACTACAGATGGCAAGATTACAGACGGTCAGGACTACGGGCGGGCAGGGCTACGGGCGGGCAGGGCTACGGACGGGCAGGAGTACGGGCAGGCAGGGCTACGGACGGGCAGGACTACGGACGGGCAGGGCTACGGGCGGGCAGGGCTACGGACGGGCAGGGCTACGGACGGGCAGGGCTACGGGCGGGCAGGGCTACGGACGGGCAGCATTACGGACAGGCAGGGCTACGGACGGGCAGGGCTACGGACGGGCAGGAGTACGGGCGGGCAGGGCTACGGACGGGCAGGACTACGGACGGGCAGGGCTACGGACGGGCAGGGCTACGGACGGGCAGGGCTACGGACGGGCAGGAGTACGGGCAGGCAGGGCTACAGACAGGCAGGGCTACGGGCGGGCAGGGCTACGGACGGGCAGGGCTACGGATGGGCAGGGCTACGGATGGGCAGGGCTATGGACGGGCAGGGCTATGGACGGGCAGGGCTACGGACGGGCAGGGCTACGGATGGGCAGCCGGGTGGCCAGGAATACGACGGTCATGTCTGAGTATTGGGCACGCAGGGGGCTGGGGAGCCGTGTCAACCTGCCTTCCCCTAAACTCTCACTC
Organism: Tupaia tana; assembly: GCA_026018925.1. Taxonomy (NCBI): domain Eukaryota; kingdom Metazoa; phylum Chordata; class Mammalia; order Scandentia; family Tupaiidae; genus Tupaia; species Tupaia tana. Next base: position 197,651,215 of record JAKSZU010000002.1, on the reverse strand, counting down.
CGCCGACCAGCCCAGTGAGAGCGCCCGCGGGCTCCTCTGGGCCCAGTTTACGCAGGAACATTCCAGACGGCTTATGCGGGCTTCCACGAGGGCTTTCTCTACACCCCGCTCCGTCCGCTCCTAGTCAGCTCCGGGCCGGAGCTGCGGTTCACTCAGGCCTCCCTCTTGTCTCTGTCCCATGAGGCCAGGACTTGGCCATGCACCGAGTCTCGAAGGCGGTGATGAGCTGCCGGTGGGCCCCCGCGTGTTGTACTCGCACTGCGCTGTGTGGACGGCCTGCCCCGGCATGATGGGGCAGTGGTCCTGGCAGGGCGTGGTCGTGCCCGCCCGCCTGGGTGTGCACCCCCCACCTGAGCGTGCCGGGGCAGAAGCGCGGCCGCCCGCCCCCTGATCCGGGCGTGCTGGCTCACGGTGGAGGCACATGGGCAAAGCCCCAGTGAGAGGTGGGGGTGGCCGGGGGCGGCAGGAGGCTCGCCGCTCGGTCCTGTGGAGGAGCATCCTGGCTGACTCAGAGGCAGAGCCGCTGGGAGTAACGGAAGCGTATTTAGTGACTTGGCAACAGTCACAGAGAAAGCATGCACATCTGCAGAAAGCACCTGGCCGGGCCCATTTCCCGTTTACCTGCCAGGAGGGCCGGCCCCTGCACGGAAATACACGTGACTGGTCCCGGGCTTCTGTGCTCATGCGTCTCCCTGTCCTCCCCAGCCCATAGTCCTTTAAGGAGCTGCAGGTGAGCCTCCTCCCGGGTTAACCTGCTCTGCTCGGCTCGTACCCGCTCTGCTCCGGTCTCCCCGTCCCCCAGGTTAACCTGCTCTGCTCGGCTCGAATCCCCTCTGCTCCGGTCTCCCCATCCCCCGGGTTAACCTGCTCTGCTCGGCTCGTACCCGCTCTGCTCCGGTCTCCCCGTCCCCCGGGTTAACCTGCTCTGCTCGGCTCGTACCCCCTCTGCTCCGGTCTCCCGTCCCCCGGGTTAACCTGCTCTGCTCGGCTCGTACCCGCTCTGCTCCGGTCTCCCGTCCCCCGGGTTAACCTGCTCTGCTCGGCTCGTACCCGCTCTGCTCCGGTCTCCTGTCCCCCGGGTTAACCTGCTCTGCTCGGCTCGTACCCCCTCTGCTCCGGTCTCCCGTCCCCCGGGTTAACCTGCTCTGCTCGGCTCGTACCCCCTCTGCTCCGGTCTCCCGTCCCCCGGGTTAACCTGCTCTGCTCGGCTCGTACCCGCTCTGCTCCGGTCTCCCCGTCCTCCTCTCAGGGCAGGTCCCGTACCTCATGCTCAGCTGATGCCATGTCTGCCCTGCAGGAGGAGCTGGGGGGTAGTGGAGGGACATCTCAGAGGAGCAGCTTCATTTCTGGGACTGGAGGGACTTCCTCCTGCCACTGGCACATCCCGCGGCCCGGCCGCCCTAGCTTTGCCACCCCAGCCCCTTCACTTTCTTCGACCGCCCTTTCTGCCCTCGCTGTCGTTTCTCACGGGCTCCCTGTGGGCGCTCACAGCGCAGGGAACAGGCAGCACCTCCTCCGTTCACAGCGATGGCTGGTTTTGAAGACTGTTCACCTAGGTGTGACCTGGGCGTCCAGCCGCGTTGCTTAGACTGGAATGCTCATGTCCCCGAGTGTGAGTACGTTCCTGAGTGCGCTCCTCGGTCCGGATGGAGGAGCGGCTGCAGTGTGTCCCGGCCCGCCAGACTCAGTCAGATCCGTGGTGTCCCCTTGTCATCCTTCGCCGTCCAGTCTGTCCCCAGATCTGATTCAGGATGGCACGCTAGATTGCTGTGTGAGGGTTTTAAATGGCGGTATGACAGGGCCCCCCCTGTGTGCGAGTGTGAGTGTGGATGAGGGAAAGCGTGTGTGCCCTTATCTATAACACAGAAGGAGGCCTGTTGGTCCAGCGTGGGGGCTTTCTTCCCAGGAGCCAGGTGCCTGCAGAGGTGGGCGGGAGGTCCGTGTAGCTCCCGCCCCAGCCTCTCCGCTGTGCCCTGGCTGCACGCCCGCTTTGCCCAGGCCATATCTGGGCCTCACAGCTCTGCTGACTCGGGATCTCTAGGAGCGAGAGCCAACCGTGTGTTTGGCGCTGGCGGTACCCAGTCGCAAGGCCACAGGGGTCCCTTTCAACGCTGCTGTTCCGGACGCTGAACCAGACTCCACATTGCAGCCCGACTCAGGCCCCTGTCTGAGCAGGCATGTTGCATGACATAGCTGGCCATGCGTGTTCCACATGTGGAATATCTTCCCTTGCAGAGGGCACTCCGCTGGCCAGGACCAGGGAGCCTGCCGTGGGGTGGCAGTCAGGCTTAGGCCCACGTGGCCCGGAGCCTCCGGGCCCGTGTCCTCGCTAGGCCACTGTGAAGCTGAGGTGGTGGCGTCGTCTGTCGACCTGTGCCCAGCCCCTCCCACAAGGGGTTACTCCCGTGCAAGGCTGCCGTGAGCGTGAGCGTAGACCACCAGGCACATGGGGGCTTGGGGCGGCATTGTCCGTAGTTCCTAGTTACCAACGCGCTGCCCAGAAAACCTGTAACACCCGGGAGAGGACTAAGGCCGCCCCGCAGGACGTGGCCCGCGGTAAGTCCTGTCCTGACCTAGCCCTGGCACAGCTGACACCTCTCCTACTCACTTCCACCGTGCACCGGGGCGTCCACCCTCTGGCAAGGAGATCGAGGCCCGCTGAAAGCATGGCAAGGCCGGGCTCTCGGGGAGGCTTGAGGGTTTGGTAGATGATTTGCAGTCGAAGAGCTAGAACGCGGCCTGAGACACCTCTGTGGGGTCTACACCACAAGCACTGTTTCTCTTCTGAGAGTGTATGTGGTTTGTCTTCTTTTTAATTCATTCTCCAAAATGACAGGAAGTATTGCCAATCCGCTATCCGCTGTACACCCTGGGTGGAGAGGCCGTGGCAAATCCATCCCCTCAAGTTTCACAGAAACGACCTGGACACGGGAGGAGCACGCTTGCCGTGACACTCTCGGTGGGACACGGCTTGCTGGCAGTAATCGGCCTCGTCTGGGTTACGCGTAGTTTGGCTCCTCTTCGGTCTTGGAGAAGTTGAGACGATACAGGAACAGGTGGGCGCTCCGACGGCCGAGCCACAGACACCCACGTGGGCCCGTCTGCCTGGCCAGGAGGCCCCCAACCCAGCACCAGGTGCTGTCCAGCTGTCCCTCCACCCCCGACCGTATTAAAGACCGTCAGGATTGCATGTGACGCTCCCCGGGCCACCTGGCTGCAGGTCGGCCCCCGGACTGCTCACAGAGGAGCGCCAGGCAGACAGGCCTCCGTCTGGTTTGCCCCTGGACACACCCCGAGTGCCTGGGCTGGCCTGTGGCACGTGCGATGCGCTAGATGGCCATGTCTGGGGTGACCGACTGACCGACTGACGCTGCGTCCAGGTTGCAGACGCGTCATCTCGCTGGCCCCTGCGACGTGGCACTGCCGTCAGCACCGCACCTTCCGTGCACCATCCGGTAGACCCAGAAACCGCCCTGGCTGCCCAGCCAGGACATGGTGGGCACGTGCCGTGGTCAAACGGCCCCAGCCCATGTGTTGAGATGTGGTGGTGACGAGAGGAGGCAGAGCATAGCACGACTATGCTGTTGGCAGGGCCGGGCAGTCTGTGGCACGTGCTGTGGGCAGCTGGAGCCCACGTGCCGACCGTACAGTTCGAGGCCCAGGCCTGGCAGCTTGACGGCCGCACTGGGTGCCATGTGTCTGCGCCCACGCCCCCAGAGCAGGGCAGAGTGGAGGAGCAGGGCTGTGGGGGAGCAGGGCTGTGGGGGAGCAGGGTGAGTGGAGGAGCAGGGCTGTGGGGGAGCAGGGTGAGTGGAGGAGCAGGGTGAGTGGAGGAGCAGGGCTGTGGAGGGGCAGGGCTGTGGGGGAGCAGGGCTGTGGGGGAGCAGGGTGAGTGGAGGAGCAGGGCTGTGGGGGAGCAGGGTGAGTGGAGGAGCAGGGTGAGTGGAGGAGCAGGGCTGTGGAGGGGCAGGGCTGTGGGGGAGCAGGGCTGTGGGGGAGCAGGGCTGTGGCGTGACCATGCCATGGGGCAGTCTTCGCGCTCCCCTGACCGTTTCTCTCCGGCAGGTGAATGCTGAGACTGATGCCAGGTGGGTTTGCAGGGCAGGGGTGGGGACACGCGGGCCTGTGCCCTGCCCTTCTCCCTATCGTCATGGGCCTGAAGGTCCCCCAGGTGTGGCCCAGCCCTCGGCCTACAGCCTGCGGCTGAGCACCTTGATTCTTATAAGGTCCCCGGTGCGGGGTTTTCTGTTACCAGCAACAGGACAGAGGAGAGCAGTGGGACCCCAGAGCTCGGGCACTGAGCCCATAGGACCCTGCCTTACTGCAGAGCACGTGTGTGTGTGTGCGCGTGTGCATGCACGTGCACATATGGGTGTGTACACAGGGAGCGCTCAGGGGCATCTGGGCGCTGGAAGACTGCGGGACAGGCAGCGGGGCATAATTCCAGTCTCACCATGAGAGCCCCGCCCGGTCCCCGCAGCCCTCACTGCCTCCCCTCTCTCCTCCACGCCCACTGTGTTTCCCTACTCCGTAGGCTCCCTGGGGCTTCAGAGTTAAGTGCTGACCGGCAGAGGGCGAGCCTGTTCCGAACCGTCAGCTCTCATCACCCGTTAGCTGACCACAGAGGAGCTTGTCCACCGTTCCCTGAGTGGGCACACACGTGGCCGAGGCCTCAGAGGGTCCTATGGTCCTGGGTGGCCCTGAGTCCTTCCGGCACTGTCGGATCCTCCCGGCAGCTCTCTCAGTTCGCCATGAGCGTACAAGTTGAGACACTGAGTGGGACCCAGGGTCTGAATGATCTATTTCAGGTTTCAGACCTCCTCCCTGGTATCCTGGGGCTGCACCAGCGGGCAAGCCACGGGCAGTGAAGCATCCCACGGTGCAGGGTGGAGGAGCCCCAGGGTCCCTCAGCCGCGCCTCGTTCCACACACAGGAAACGGGATTGAAGCCAACCACAGACTTGGACGGGCCCGCCTATTTTATCATGTACTATTTCGGCAGAGTTGGCTCTTCTTTCTAAAGTGTATTTTTTTTCAAAAGCTTATTTCTTCCATGAGCGAGAGATGGGGAAGCAGAGAGAGAGAGAGCACCCCAGCGAGGCCTCTGTCACCCACCGGAGCCTCAGCCAGCCCAGAGCACACGCACGGAGACATGCACGGAGTGGTCTGAGGTAGAGCTGCCTCGGGGCTCCTCGTCGTGGGCTGCAAACTCGGCGCGACTTTGGCTCCACTGAGCCTCGGAACGTCTCTGAGCTGGGGTGGCATTGGTGTGAGGCAGGGCGGGGGTGTCAGTAGGTGCGCTACGTGACCTGCCTTGCACGCTCATTTACTAAGCTCACGAGGCCTGTGGTTAAGCTCCTCTATTCCCAGTGAGCAGCATGGAGCCAGGGAGCGTCAGGAATAAACCAAACCAAGGAACAAGAGCCCAGTCCTGGCAGGGCCCTCCGGGCAGAGGTCCTGGGTGTCCTGAGTGGTGGCGCATGGGCAGCCTCACCAGGGGCACTTGCTTATTGATTGGATTTGCTGCCTTTCATGCTTATGCCACAGGAGTTCTTCCACTTTTTCACTAGCAAAGAGCACTAAAAACAAGCTACTGAAAGCGGGGAGGTAGCCGTACCGTGGGTGACACGAGTTTGAACTCGTGAGCCAAAGGAGAGAAATTCAGAATTCACCTTCGCACAGGGACGTCGTTGGGGCGTTTACGAGGAGCTGCAGAGCGGCCGCTCGGTGCCATCTCTCACCCTCTGCTGGCTCTCTGGTCTCTCCAGCCCGAGCAGAAGGGCCTGGCCAGCTCTGGCCCGCACTGGAGCGCTGGGGCCGGTCCGAACTGCTTCACGAAAGCAGACCACACGGCTTCACGGCTCACGGTGGCCTCGCCGGCAGGTGGGATGGCTGCCCTGAGAATACTCGCACCGCAGCAGCCGGGGAGAACTGCGGACCACGCTCAGGGGCAGCTGGTCTGTTTGCTTCCCCCCTTAAACCCAAAACAAGAAGATGCCGTCTTTTCCTTTTTCTTTTTGGGTGGTTGAGTGTCGTGCTCCCACTCTCGGTGCCCTCCGCCCAGTGCGTGTGTACTCGCTCTGACTGGCTACCGTACACGGTGCCGACTGCTCATTCAGTATCGTAAACACACAGTGATCAGATGTAAAAATAAATGTAAAATTAAAATAGAAACTTAAAATGGAAAAAATTGCCATATTTATCAATACGATCTTGATCCTCGTCAAAGATGCTCTTCCAGTCTGGCCCACCTCGGGCTTCTCCCTCCTCCCTTCCGCAGCTCGTGGATTGGAGTAGCGCTCGGACCCAGGGAAGTTCAAGCCGGATGTGAAGTTGCTCGCAGGGAGCAGGGAGCAGGCGAGGGCTTTGCTTTCTCCCCTAAACGTTCCCCTTTCCTCCTGCTGCCAGCCCTGCCCGACTGTCTTCTTGTAGCAGAGAAGTTCCCCGAAGGGGTACGATGGTGTTTGCTGCATACCGAAAGGTCCCCAGCAGTTAGTCGACCCCGGCGGGGGCGGGCTGCCCAGCTGCGAGGGCTCGTCCTCCTCGTCCTCGTCCTCGGGGGTTCCGGCCTGGCTCAGCACGGGGCCAGCTCTCCGAGAGTGAGCCTGGAGTGGGAGAGCGACAGTGCGAGGCGTGGCCCGACGCTGTGGGATTTGGAGGCCAGAGGCAGGGAAGGGAGGGAAGGGACGGGCATTTCCCACCCCACGAGCCCGTCAGGGTGCGGTCAGTTCTTTAGGAGAATAGTGTCTGCCCTGGAGAGACACGTGTCCGGTGGTTGCGTTCGTCGTAGTCTGGCGTCCCCCTGTTCAGTCGTGGAAGCTGGTCCTCACTTGCGGGACGTCACGTGGTGGGGACTGATGGCATGGGTGGGCACGTGCCCGCATCCAGGCGTATGGCTCCGTCACGGGCAGCATGGCCGCTGGCGGGCTCGCTGCGGGGTGTGTTCCCAGGGCCACCCCGACCCTCTCCGGTCTGGAGAACGTGTCAGCACTGTCTGCGCTCACACATCACAGGTCCCAGGACTTCTGGAAACCGGTCCATGCCCCCAGTCAGCGCCAGGCCCCGCAGGGACACTAGAGCAGGCCCTGCACACAGTGAGGCCGCCTTCGGGAGCACTCCCTGGGCTCAGGGCCATGCAGGAGGGACGCGGGGGGCCCTGAGGGGAGGCTGTGTCCCCCAGGCCTGCCTGGGGGATTCCTTCCCTCACCCAGCACACGTGTCCACAAGGGGTGGTCCTGGGAGCAGGGACGCACATGCCCCGGCGCTCGGCACACGTGTACCAAGATTGTTGTGATCGGCGTCCTCAGAATGGCATCGGTGTGCTGGTGAACAACTGAAACCCGTTCTCTGGCACTGCTCACACGAGACGTGGCCGTGGTTTAGACGCGCCGCTGCCGTCCACAGAGCACGCGGCCCCAGGCAGGGCTCCCGGAGGTAAGGAAGCACCGGCCCGCAGGGAGGGGGTCCCTGTCGGCCGTCCTCCTCACAAACAGCCCCTCGGGAGAATACCCAGAGCCTACAGTCTGCGCACGCCCGGGTGGAGGGGCAGGGAGGAGGGAATCCAACCCAGGGACTCCCAGTCAGGCGACACTGCGGTCACGCCGTGCGCCACCCCGAGGGCTGCCTAGACGCCTGCCCGGCCCAAACCCTTCTGCGCCCAGCGCCAGGCGCCCTTCCCGAGGGCTCTGTCCTCAGCACCTCTGGGCCCCATGAACACCTTCATTTCAACTGAGCTTAGGCGGTGGCTCAGTGGTGACGCACCTGGGCCTGCACAGGAAAGGTCCTGGGTTCATATCCCAATACCTCCCTGAGCATGCCCGGTGCGGTGCAGAGCGTGTCAGATACGGTGCACAGCGTGTCAGATACGGCGTGGAGCGTGTCAGATACGGCGCGGAGCGTGTCAGATACGGCGCGGAGCGTGTCGGATACGGCGCGGAACGTGTCAGATACGGCGCGGAGCGTGTCAGATACGGCGCGGAGCGTGTCGGATACGGCGCGGAGCGTGTCGGATACGGCGCGGAGCGTGTCGGATACGGTGTGGAGCATACTGGGTGCGGTGAGGAGCATGCAGGGTGTGGTACAGAGCGTGTTGGATACGGTGCACAGCGTGTCAGATACGGTGCGGAGCGTGTCAGATACGGTGCACAGCGTGTCAGATACGGTGCACAGCGTGTCAGATACGGTGCGGAGCGTGTCGGATACGGTGCGGAGCATTCTGGGCGCAGTGAGGAGCATGCAGGGTGTGGTACAGAGCGTGTCAGATACAGTGCGGAGCGTGTCGGATACGGTGCGGAGCGTGCCGGGCGCAGTGAGGGGCACGCCAACGGGGTGCGGAGTGTGTCGGATGCGGTGAGGAAGTGCCGGGCATGGTGAGAGGCAGGCCGGGAGGTGCAGGACATGCCGGGTGCGGGGAGCGCCGTGCTCCAGGCTGGCTGAGCCCGAGCGCTGTGGCGTGAAGACCCTGCCGGGGATCCCTCTCTGTCTCATGGAAGAAATAAGTAAACTTAAAACACTTTTTTTTTTTTTTTTTTTGAGACTTTTGCTATAGATGCATGTGCTCACCAGAGAGAGAAAGTGAGAGATCACCCCGGGGGTCTGGCCACACCGCGGTCTCCTTCGTTCTCTTGGGATCTTGGGCATACATGTACATACATGCACATACGCGCACACACACCGGCACGAGTTCCAAGTTTCTGGGTCCGGGAATTGAACCGTGGCCGGCCATGAGGGAGCCCAGTGACGTACCTGCTCTGCCATCTGCCCCGAGTCACTCCTTACCCCCTTCCCGCAGCCCCGCGGGCCCTTCTCCACCCGCTTCCCGCTAACGTCTGCAACGCGCTGTCTGCCCTGCCCCTGCCCCTGCCCTCGCCCGCACTGGCCATGCCCGCACCCGGTCCCGGTTCGCCCCAGCCCCAGCTGAAACACCCACCGCACACCCAGCCAGACGTGCCTGTCTGCTCCTCTCGGGTTCTGTTGAATCAAGGTCTCCTGCTTTAATTTTTTTCCAGACACATCCTCCGGCGAATGGATAAACTGGTTGTTTTGGGGAGAAGTAAGATCAATCACCCTCTGGGAGAAGATGGCGGGCGCTGTGGAAATGGCCGCTCCCTAGTGCTGAGGCACAGTTGCAGCTTCCCTGCGCCGGGAGCGCCGTCCCCAGCCGAGCCCTGCCTCAGCTGGCTTGTCCTCTGGCCCAGGAACCTGCCCTCGGCCAGATGCTCACCCTGGCCCTCAGCCCCTCCAGGGACCCGGCAGAGAGTGCCAGGGGCCTGGGCCAGAGTCGGCCAGGAGGTGCAGGAGCTGAACTCGGCCGGTTCCGAGCAGCCTCCTCCCCGTCCAGGGACTGTCGCAGGGCCCGGATGCAGTTGCTACTCGGGCCACAATTGTTCTCCAGTGGCCCACTTCAGGTCGGGTGCCGAGCCGGACTCCGGGCCTCCAGCAGTGAGCACAGTGACTCCCAGTGTCCCTGCTCCTGGGCCTGGAGACAGGGTCAGAACCAGCCCCGGTGGGGAAGGAGTGCCAGGCAGCACAGTGAGGGTGAGCGACTGGCAGGGCAGGGCTGGGAGTGCGAAAGGCTTTCCTGGCGCCCGGAGGCCTCCAGTGAGGAAAAGCAGCACAGGGGTGAGGGAGGCGGTGGGAGCACAGACCCAGGCTGAGACGGGCCGGTGAGTGTGTACAGGTCCCAGGGAGAGCGCGCGGCCAGCGGGGCGCCAGGTCAGAAGTAGCTGCAGGTCAGCCACGGGCCTGGACTGCGCCGGCTCCGCTCCGGCCCCGGCGCAAGCTCAGCCCCTGGCCTTCAGAAGTGCAGCCCCTGCAGGCGGGCAGGGCGGGCCCAGGACTGCATCCTACCCGGCCCCTAGGTGACACTGGTGCCCTGCTGGCCTCCAGGTTGTGCCTGGAAGCCAGGCACAGGGCCTTCCCGGCCACACGAAATCCACTCACCGTGATGACAGGGACACCTGGAGGGGACATGGGAGCAGACTGAGGAAGCAGGGGGGGGCCTGCAGAGTGAGGGCAGCCTGGGCGACAGGGCACCGCGCTCCAGGCCACCCAGGGCTACAGGTGAGCAAGCGGCCAGCCTGCAGGGCCGCTGCCTGTGGCCTTGCCGGTGGGTGGTGCGGACCAGGTCTGGGAGGTCTGGTTCCAGGAGTCTCATGGCTCAGCCCGGTGGCGTGTACGGTGCAGAGCGCACCAGGCACAGCAAGGAGACGCCGGAGAGGTACAGAGCATGTCCAGGGCACAGGTGTGGCTGTTGAACGTGGTGCGAGGTGGCCACGGCCTGTCCCCCCCCCTCGCCCCCCGTGATGGCGAAACTGCTGTGGGAGTGTCTCCGTCTCCCAGGGGATGTGTGTCTTGAACTGGCACCACAGCGGGCACGTTAGCCGCAGCACCATCCGTCTAGGTTCCTGCTCTGGTGCTTAGACCCGGGTGAGCTGCTCACCTGCAGGACCGCCCCGGAAGGGAACCTGGCTGGGGGCACAGGCTGCTGGTGGTCTGCAGCCTGTCACACCAGAGCTGGGGCCGAGCTGTTCTACGTGGCGGTCGAGACGTCTCACTCACTGCACTTCGGTTCCCTTTCCCCCATGCTCTGCTTTCCGAGAAGTATTCCCAACCGCCTTCGCATTTCCCTGACCGAGTGGTTTTCACCAGAGGTGATTTTGCCTCCTGGGACATTTGGCAAGTCCTCAGCCCTCGTTACTGCCAGGACAGGGGAGTGACTGTGCCAGGTGGGCTGAGGCCGGGTGCAGCCGTGCACAGGTGAGCTGGCAAAGAAACCACCCGGTCCCGATGGCTGGTGGTGCCAAGACGCCTGGCCCCGTCGTGCTGGCGACTGCGAGGACACCACCACAGAAAACACCGTCATGCAGAGCAGCTGCTGAGCTGAAGTCCACGCCTCCCCAGGTGGAGAGTCGGCCTTGGCTCCAGGCGCCCCCCGCCTCGCACACTCACCGCACCGCAGAGCGCACCGGGCCGCCATGCTCCACGGCCTGTCCCGCCTGCCCTCTCCTGCACTGCGGCCATGCCACGGTTCGGTCTGAAGGCCTCCTGCCCTTCTGCCGCGTTCCCTGTCGCATCTCCGTCCTGTGCTGCCATTTAGGGGGTGCTCCTCAGAGGGCCTGCGCTCAGGCCTCTGCTCTCAGCTGTGGAGAAGCAGGACTGCTGCGCCCGCTGAGCTGCAGAGATGTGGGAGCGAGTCTCCTGTATGCGGGCTGGCTCAGACGCCGACGGCCGCGGGCTGGCTCAGACGCCGCGGGCCCGGGGCTGGCTCAGATGCCGCGGGCCGCGGGCTGGCTCAGGCGCCGACGGCCGCTGCTGTGAATGCAGCCAGTCCGTGAGAAGAGGAACGATTCGGGGGAATTGCCAAAACTCAATTCTTCCAAAATAAAAATGAACTAAATGCTCGGCTCTTGTCCATGTGGGACTCTGGACATGCAGCTCTGGCCTCACCTGATGCCAGCCCGACTAGGAGCCCAGGCTAGTACCCCGGGAGGTCTCTGGCTGCAGACGTAGCCGGGCCTCACCCTCCCCAGGGCAGGAGCCCCATTCCTGGGTGAGCAACAGCAATCCCGGCATCTCAGAGAGCCCGACGGGCGTGGCAGATCTGCCTGCTGAGGTTCCTGCCCACGGCCCGTGGCCAGGGCCAGGTCCACGTGGCACTGGGCACAGACTGTTCGGTGTCCTCACCCCTGCAGCCGGCCTCCCTCCCAGCAGAGCTGGGCAACCTCGCCCTGGCAGGCCACCGTGACTCCCTCAGGGTCCCCGGGTCCCACCCTGCTTTAGGGGTCTGGGAGCCCCTCGGCCACCCACCATCCCACAGGTGGCCGCTGGTGGCAGTGGCCTGGCACTCACGGGTCCTGGCCTGTGGTCTCCTCTGAACTCCAGCCAGAAGAATACTGCAGTCTCACTCCCAGTTGTAGGAGCCTGCTCTCCCGGGTTCGACCTCTTCTGACGACTCCCACAATGTGCCGTGGACGGTAACGTGGCAGCCACCCCCACCTTCAGTCAGCTCTAAGTCAGACTGTCCCGACCAGCAACCCCGAGAGGCCCAGGAGAGGCCCCGAGACCGGCCGGCCTAGCTCGGCTGGCTGGGCACTGTGGGGAGAAGTCTGAGGAGGGCCCGAGGGTGCCCGGCACCTCCCTGGAACGCGCGTGCCAGCTGAGCCGCGTCCCTCCCTGGACTGACCCGGTCGGAACGCGCGTGCCAGCTGAGCCGCGTCCCTCCCTGGACTGACCCGGTCGGCTGCCACAGTCCTGGGGCCGGGGTCCTCTCATGGCTGTCTTACTGGGAAGAAATCAAAACTCGAAAAGCGACTTGCCCAGGGTCTCAGTGTTGGTGAGCGGAGCGGGTGTGACTCGGGCCTCAGTCCGATCGCAGAAGTCCGCGGTACTTCATTTCTCGGTTGTTTCCAGGGGTCCCCGTTTCCAGCAGACTGCACGCCCAGAGCTCTGCCTGCATCCGGTGCCTTTCTGACTGAGGCGGGACGTGGGAGGGTTAAGAAGCCAGTCTCTGCTCAGGCACTCGGGCGATCAGGGCCCCCAGCCCACCGAGCACAGAAGCATGTCTGAGGTAGCACCCAGCCCCTGCCTCGCCACAGAGGTGGGGGCCCACACCTGACGCTGTGGGTGCCCGGGACATGCTGGTCGGTCCCCGCATGCAGCCGTGAGCCGACTGCACACCTGTGCGCAGTCACGGGACTTCAGAGCAGGAGGGAAGCGTGAAGCTCAGCAGGTCCAAGCCCCTGCCACGTCCCCACTGAGGTTATGCGACGTCCACTTGAGGCCCCCGTCGCAGGGTGTGTGCACGCACGCTTTCTAAAGGCGACTTTCCAACTTCCTACGACGCTGGGTGTTCTGAAGGGGATGTGAGCCAGGCGAGACCACTGAGAAAGGAAAACCGCGAAACTGCAGCACGTGGGGCTCCGGGGCCTGGCCATTGACCAGCTCACAGGTTTAAGTACTCCGAAAACGTGGCCCAACTGGGAACACCACAGCGTGTGGTGTGATCCTCGTGCAGCGGGGCGGTTACCGCGGGGTGTGCCGTGCGGGGCGTCTGCCATTGGCACGGTCAGTCTTTCTGGGGAACGAGGGTGCTGGGGCCCGGGAGCAGGGAGAGTGGACGTCCCTGCTCAGTGCGCGAGAGGTTTCAGCTGGAGGTGGAGGGCTGAGATGGCGTGGCCAGACCCAGCACAGCGGAGGTACCGAGTGACACGCGGGCGTGGTCAAGGCGGTGACTTGTGTTAGTGTGTTCTGCGGCTCCGGAAGAGTGCACGAACACGAAGCAGGAGAGTTAACCGGCCAGTCTCAGGTGTGCCAGGAAGGCGCAGGTAAATGCAGACCCACTCGAGGACGCCCGAGGCTGGGAGGCTGCAGTCAGAGCAGGCACGACCTGGAAGCTTGGCCAGCTCAGAGCTGGGTGGGCTGGTTTTGATGTCTGGCTTTGAGCTCCAGCATGGGGACCCAGGCTGCAGGAGTCACAAGGCCTGAGGGAGTTCGTGAGTGGAGCGTGGCCAGCTGGGCACCTGGGTCACAGCACGTGGCCTGCACGCGGGCCTGCAGGACAGGTCATAGCCCCCAGGCAAGCTCCCCCTGGCAGACAGCAGCTTCCCTCTCTGGATTTCTACGACCCACACTCTGCAGTTGCGAGTCCACGTGGGGGGCTGAGAGCCAGCAGAGGGCGTGGGCTCGCCCCTGGGCCAGACCCCACCCCATCTCTAGGCCGCTCAGCATGCCTTCGGGCCTCCCTCCTTCCTGCAGAGCCTGTGGCCACACCCCTGTTCACAGCCAGTGCCAGCCAGGGTCTGGGCCAGGGGTCTCCTCACTGACCCCAGCAAATCGTGAGAGCAGCCTTTGGGCCAGGCCTGGTGTCTTCTCTGTGGGTAGCAAGCCTGTCACGCGGCCCGGGCTTAAGGACCTTCACCACGTTGCTTGGCTTGGGGATCTGAGCGGCTCGCCCTCAGAGTTCTTTAAGACTATTTTTTAAACATTATTTTTAAAGGACTTTTAATTCCTTATATAGGAAGTTTAACTCCTGTGTCAGAATAACTCATACAAATTGTAAAAAAAATAGTTTATACTCACTAGGGAAAAATCCATACTTATTGTTAAGAAAAAAAGGAAAAATAAAGAAAAGGTTAAAAAGAAACTTACACTCACCCTTGAACACACCAGTCAGGAAGAGGATTAACCATTTGGTGTATCCCTACTGACTTACTGGGTTATCAGGAAGTCGTAACGCATGCTTGCATAGAGAAACAGAAAAATGTGTCACGACTTTCCCAACAACCTAATATTTATAAATAGAAGAGTCGTAGAAATACCACCTACACGAATTTACATGTTATCTACTTTTGTTTAACACGGGGCTGACGACGTCGTCGGGAGTGCCCCAACGGCACCTGTGGCACATGCGCACACGTGTTGTGGCCGTGTACCAGGGACGTGTGGTGAGGCCCTGTCCTCGCCGCTGGTGTGTCAGGCTGACGAGAGGTGCGGGGTTCCCGGCGTGCAGAGTCACAGCGTCAGGGCTCACAGCTGCGGGTCCTGCTCACGGCAGTCTGAGCTTCCCGACCGCGAGGACACTGTCCCCGAGCTGCGGCACCGCCAGGGGACAAGGCCACGCTGCTGTTTTGCTCCTTGTCACTTTGATGACTGCTGACGTCACAGATGCTGGGACCTCCTGTTTTTCCTTTTTCATTTACTCTTCTTTTCTTTCTTGTTTTCTTTTTTTGAATTTAAAGAGAGAGATTTGCTATCAGGTGTGTGTGCTTGCTGGAGAGAGACAGAGAGACAGAAAGCAAGAAATCACCCCTCGGGGGGATGGCCACGCTACAATCCCTTCTCCTCTATTCTCCTCTGGGGATCTTGGGCACGCACGCACACCCAGCATGAGTTTCAAGCCTCCAGGTCCAGGACTCAAACTATGGTTGGCCATGTGGGACTCCAGCGACATAACCATTATGCCATCTGCTGTTCCTGATTGACTCATCTATTCCAAGTTCCTCTAGAAGGCAGGTTGACCCTGAATTTCTCTGATGGAGTTTAGGGCTCTGTGCTGCTGGGCACCCAACAGAGAGAGTGGCTGGAGGGTTAACCCGGACTCCAGTGTCACCTGCCGCTAGAGAGCCAGCTCACCACAGGGAGGACAAGGAAGCTCTTCGCTTAAAGAGAATGGGGGTCGGAGGTTTCCCAGAGTCAGGCAGATGGAGCCCAGCTGTGGCCAGGCAAGGAAGTCTGAGGACACCGCCCGAGCGGGTTTGCGGGAAGCGTGTGCAGATGCGGGGGCGGAGGAGGGTCCGATGAGTGTGCCCAGGAGTCCCTCCAGGGCTGTCCCTGCCGTGTGTGTCCCTGGGCCACCAGCACCTGCCAGGTGCTGGCCCCGGTGCTCTGCATGCACTCCACGGCCTGAGCCCGAGTGGGCACCCTCTGTCTCCACCACTGTCTGTGTGTCTCCTGGGCCAGGGATGGTCCCCAACGTGGCTGCGCTCTGCCCCTGAGGGACACGCGGTGAGGCGGGTGTGGGCTGCAGCGCTGCAGTTTGACACCCAGGAGCAGGTTCCGGCATCACTGAGCCACCGCAGGGTAGCAGCGGCCCCGCGACCTCAGTGAGGGCTCAGCCATGGTGACAGCTCTTCTGGCCAGGCGCTGACCTTGGCTGAGTGTCCACTCTGGCTGAGTGCAGTTTTAGCAAGAATCCCACACCCGGGACTGGACATCTGACGGGTTCCTCGTGCCCACCTTGACGAAGACGCCCTCGCTGCCTTTACCAGGACCCGCCCCTCATCTCCTCTCAGTGACTTTCTGTTCATCGGCCCCACATCGGCTCGCTGGCCCCAAATCCCCACTCCCCCTTGTGGGATTCAGGCTTGAGTCCAGCTCTCTCCCTACTGCAGCGTCTCTGCAGTGTCTCTGTAGTATCTCTGCAGTATCTCTCTAGTGTCTCTGCAGTATCTCTGCTGCAGTTGTCCTGAATAAAGCTTTCCTTCCCATTTTAACAAGTGCTGGAATAGTTGTGTGTGTGTGTGTGTGTGTGTTTTTAACGCGATTTTTGGTATAGGGCACATGCGCTCACTGGAGAGACAGAAAATGAGAAATCACCCTGCCGGGGGGATAGCCAGACGTCCTAACCCGGCTGCAATCCCTTCTCCATTCTCTCGGGATTTGGGGCACACTCATACACACACACATGCGTGCGTGCCCAGTGTGAGTTTTAAGCCGCCGGGTCCTGGACTTGAACTGCAGTTGACCACATGGGAGTCCAGCCATCACACCCTCTGCTGGCCCCCGAATGGGTTTTTACCAATGTCCAGGGCATGCTCCGAGCTCTCTGGGCCACCATGGGATGCCCCCAGCTGGCACCACACAGGACACACGTGGTCTTGGTGGTAGACATTTTTCTGGGCACGAAAGGCACTTCCACAAATGCCAGCCCATTAGCCCTCCGTGGCTAATTAGGCACGCGGCCCCCATCTTGGCATGGCTCCCTGCAGCTGTGCGAGACGGCTGCCCGAGTCGTCCGCAGCCTCTGCGCGTCCCTGCCGGTCGGACGGCGTAGAGATCGTGGCAGAGCGTGCGCCGTGAACATGTGAAGGCGGACATCCTACCCCGGAAGGACCTTGGCGACGGCCAGCCCAAGCGCGTCCCCGGTTTTATAGACGGATGAGCTCGGTCCGAGAGGTGGAGCCTCGTCAGGTCGCCCAGACGCTGACAGAGGCGGGGTCGGACGCCCCCCACAGCTTCTTTTTTTTTTTTTTTTTTTTTGGGAGAGATTTTTGCTATAGGGCGCGTGCGCTCGCCAGACAGACAGAGACAGACAGAGAGATAGAAAGCGAGAAATCACCCCCCCAGGGGGGATGGCCACGCCGCAATCCCTTCTCCTCCATTCTCCTCTCGGGATCCTGGGCACGCACGCACACGCACCCGGCGTGAGTTTAAGCCGCCGGGTCCGGGACTCGAACCGCGGTCGACTACATGGGAGTCCAGCGGCATAGCCATTACGCTAACTGCTGGTCCCCCCCCCACAGCTTCTTCCCTCTGCACACGCCGACTTCCACGGCCGTGAGCTAAGAAACCCAGAGGGAACCAGAAGGGGAAACGGCAGGTCTGGAAGGCTCCCGGGGGTCCCCTCTGCACAGCAGTGGCAGGCCAGGGGGGCAAAGCACGTCCGCCGCTGTGGGGTGCTCTGTCCCTACCCCACACCCTGCCGTTCAGAGAGCAGGTGGCTGGGAACGGCCGAGGTGGGGCGGTAGCCGTGCAGCACGGGGTGGACGGTGCTGCCTTCGGTTCCATGCGTGTTCCTGGACGGTTCCCTGAGGTTCTGCCTGCCTCGCTCTAGGTGTGTTTACTGTAGCCACGTCGTCTTCCCACAGAGAGGGGCTTCCCGGTGGAGCTTGCAGGCTCACCGACTGCGGGTCAGTGGGGGAGCGCGGGCAGGTGAGCCGACCGTGGGTCAGTGGGGGAACGCGGGCAGGTGAGCCGACCGCGGGTCAGTGGGGGAGGGCGGGCAGGTGAGCAGACCGTGGGTCAGTGGGGGAGGGCGGGCAGGTGAGCCGACCGCGGGTCAGTGGGGGAGCACGGGCAGGTGAGCCGACCGCGGGTCAGTGGGGGAGGGCGGGCAGGTGAGCCGACCACGGGTCAGTGGGGGAGGGCGGGCAGGTGAGCCGACCGCGGGTCAGTGGGGGAGGGCGGGCAGGTGAGCCGACCGCGGGTCAGTGGGGGAGCGCGGGCAGGTGAGCCGACCGCGGGTCAGTGGGGGAGGGCGGGCAGGTGAGCCGACCGCGGGTCAGTGGGGGAGGGCGGGCAGGTGAGCCGACCGCGGGTCAGTGGGGGAGGTCGGGCAGGTGAGCCGACCGCGGGTCAGTGGGGGAGGTCGGGCAGGTGAGCCGGCCGCGGGTCAGTGGGGGAGGGCGGGCAGGTGAGCCGGCCGCGGGTCAGTGGGGGAGGGCGGGCAGGTGAGCCGGCCGCGGGTCAGTGGGGGAGGTCGGGCAGGTGAGCCGGCCGCGGGTCAGTGGGGGAGGGCGGGCAGGTGAGCCGGCCGCGGGTCAGTGGGGGAGGTCGGGCAGGTGAGCCGGCCGCGGGTCAGTGGGGGAGGGCGGGCAGGTGAGCCGACCGCGGGTCAGTGGGGGAGGGTGGGCAGGTGAGCTGACCGCGGGTCAGTGGACCGACCGCGGCACCCTGCACCCTCGGGGGTGTGGCTGAGCTGGAGTCCTCTGGAATGTGTGTCCTCCTGGCGGTACCCTCGCACAGGCACTGCCCAGGCACAGGGCCTGCCTTGGGAGTGGGCTACTGCCGCCTGCCTCCTGAGGGCGCTGCTCCAGCCCAGCCATCAGTAATTTGTAAGAAAGCTCTTCTTGCAGGTTATGCTAAGGTTTGAATGTTCCCCAAAATTCACGTGTTGGGATGTGGTTGTGACAGGATTAAGAGGCTGGAAACTTGGGACCTGCAGATGGCATAACGGTTACATCACTGGACTTCCAGGTAGTAAAGCCCAGTGACTGCTGGCCCACCGCGATTTGAGTCCCGGATCGTGGCTTCAAACTCATGCCGGGCACGTGTGCGTGCCCAAGCCCTGACAGGAGAACGGAGGAGAAGGGATTGTAGCATGACTCTCCCCTGGGGGTGATCCCTCGCTTCCTGTCTCTCTGTCTCTGATTCTCCAGCGAGCACACGCACCCTCTAGCAAAAAGTTCTCATTAAAGAGAGAGAGAGAAACGAAACGTAGTCCAACCGTGGTGCTGGACGGGGTCTCGGGAGGAGGCCAGGAGTAAGTTCGTGGGGCGTGCGACTGGCTCCCGGGGCTGTGGGGGAGGCAGTGAGAGCGCTGAGAGGTGGCGGATGCAAACCCGGCCCCCCGTGCGTGACCATGCTCTGACGACTGCACAGACGTGGCCCGGGCCCAGGCCTCCAAACATGAGCTGAGTACGTCTCTGTTCCAGCTGGGTGCCGGCCCGGGGCTGGAGGCTAGGAAAAGGAACGCACGCTGCTTCCGGTCAGCGCATGGGTGACGCCAAATGGGCATTCTGCCTGGGCAAGATGACGGATAGAGAGAGATGGAGAGGTGGGTAGAGAGACAGAGATGGAGAGAGATGGAGAGGTGATAGGTAGATGGCAGAGAGAGGGGACCGACAGACAGCATTCTCAGCCACCACGTGTCACCTGGAGGAAGCATGGGCTGCGGCCGGCGGTGGGGGAGCGCGGCGTCGTGGGGCACCGCGCCACAGTTTCCAGGCAGAGCGGCCGACTTCCAGCCCGTGCGTTCACCCTCAGGACTGCTTTGTCTCCTCTGTGGGAGAAAGTGGCAAGGGGCACCAATCCCAGGCAGGGTTGGGGATTACGTTCCGGAAAACTTGGGTTTAAGGGACCCGTAGAAAACAAAGGCAGGCTGTGGCCCTAGAGGGCATCTGCCGAGTCCATGCTTTGCTCTGAACGTGGGAAGCTGGTGTCCGCGCGGCCGCAGGCAGGTCTCCGCGGCACTGCGGGACACGAGCGCATCAGGCCAGGCTCTCTGACCCCTGCAGCCCAGGGGACGTTCCGCGCCTCCCGCCGGCCTGCCCCCTCTGGCACTTACCCTTCCCGCTGCCGCAATCCCTTCTCCCTTCTCTTCTTGAGATTTTCGGCATGCTTGCCCCTGTGCCGTGTGAGCTTCGTCACCAGGTCTGGGACTCAAACTGTGGTTGGTCCTGTGGGAGTGCAGAGCTGTAACCAGTCCGCCATCTGCTGGCCCCACTTAGAAGCCCTCTGACCCCCAGAGAAGCCCTCCCTGATTGTGGTGCGCTCGGGCTCCGGGAGGAAAAGGCTGGCCGCTGCTCGCAGTGCTCCTGTGGCTGCCACAGGGTCCCACGCCTGCCTGCTTGCCGCTCCCAGGCAGCCCTCACGGCCGCTGTCGAGGGTAAGTACGCAGCAGAGGCCAGCAGAGGTGGCTGACATAAGACGTGACAGTGCTCTACGGAGTCACCTGGCCAAAGTCACCGCAGAACTTCAATGTCTGACGTCTGAGCCAGCCACAGCGACACTGCTGAAATGCACGGCCTGTGATGCTGAGTCCACGCGGGTGGGTCCGAGGCCACGTCCCAGGGTCTCCGGCACGCAGGGTCACACGGCTGGGTCTGAGTCCATGTCCCTGGGTCTCCAGCACGCAGGGTCACATGAGCCTATGCACTGGCTGCTGGGACAGGGGTGCATGAGGGAGAAAGAATGTGTTCTGGGGGCCTCCTCTCTCTCACACACTCTCTCCCTTTCTCACAGAAGAAATAAATAAACTTAAAAAAAAAAAAACTTTGGGGACCAGCAGGTGGCATGATGGTTAAGGTGCTGGTGTGTGTGTGCCCAAAATTGCAAGAGGAGAATGGAGGAGGCGGGATTGCGGCATGGCCATCCCCCCCGAGGGTGATTTCTCACTTTCCCTCTCAGTGACTCTGTCTCTCTCTCTTTCTCCAGCGAGCAAACATGCCCTAAGGCAATAACCTCTAAAAAGAAAAAAACGAAAAACAAAAAGCAGCTAGCTCCCACATGGCCAGGCCCATGGTTCAAGTCCCAGTGGCTTGAGAAGCGCACCAGACGTGTGTCCTAGACCTCCAGAGGAGGAGAGAGAGGAGAAGGGATTGCGGCGTGGCCACACCCCGGGGAGGGGCTGCTTTCTCCTCTCCCACTTCCTCTCTCTCTGGTGAGCACCTGTGTCCTCTAGCAAAACAAATGAACAAACAAAAGTATTTGTGTTAGGTATTCCATTTATCTTAATGTTCAAAATAATTTTACAAAGAACTTTTGGTTTAATGAACAAAGCTATGTGTTATTTTTATATTTTCTAACTTTATAAGTTTTCTAATTTTGTAACTTATTCTAAATTATTCTAACATAATTTTTTCAGACATTTCATAGATTCACTGATGTAATAAAACCAGAACGTTGGCCAGTAAATTAAGTTCTTTGAAAAACGAGGTGGCCCCAGTGCTAGCGTGCCCTCTGGCCGGTCCTGCCTGGGGTCTTCAGGTCAGATCCCCGCAGGCCCCTTGGTTCTGTCCCACTGTCTGGGAGGGCGAGGTCCCGCTATGGGATTACCAAGTGGGCCTCTTGGGGTGGCCCCCCACCTGTCTTTGAGGCAGCTTATGGTCCTCGCACTCTGTTTTGGCATAAGCCTGGTGGTCCAGAAGCCGTCCAGCTGGTTGTCACAGCTAGAAAGCAGCCCCCTCGCACCCCCATGGCCCTGCGCCCTTCTACGGGGATGGGGGCGGAAGTGCTGGGGCTTGGGTTCTCATTCCCGCCTGTTGGGTGAGTGATTTCATTACCCTCCCTCCACTTCTTTTCTTTCCTTCCTGAAACACGGAGAATAATAGTTACTTCAGAGTACTTTGTGGCTAGGAACCAGGGCGATGTGGCTGGGGGGCCTGTGCAGAGCGCCTGTCTTAGTAGGTAGTAAAGGCACCCTTCCACCCTCCCCCCCAAGTTTAAAAGCAGGAAGTTCCCATTTTGCCTTTGCAAATTCCAGCTCTTTTCAAAGATGTGCATATACCTAATGAGCACACACATGTAAATGTGCGTCCCCAGGGGGGATTCCCTGGAGAGGCCCCAAATCCAGCCTACATGGAAAGGTGCATTTACCCGTCCACAGAAAGGCCAGGCCAGTGCCATGCTGTATCAACCAGGATACAATATCCTAAGAAAAAGGCCACAGCGCCAAGTGCCAAGTGCTGTAGGAAGGGATTTTGCTACTTGTTAGCATTCGAATGGTCTTGAGGACATTTGCAAGGCAATTAAATGAAGCCCCTTCCTGAGGCTGGTACAGTATGTTAGGGGGAGCCACCCCCTTCCCACAAGGCCCCTGCTGAATGGCAGGGCTCAGGGCTCTGTATTCAGCCTGGGTGAAAGAGAATTAAGCAAAGGACGCTGTGATTTACTAAAGAGCTCCCACTATAAATCCTTACAGGGCTTTTCCCCTCAGATTCCAACCTCTGTGCCTCCGATGGTCTGATGGTCTGCTAAGTCCAGCTAAGAGGTGGGATAAGGATATTTTCAGCAGTGATGGGGAAGGGAGTGAGGTTGGTCCTAACTCCGCGACCTTATTCATTTTCTGAGGTATGTTTTTACAGACCCCATATCACCGATAACCGGAAATGCTGCAGCAGAGGACGCCGCCCATCCGAGGCCCAGCTGTACCGAGCTGCGGCCCAGGGCTTTCACCGGCCCCACTCCTAAAGCATGGCTTCCTACTTTTAAAAGTCATTTTTTATTATTATTTTTTATTTGCTATAGGGCATGTGTACGCACCAGAGAGAGCCAGAGAGCCAGAGAGAGAGAGAAAGCAAGAAAATTAGCCACTGGGTCCAGGACTCGAACACAGCTGACCATGTGAGAGCCCAGCACCTTAACCACCATGCCGCCTGCTGACCCCATAGGACAGAATTTTTATTTTAGGGCTTACATTTCGTCGAAAGCTTAATCTCTGCCAGGCTTTTACCAAGGAGGAGATTTTGCGACATTGAAAGCATGTTCTCAGTCCCGAGGTGAGAGGCTGTGCAGATGGCCCGACCTCGGGACGTCTGAGGCCCTGTGTGGCCAGAGCACACGTTCGGTCTGACAGTCTGGCACTTCACGCGGCCACCAGTCCTTCACGGCCTCCATCGGGGAGTGGTACAGGAGGAGAGCACTGTGCGGGTATGGTGCCTGCAGGAGGAGACGGAACCAGGGGGGACCCTGTCACCCGGAGAGGGAACCAGGGGGGACCCCGTCACCCGGAGAGGGAACCAGGGGGGACCCCGTCACCCGGAGAGGGAACCAGGGGGGACCCCGTCACCCGGAGAGGGAACCAGGGGGGACCCCGTCACCCGGAGAGGGAAACCAGGGGGGACCCCGTCACCCGGAGAGGGAACCAGGGGAGACCCCGTCACCCGGAGAGGGAAACCAGGGGGGACCCCGTCACCCGGAGAGGGAACCAGGGGGGGACCCCGTCACCCGGAGAGGGAAACCAGGGGGGGACCCCGTCACCCGGAGAGGGAAACCAGGGGAGACCCCGTCACCCGGAGAGGGAACCAGGGGGGACCCCGTCACCCGGAGAGGGAACCAGGGGAGACCCCGTCACCCGGAGAGGGAACCAGGGGAGACCCCGTCACCCGGAGAGGGAAACCAGGGGGGACCCCGTCACCCGGAGAGGGAACCAGGGGGGACCCCGTTACCCGGAGAGGGAAACCAGGGGGGACCCCGTTACCCGGAGAGGGAAACCGGGGGGACCCCGTCACCCGGAGAGGGAACCAGGGGAGACCCCGTCACCCGGAGAGGGAAACCAGGGGAGATCCCGTTACCCCCGGAGACAGACCAGGGGAGACCCCATTACCCAGAGAGGGAACCAGGGTAGACAAGTTACCCTGTTACCCAGAGAAGGGAATGGGGGCCAGGCCCAATCTGGCTCGCTCCTTGCCACCAGGTGTGGCTATGAGCCGGGCCCAGAGGGCGCACCTGGGGCCCCACCACTCAGGAGGCTGAGGCAGGAGAGTTGTGGGTCTGGGCCAGCCTGGGTTTTTAGAAACCCTGTCTCTCAAATCCAGAGGTATGGCTGCGGTGTTAGGGCGGGGAGAGGAGGCTTGGCCCGAAAACCAGGCCCTCAGGCGTCTCCGGGCCGTGCAGTTGGCCATGGTGAATCAGCAGAGCGGGCCTGCCCCCTGCCCGCTGGTGACTCAGGGCTGTGCCTGGGGGCCGCCAGCTAAGGCCGGCTGTTCAGAAAGGAAAGCGGCACTCCAGACGGAAGCTTTGCCGGCTGCTGGCCGTCCCCCGTGCTCGGGCCCCTCCCCGTGAGGCAGACCAGGCAACCTCCAGGAGCAGCCGGGCACAGTGGGCAGCGCGTGGCTAGGGTGGAACCACGTGGGGTGGGGCAGGCCCTGGAGGTGGCAGCCACCCCTCCCCGGCCGCCTGCTTCCTCTGCTGCCGTCTGCTGTGGCCCGAGCTACCCGCAGGTGGGCGGCCTCCCCAGCTCAGCGGGTCCAGCCCCAGTACTTGGTGGCAGGAGAGCGGGTTCGGATGGTCTGCTGGAGGGCGGGGACAGCACGCGCTTTCGTCATGGTCCTGGAACTGGGACGCCACCGCGGCCTCCGCCTGCACCTGCCGCTCCATCGTTTCTGGGTTGTCCCACGTCAAACATCAGGGTGGGACTCGGTAGGCTCTGCATGGACTTCCTGGCCCCCCCAGGCATATCCTGGCCCGTCCAGATGCCTTTCCTCCGAGACCCAGTGTGGCAGCCGGGAGGGGGGGTTAAATGCCTGCTTCTCTGCCAGCCCCCGGCCAGACATCCACGGGAGCTGCGTGTCCAGTTGCGCGTGCACACGGCTGAGTGTGCCATCACTGCCCGAGGCGTGGGTTATCCGGCACCCCCGGTCCCTGCGCTTGGGGACGCCTTGCTGTCCCTGCGCTGGGCCCTTCTCACTGGGCCTGCATTGTCCTGAGGCCACAGAGGGCGTCCAGGCCTCGTCCTGGCGCCATGACCCCCCCTTCCCAGACCCCGTCCTCCTCCAACTCCACTCCACCCACGTGCTGTCACCTCGGCCTCGTGCTCCCTGCTGGGGTGCCACGCTGCAAACATTCACTTCTGCCCGTTACAAGGGAGGTGTTCGTCCTGGCGACCGGGCGGTAAAGGCCAGTGTTCGAGGGGATTTCAGAGAACTCTGGGAAAATGTAATTAAGTATGACTTTATTTTGGTGCAAAAGAACTTGAAATCCACGTGTAGTGTTTCATAACACGCATTTTTCATGGACTTCTAGAAGACAAGGGGGAAGAAAATTGAACTCCCAGAGTGAAGACAATGATGGCGTAAGGTGGGAGCCGGTGCTCTGGGGAAGGTTCCAGACCAGCCGCTTCTCCCCAGCCCGTGGCCTTCTCTGGCCACAGCTGACCAAAGCCGGTATGGACGCTCTCCGGGCCGAGACTGCGCCTCTCGGCTCACGTGCTGACGGCCACCTTCTGCCTGCAGTCCAGCAGGGGCTGTCACAGCATTTAAGAAGGAAATATTTTGGGGCCAGCAGGTGGCGTGGTGGTTAAGGCACTGGGTTCCACAAGGCTGACCACGGTTTGAGTCCCAGACCCCGCAGCTTGAGAGTCACATTGGGCACATGTGAGTGTGTGCCCAGAATCCCAAGAGGGGATAGAGGAGAAGGGTTTGTGGCGTGGCCATCCCCCAGGGGTGATTTCTCACTTTCCCTCTCACTGTCTCTCTCCCTGGCAAGTGTGTGCACCCTGTGGCAAAAACCTTTTAAAAAAAAAAGTAAAAAATTGGGACCCGCAGCTGGCATAATGGCTGTGTTGCTGGACTCCATGTAGTTGACCCCATTTCAATTCCCAGACCTGGTGGTTTAGACTCACGCCGGGCACGTGTACGTGCGTGCCCAAGATCCCAAGAGTAGAATGGAGGAGAAGGTATGACAGCGTGGCCATCCCCCCTGGAGGGTGATTTCTCGCTTTCTGTTTCTCTGTCTCTGTCTTTCTGGCAAGCACATGCGCCCTATAGCAAAAAACTCTTAAAAAAAAAAACTAAAAAAAATTAAAAAGTAAATGAATACCTCGTCCAGCAATCCAGAGCTCTTTGGCCTGCACAGGTGGCCTCGGACCACACTGCCCCGGGAGCTCACAGGGGGCTCAGTGCTGTTCACCAGCCCTCGCTTCCCTCTGTGGTCAGCCAGACCCTGAGGCTGACCCCCCCCCCACTCTTCTGTGAAAATATGCAGTTTTGCATAGCATTTATGACAGAAGGGAAAAAAATGTGACGTCCCCCCAGTTCTGTCCGGGCAAGCCGAGGGAGGCGTGCTGGATTTCAGGCAAACCTTTCCCTGGTTTTGCTCAATGAACTTGATTCACTGCAGGGCTTTTTCCCACACACTCGGAGTGGGCCGCAGTGCCCTGCCCGCCCTCCGCAGGCGCGCTGTGAGTCACCGTGTCCTGAATGAGCGCAGAGGAGGAACAGGACGAGGACCGTTGCTAACGCCCTCGACGGGCAAACAGTCGGTGAATAACTTTCAGATAATAGAGGAGGGGCGACTTTGGGTTTTGCTGTGTGGAATGGAATGCACCGAAAAGAGGACTTGTCTCAACAGAAGTCGGATCTGGTAGCCGCTCGTGGGCCACGCTTCCTGGGACGCTGGCGGCCTTCCTGGAGTGCGGAGAAGGCATGGGGCTGACTCACGCCCGGCCACGCTGGGGACCGGGCAGGCCCGACCCCTGGCCACCTCACTGCCCAGGGACACCAGGACAGGCGCTCTCGCCACAGACCCTCGGCAGAGGCCCAAGAATAAATGAGGAAATAAACAGTCGCCCGTAGGTGAGAGGAGACTCGCCATACGGGCGCTCCTGATCTCGGATGGCGTGGGCTTTGCAGAGCCCTGGAGAAAGTCGCAGAGTCACCCCAGAGTGAGAAGCCCCCGGTGAGGAGGAGGCTAAGAAACGGTGAAGCCCGTCCTCGGTCTCAGGGCCTGGCCGCGTTGCCCGCCGAGTCTCTTCTCTCACTGAAAGGCCAGCCTCCTCAGGGGCCTACCAGCGTCTCCATGACACGTGCTCCTGACCCCCGACCTCCTGCACCGACGCCCTCGCACGTCCCCTCAGGTCCTGCTGCTCCCACCTTCCCTCCGAGCTCGTGCTGGTCCCTCCATGCTGGGTCTCAGCCCACGGAACCCACGCTCGGTGGGGAGTCGTGAGGCCCCCACTGCTCCGTCTTCCTGCCCTGCCACGTGTCCCTTTGTGGTGGCCCTTACTCACAGGTCACGCTGCACGTCGCCCTCTGCTGACAAAGCCCTCCACTCCACTCACCGGACTCGGACGTCCCCCAGGGCGGAGACCGCACTCACCCACTCCTTCTGCAAAGACGGCGAGGGGACTTCAGAATGCGGGAAGGTGGGATGAAGGAGTTGTCTCGGAGCAAAACCACCTGGGACCCCACGCCCAGGTTTTATCATACTGCTTTGGACGAGCCGCTCCTGGGTCCCCGTGCACTAGCCCTGCGAGGGGCTGGAGCTCAGGGCAGACCAGGGCAGGCCGACTCCTGGTCCTGGGAGCGTGCACTCAGCAGGGGACACAGGCAGGGCCGTGACAGCTGGCACGGGACGCACGCCAGGACGGGAAACCCGGACGTGGTGAGCTGCAGCTAGGCGAAGTTTCTCCAGGTAGCCGGCCTTGAGCCGAGACTCCAGACCAAGAAGGGCCCATGGTGATCTGGGATGGGCCTCGGAGCTGGGAAATGCAGGCTCAACGCCCCGCAGGGAGAGTGCGGTGGGAGTCAGAAACCACCAAGGGGCCAGCTCCCCTTCGGAGCACCGGGCACTGCTCGAGAGAAGCCGGATCTGGGCCAGCAGGTGGTGTGGTGTGGTGTGAAGGTGCCGACCACAGCTGGACTCCTAGACTAGAGGCTTGAAACTCACACTGGGCACATGCACACGAATGCCCGGAAACCCAGGAGAAGAATGAAAGAGAACGGACTGCAGCCTGGCATGGCCATCCACCCCGGGGGTGGTTTCTCACTTTTCCTCTCTGTCTCTCTTTGGTGAGTGCATGCACACTGTTACAGAAACCTAAAGGAAACCCAGAAGCTGGGTCCCACAGGGTGGGGACCTGTCCCAGCAGCCCTGACACGGCTGGCACCAACTGCCTGAGACCGGCCGGCTGGAGGACTGTGGGCGGGGCCTCGGTGTGACCAGACCTGGGGGAGGGCCCCTCTCTGTCCCTGTCCCTGTCCCTCTGTCTCTCCCAAGTGCACACGCAGGCACTGTCATGAATAAAGAAGCTTCAAGGCCTCCCAGGGGCTGCAAAGCTGCTGGAGCAGTCCGTCCCTGCGCAGTGGGGGTTCACCCCGCCTGTGCGGGAGTCCCCGGATGGTCCTCCCAGGAGCTGTGGCTGTGGTTCCCTTTGCAGACATCGCTGGGGCTCATCGCTGTGAGTCTGCTGTCCGTGTCCCCAAACCTGTCCTGAGGCCTGCTCGCTTGCCGTCGTGACAACTGGGGGCCGTGGCTCACCCACACATGGGTACTGTCTGTCCTGAGGCACACGGCTGTCCAGAGAGCAGAGGTCAGTCACCTTGGTCCATGCATGGTCCCCACCCACCTACTGGCCCGTGCCTGGCTTTCCAGAACTTCCTGAGGCTGAAATTGCATCTGCTGTCCTGATCCGTGGCGATCCAGGCCGTTCCCACCCTGTTTATACTGAGCTGACACCGTTAGGCCACCAGGTGGGGCAGTGACAAGGATCAGAGGCACTGAGTGGTCTCCGGGAACAGGCAAAGGCAGCCACCGAGCCTGTCCACCCTGTGAGCCTGCACGGGCCTCGGGCAGCTGCTCTGTGAACTGACCCCAGCACGCTCACCGCAGCCCTGCCCCAGAGAGGAAGCTGGCAGACAGGGCAGACAGCGGACAGCGCCCTGGGCGATGTGGCGCGTGGTTGCTCCATGTGGTAGGCAGGGCAGCCTGTGCCGCCCGCGGGTGCAAGGAGGCATCTTGCTGCTCAGACACTCTCGCACGTGCTAGCACCTCTCCTCCGCGGCAGGGCGACCACGGTCATGTGTTTCAAAGGTGTACTGAGCTGCGGGTGGGATTCGTTCTTTCATGGAAGATACCATGTTAGTGAGAGGCCCGAGTCCCTCCCAGCTGCAAGGGTCAGCCGCTGCGTGGGACAGGGGTTCCATGTAACCTGGGAAACGTCTCCCGCCGACATGCGGTGCGGTGGGGACGCGCGGCGATGAGCCTAGGGACCCTGCGAAGCTGACTCGGTGCAGAAGATGAAGGCTCTGTGCCCACAGACTTCCCACGGCAACCTCTCATCCCCGCCTTCTCCGACTGGCGGGGGCCTGCGTCCCTCCTCCGTCTCCTCCACTCCACTGCAGGGTGCCCTGCGGGCGGGGAGGAGGCGCTGCGTCTCCAGACACGGGGGCTGCTCTGAGCTGTTGCGTCCTCACAGCCCCCTCCACCTTGCATTCACGGCCCTGCTGCAGCCGCTCGCTGTCACCCACCTGCCCCCGCCTCAGCATGCTCCCCCACCTCCGTCCTGCTCACCCTGCTCTGCGTCACAGTGGAGGGAAGGCCTGCTGTTCCCTCCTAGGGCACGGCACTTACCCGAGTCCCCACCCCCTGACGGGACAGCCCATGGCAGGGCTGATGTGCTACTGCGTGCCATCGGTCTGCTCACCCGTGTCCCCAGGGAGACGGCGCTGTCCAGAGACCTGTGGGGGCTTGAGGCGGCAGAGGAGGGAAGGAACAGGGTGAGAAGGGGACCGTCAGCCGTGCTGCGGGGCCGACTGCTTCGTGTCCCCGCGAGCCAGCGTTTGGCAGGGTTCTGTCGTGTGTAGGGAGGACAAGGAAGCGTGACTCCGGAGCACCACGGCCCTGCATCCGAGGATGCGCCCTGCGCTCTGGGTCCTGACGACTGAGCTCTGCGGGTGCAGGACACGCAGGCGTCCTGGAACCCCAGGGAGGGGCCGGACCTGCGCTTGCAGTGTCCCGAAGACTCCCGATGGTGACACACCTGTGTCCAGGAGGATGGCGTGGCTGGGAAGCGCACCCCATGTGTTCTGCCCCCCTGCAGCTCAGTCTCTGGGAGCCCTGCGGAGGTGCCTCTACCGACACCCACCCACTGTGCTGGCCGTGCTCGCCTCGCTGGGTCCTAACCTGAGCCGCCCTCGGGATCTGTCAGATGGGCGGGTCTCTATCAGAACACATTCAAGGGCCGGAAGGTGGTGTGGTGGTTAATACACTGCTCCCGCATGGCTGACTGGTTCAAGGCCCAGACCTGGTGGTTTGGTTTCTCGCTGTCCCTCTTTCTCTCTCTCTGGCAAACATGCAGGCCCTGTAGCAAATTAATAGTAATAATAAATAAAATTAAATCAACAATTCTTTTGAAAAAATAAATAAAACACTTTGGAACCTTAATGGGCTGGTAGAGTCCACTGAGACAGTTGTGCCAGGCTGGGACAGCACGGGTGCACCGCGGCATAGGAACCCTGGGGGAGAACTCTCTAGAAATCCCTGGAATATTTCCACCTTTCCCTGAAGGAAAAGGGTTGTCAGGGTTGTGCAAAGCGGGCCTTAGTGGTGAATTGGGGATGAGACATCGTTGGCCTGGAGTGTGAACAGTCTGACTAGGACACTGGAGCGCAGTTGCTTTCTGAGGGCCCTAAGCACTTTCCTCCGTGAGTTAGCAGACTTCCCGGGGCCACGAGTCCTCCCTGCTACACGCTGTCACAGGCTTGTTCTCCGCAGGAGGCAGAGATCAGGGAGGGAGCGGGCATGGCCCGCTTCAGAAGCACCCGTTCGAGTCACACGCGTGCACTGCATTTCCCCGGCTTCGGATTCGACTTTCGGTGAGTCAGTGCTCTGCAGAACAAGACGCTGGGGGAAAGACCTGCCCGGAGGCAGACGCTGCATGGCGGAAGCAATCTGCCTTCCTTCTGGGACACAGTGCGAACCAGGTGCCAGCCGGGGAAGCGTTGTCTCCTGCGTAAGGACTTTGTGTTGAAGACATCAGATACTTGGCCTCAGAGCTCTGACCCTCGCCCCGAGTGCCAGACTGAGTCCACGCGGACGTGCCCTCCCCCTTGCCCAGCGACTCCTCCCG
This sequence comes from Tupaia tana, assembly GCA_026018925.1. Classification (NCBI taxonomy): domain Eukaryota; kingdom Metazoa; phylum Chordata; class Mammalia; order Scandentia; family Tupaiidae; genus Tupaia; species Tupaia tana. The sequence goes on along the minus strand of JAKSZU010000002.1, from coordinate 197,620,651 downwards.
TCCCCTGCGACGGTTTCAGCATGAGTCGGACAGCTCAAGAGCTCCTCGCTGGAAATCACAGAGCACACACAGTTAGAAGAGAGCACACAGCAATGACGGTGCTGCCCCAGGGCTCGCTCCTCCGTAAGAGCCCCCAGAGACAGGTGAGGAAGCGCTGGCCTTGGCTGGAGTCCCTGGAGGGCAGCGCTTGCAAAGCTCTCTCCCACTGGACAGCAGAGGGCGCTGTGCTGACATAATTGAAGAGACGCATGTGTCCGCCCTTGGCCAGGACTCTGTCGCCTTCAGGCCTCTGCTCTTCCCCAGAGACCTGGGGAGGGGGAACAGCTAAGATCCGAAGTCCTCGGAGAACACGGGCAATGACCGTGCGAACTGTGAACCTCTCACCAGGTTTGGCATTTTGAAGCATTTGGCAGAAGCCAAATGGAGGGAATGGAGGCTTTAAGAGATTGTAGTCACGGCTTTGTCTGCGGCTCAGGACTGAGGCAAGGTGGAGGCCGACACCGAGCAGGCTGAGCAGGGCACCTGAGGGATTCGCACGGTGGGGTAGCTCCTCCCATCCCACGGTGGCCTTTCTGCTGAGTAGGTGACAGCTGACGGACTACGCTTTGCCAGCTTAGACTGGAGCCTGCCGACAAGCCCACGCCCTGGACATCCCAGAGCTGCCCAGCCACAGCCATGCATTGCCCCTTACAGCCTAGCAGGGGAGTGGGCACCCCGGGGCTCAGGAACCCCAGGCTGGGACCCAGTGTCCCCTCCTGCCCAGTGCTCTCCGGCCTGCAGCCCGCTCTGCGTGTCAGCTCGGACCATTTCGGTTTCCAGAGCAGTTAGCAGACATTAGTCAGCCCACGCCAGGTGCCAGGTGCTCTCCGAGAACTCTGCTGCTCTGCCCTGAGAGCCCTGCAGCTGCCCCTCACTGAGGAGCACCCGCCCTCACCGCCAGGCAGGCGTCCCTCAGCCCCCTCTCCACCTGGAACTCCCTTCTCAGTGGCCGGCTGCGGCTCCGTGACCCGTGGGGGACGTTCAGCTGCTCAGAGCAGGAGTGGGACAAGCACTGGGGTGTGGCACCCCACTCATGTGGGCCCGCAGGAGAATAACGGCTGATGCCCAAAGCAAGCATGGCTGATGCTTCCACTGAAAAGTTCGACAGCCAAGAAGTGGCTCCTGGCTGAGGCCCGACCGAGTTCGGAGATGGGGCCTCTCCGCAGGGCCCAGGTGCCTCCCTGCCTGCTCGGCCCTCGAGCAGCTCCACCGGAGGAGGGAGGCTGGTGGTGAGCTGCAGGACACGCTGGCGTGAGGCCTGGACCCTGGTCTGCCGCTCCTGCCTGAGCGGACGGGACGCGAGCACACAGTAGGGCTGACCTGGACGCCCCCAGGGCTGCTGCGAGAATGGCCTCCTCGGGATGGGAGGAGGGCCGTGGGCTGGGGACACGATGCTCGTGGTGCTGGCCCACGTGGGGCTACACGGTCCCAGCCTGGGTGGCCTGTACCCACTGGGCTTGTGTGCAGCCATCCTGGCTGGCTAAGCGTGAGACCCAGTCAGGCGGCTTCTCCTCCTCCTCCTCCTCCTCCTCCTCCTTCTCTCTCTCTCTCTCTCTCCCCCTCATCTCTTAATACCACGAGGTAGATAGCTGGTACGTAGACAGACCATAGTAGGCATGTGATGAACAGGTGGCAGGCAGATGTTAGGCAGGTGTTAGGTGGATAGGCATGGATGACAGACGACAGACAGACGGACGATAGGTGGGTCGATGACACATGGGTAGGCATACGTTAGACGGATGACAGGCAGTGGAGGGTCGGATGGCCGGATGAGAGGGCTGGGATCAGGCGCCCCGTCAGGAGTGAACAGGAGAGAGGGTCTTCTGTGTGTAAAAAGGCGTGATAAGCACGGCTTCCCCAGACGGAACTAAAGAAGGATAGTGCCAGGCCAGCCGGTGGCATGGCGGTTAAGGCTGGATCCCACGAGACTCCTGGTGGTTCGAGTCCCAAACCCGGGCCTGACAGGGTCCTGTTTGCTACTTCGCCGTTGTTCCCACGAAGCTCAAAGGGGTGCTTCTCCTTTCTCTCTCTCTTTTTCTTGCTCTCTTTTTCTTTCTTCCTTTCTTTTTCTTTCTTTCTTAAATTAAAGGAAGTACTACTTTATTTAGCAGATAGAAAACTACAGAGATTATTATACCAAGAAAAGACATAGGCTCATCACATATATCGGCTTAAGGCAGGGTCTGTAAATGGTCCCCAATTGATTAATGAAGGAAATTAGGAATAACTTTTACATTGTTCCTAATTTTTTGACTGTACCCTTAGACTTGTAAAGGCTTTCTGTGTATACTTTGCCCATTGGCATGAATATGACTATAAAACAATACACTCACAGAGCGCCCCAATGTGGAGACTAGATTCTGTGCCTGCCGCCCCAGGAAAGGGCGGTGAATGTGGAAGGACCCTGGGTTTTGGAGCTGGGCGCACCGTCTCTAACAGCCGCAGGTGGCATGGCCGTGTGTGGGTTTTTCTAGGTTGCTGGAGCTTGTTTTCCTTGTTTATACAGTAAAAATACCAGTACCTAAAGAAGAAAGAAGCAGACTGCTCCCTAAACAAGAGGCACCCCACGGCACTCTGTGGCACACAGGTGTGCTCTCGGGACGGGATTCCTTGAGACGTCCTGTTGGTTCTGGTACCGGCTCAGAACCGCGCGGGCAGGGCAGGTCGGGTGCTGACGTGCTGTCGCAGTGCGTCCGGAAGGCAGCTTCCTTCGGGGCTGGCAGTCTTCATTTTCTCAGGGGCGATGGGCAGAGGCGCCGTGCGTGCAGCGTCACTCTCTGGGAATGTGGCCCTTGGAATGTCCGCGGTGCCAGCCGCTCTGAGCACCACGGTGCCCCTACCCATCCAGTGCCCTGGGATGCCGGAGAGACACAGCCTGACATTGAGCCATGCCGTGCGCCTGGGCTGGTCGAGGTCCCCCAACGTTCAGCTCCGCATCACCCCGTTGTGCCCAGGACATAGGAGGGCTTACTGTTCTGCCTCTCTGTCTGTCTGTAGGTCGTTGCCATAGGCTGCGTGCACTCACTGGAGAGAGACAGAGAGAAAGTGGAATCACCCCAGAGGGGGTGGCCATGCCACAGTCCCTTCTCAACTCCGCTCTCCTCTTGGGATTTTGGGCACGCATGCACACGTGCCGGCATGATTTCCAAGCTGCTGGTTCTGCACCTTGAACCGTGGTTGGCATGTGGGAGTCCAGTGCCTTAACCCCCATCCCACCTGCTGGCCCCATGACCTGCCTTTTTTGACAATAAGATGTTTTTTGATCTTTTGAAACTATTTTTCCATGACAGAGAGAGAGAGAAAGAGAGGGAGAGAGACAGGCACCCCCAGGGGCTGTTACGCCCTGACCTGCGCCCGGCCTTAGTGAGTGCGGCCGTGGGCTGCACAGGGGCGTGTGTGGGGAGGAGGCCTGAGGACCGGAGCAGGGACCGTCCTCTGTGGGTCCACTGGGCTACTGCTCCCTCAGGGTCCTCTTTCTAGCTTATCGACTGTGACGTTTTAGGGGAAGCAGAAGTGGTTCTGTGCTATAAGATGGGGCCACGCGCTGCCTCTGGATCCCCCTTGAGCAAGTGAGCCAGTCCCAAGGTCCTGGGGCCCGAGTTAGCCTGTGCCCCGGGTCCCGCGGCCCTAGTCGGCCAGTCCCCAGGTCCCGCGGCCCGAGTTAGCCTGTGCCCCGGGTCCCGCGGCCCTAGTCGGCCAGTCCCCAGGTCCCGCGGCCCGAGTTAGCCTGTGCCCCGGGTCCCGCGGCCCTAGTCGGCCAGTCCCCAGGTCCCGCGGCCCGAGTTAGCCTGTGCCCCGGGTCCCGCGGCCCTAGTCGGCCAGTCCCCAGGTCCTGCGGCCCGAGTTAGCCTGTGCCCCGGGTCCCGCGGCCCGAGTTAGCCTGTGCCCCGGGTCCCATGGCCAGAGTCGGCCGGTCCCCGGGTCTCGCAGCCCGAGTTAGCCTGTGCCCCGGGTCCCATGGCCAGAGTCGGCCGGCCCCGGGTCCTGTGGCCAGAGTCGGCCGGTCCCCAGGTCTAGTGGCCCGAGTTGGCCAGCCCCGGGCCTCATCGTGTCTAACTCAGGGTCACGAGTCCCGGAACCCTGTCTGCCGCCTGGAGCGTCTTGAGGCCGCGCTGCTTGCCCGTGTTTGCTTTTCTCTCCCCACATCCTCTGATAATGACCTCCACGCTGGCGGCGCTGCGAGGAGAGAAATGCGGAGCGGAGGCAGCTGCCTGCCTCGCGGTGATCTCATCCCAGCCCCTCCGGACGGGTAATCATGGGCGCTAAATATAGGCGAGGCCGTGTGGCCTGGCCGTAAATCCATCCTGCAGCCCGCTCCGCGGAGAGCCGAGCTGTCGAGGCCCCTCACCGTCGTGGATTTCTGGGTGGCGGTAGGAGCGCGGCCCTCGGTATGCGCCTCGGTCACTTCCTCCCGGGGCGGAATGCAGGCTCCCCTTTCAGTCTTCCACCCGCAGAGGCGAGGCCCGAGGGAGCCGGGGCCTACGCGCCCCAAGGTTTGCGTCTCGGTCCTCGCTCAGTGAGCAATCGTCTCATCCCAGCTGAGCAGAGAGCGGCACCCCCTCCTCGAGGTCCCTAGCCATGACGCGGTCACAGTAAAGCGCTGGCGGGACAGGAGCGTGTGGCACTCCGCACCGTGGAGTCAGAAGGACGGGCCGGGCCGACGCGTGCACGCCCTGTCCTTGGTTGGCATGATGGCATGACGCCACGACGCTCGTGTGAGAGTGCTGCGGGGGTTGCGGGGAAGGGGTTCTAAAGGCGACCCGAGTTCGCGCCTCCTGCGCTGATCCGCTCCGTGGTTTCGCCTTGAGACGAGTGCGGACGGCTTCCACAGTGCTGTCCTCTCGGGGACTGTGGCCTCTGTGTCGCCCGGGCCCGCGCTGCCTCCCAGGCCCTGCCGGGTGGACGCGGATGTGGCCGTGTCCTGGATGGCACTGCCCTCAGGGAGCACAGCCTGGCTGCAGAGCACAGAGACACGCTGGCGCCCCGTTAGTGTTTCCCAGAGCGATTTGTCCTCTAGGCCTGGGACGGTTTGCAGTCCTTGGACGAACAGCGCCCCGGGATCTGCTCACGTTTGTGGACAGCAGGGGCGGGGAACATGTTGACAGGAGGCTCATCAGCATGCCCCCGGCCGGGGTCGTCGGGGCCCCTCAGGTGGCCCTTCCGGAGCACTCTAACTCCGCAGCCTTCGGGGAGGGCAAGGTCATTGTGAAATACGTTCGGTTTTGCCAAATGCTTCTTAAAAGCCACATGGGATGGTGCATGAGGTCACCCCTGACTCCTGTGTGGAGACGCCCCTCCTGCCTTCCCTCCACGCACCCGTCACGGCCGCAGCTTCCTGTCCAAAAGCCGTACCTGGGGCCTGCCCTGGGCCCCGTGGGCTTCAGTCCCTCCCTGCCTTCCATCCCTCCGGTTTCCTGTGATACAGGGTCCATCTCAAGGGCTTTCCTTTGCTGCTTTTGGAAAAAATTAGGAGCGGAGCAATCTGGAGCCCACGGGGTGGAGATGTGCCGTGCGGGGCCGCGTGGCTGGCAGGTTGCAGCCCTGCCCTGCCGCTCCCTCTGGGGCACCCGTGGGACAGGAGCCAGCCTCGTCCCGCGGGGCTCTGGGAACTGCCCGCCGCGATAACGGCTGAGTCATGGGTTATCAGGGCCAGATGGCCCCCCTGGCCTCCGACTTGAGGGCGTAGAAGCCGTTTCTCCTAAGTCGCTGGAATTTGATTCATTTCCTCTTTTCCTCTGGCTCTTCGGTCTACCATTTTGAGTTTTTCTATTCAAGAGGTTTGAGCCGGGCTGAGCCGGCCTGAGGGCTGCTGTCGGAGCCTCGAGAGCGGGCGTTGGTGGATGGCATCTCCGTCCTCGGGGAGCCGTGCCGGCGTTCCAAGGGCAGCCTCTCAGTCACGCCATGATGCAGGGACTGCTGACCCCGCCGGCATTTCCCCCTCCAGGCCTCCCCAGTCGTCCCCGCTGACCACAGTGCAGAGTGGGCCGGCCACGGACCCAGGCCATCACGTACCGAGCTGGGGGCCAGGAGCCACGCGGCCGGCTGTGGTCTGGCCCATCATGCCGTTTCTTCAGACCTTGGCGGCTTGTGCCTGGGGGGTGGGCTGCCGGTCTCAGGTCCTTACTGCTGACAGCGGGGCTCGGGCCTGGGTGCAGGCAGGGCCGCGCCGGCTGGGATGTGCTGCCCTGTCCCTGAGGCTGCACGGCTGCGGAGGGGTGTCGGCGGAGGGCACGTGAGTCCTGCCAGGGCTTGCTGTGACCGCGGGAGCTGGCGTGCCCGCCGTGGACCGAGGTCGGTGGCAGGAGTGGAGCAGCGGGTCCGGGTAGAGGTGTGTAGCTCGTGGGGGCATCTTTGGACTGGAATGCGAGCAGCTCTGGGACTCTGGGAACCCAGCGCTTCATCCCAGCACGGAGGGAAGACACTTTGGTGCCTGTGGTTGCAGAGTGAACATGACTCCGTGGGATCCCTCATCGCCGTTAATCAGCCCGGCAAAGGCACATGCAGACTCCGACACGGCACCTGCGCGTACTTCCCGGTAGTTTCGGACGTGCCCCCGAGGACGCTCGTGTTCTCCTGCCTCGGTCAGTGATGTCCTCAGACCCTCATCTCGTGAGCTGTGCTAGGGTCACGGCTGAGCACGTGGCTCCAGTGTGAGTCAGTCTGGTCTGGAGGCCTGGAAGTCCTTGTAAAGCTGAGGAAGCCCTGGAGGCGCCCAGTACTGCGTGCGTGTCCTGGGCGGTTTCGTCTGCGTTCGGTCCTGCTCAGTGTCGCCCGCGGGCCGAGCGAGCACTTCCCGCTGCCGCCGCACCCACGGCATCGCAGGGTCTGTGCGGCGGCTTCCAGGCACTGCGGGCAGCTTCTTCGAGACCGAGGAAGGAGGTGCGAAAAAACGTCTTCGAGGCCCGAAACAACGCGCCTTTCCTGAGGGCTGGCGTAGGCTCGCTGGCGCCCACCACGGGTTCGGGAATCAAGCCGTGGCTGGTGCAGCCGTGCCCTGGTGCAGGTGAGGGCACGCTCGTCCTCAGTCACTGCCAATCTATCACATTCAGCACTCCGCTAAACTTGTTAGGCCTCCATTTTAAGAAAAAGTTTTAAATTAAAATAATATTATAAGATTGAGTTGGTTGACATCAAGGGTCCTTTCACCGTTATGAGTCTTCTGTCTTCTTAAATTTTTTTTAAGAGAGATTTTGCTATAGGGCGTGTGCGTTCGCTAGAGAGACAGAGACAGAGAGACAGAAAGCAAGGAATCACCCCCAGGGGGGATGGCCATGCTACAATCCCTTCTCCTCCATTCTCCTCTCAGGATCTTGGGCACGCACGCACACACGCCCAGCCTGAGTTTAAGCCGCTGGGTCCGGGACTCGAACTGCAGTTAACTACATGGGAGTCCAGCAACATAGCCATTATGCCAACCACTGGTCCCGGTGCATGGCATTTCTAATGGGCAGCTTACGGTTCGATCCCCATCAGGCCAGGAGTGGTTATCTGCAGAAGCTTCTCTTGCTTCAGCTACTAGGGTGGAGATGAGCCATCGAGACGGCGGCGTGGCCGTTTGCGTGTTACCGTGGTAGACACGTTTACAGGAGCACCCATGAGTCGTAGCATTGCATTGAACACTTACTAGAGGGCCAGCCAGCTTCCAGGGTGCTTCGGTAGCGGGATCCCATACAGCTGACCGGTGGTTCGGGTCTCAAACCTGGCAGCTGGAAAAACAAGCGAGGCATGAGGGCACGGATGCCCCTAGTCTCAAGAGCAGAATGGGGAGAGATGACTGCAGCGTGGTCCTTCCCCCAGGAGGTGCTTTCTCCCTTTCTCTCTCCCTTTCTCTATCCCACTCTGGGCCAGCTGGTGACGTGGGTAAGGAGCTGGATCCCGACTGTGGTTCAAGACCCAGATGTGGCAGCTTGAGAAAAATGCCGGCGTGTGCTCGCATGTCGACATGCCTAGGGGAGGGCAGAGGAGAAGGGGTGAAGCATGGCCGTCCCCCTGGGCGGTGCTTTCTCACATTACTTCGCTGTCTCTCTAGCAAGTATATTCACCCGATAGTGGGTTTTAAACATGTAAATACATAGAAAATAAATTAGGATTGCACTCTTGAAGTCCTGCAGAGGTGAGCCTTCCAGTCACGTCTCCAAACGTCACTTCTGGGAACCATAGATCCTACAGGCCCAGCGTGACAGCCCCGTTGGTAGCAAAATGACCTACAGTGCTGGAAGCCACGCGGGCAATGGCAGGTTTGAATCCCCGTGTTGGCCTAAAGACACTCGGTGTGACAGGACCCCGGTAAGTGGGAGGGGATCACAGCACAAAGAGACCTCGTCAAGGGCACACCTGTCTTCACACATACGCGCTACCACGAATTAAATAAGCTTTAAAGAAAGAATTCCATGTGTTAACAAGAGATTATTTAAGCTGATCATTTAAAAAACGCTCGAGCAGTGTCTCTGACCACGAGAGCCCTGGCGATGGTGAGACCGCGTCGCGCCGATGGCCCAGCCTGTGTGAGCTTGTTTCCCCGCGGCGCACTCGGGGAGGGCGCTGTGGATGTTGCACTGGTCGGACCCCCGCTCCAGCCTCGCTCTGCACCGGGGCGCCCGCCCTGCAGAGGGCTGGCTCCTGGGAGCGGGTGGTGCTGGCACGGGGCCGGCACGGGGACCAGCACCGTGGAGGCTCTGCCAGCATCCCGGAACCCAAGTCAGAACAGCGAGGAGCGAAGAATGGGAGACGCTGCGGCCGAGCGGCCGTGGGTCGGCAGTACCAACTTGTGCCTTGGGGTCGTGCGAGGTGCTACGGTGACAGGGCGGCAGGACTTCTGACTGCACAGCTTACACACTCTTTACAAAGACAGCCAGGGCTTAGAGACTGGTCGGGAGGTTCAGCATCTTGGGTCTTGGAGTGATTCTTACATGGACGGTAGTCTCCCACCCTCCTTTAACCTTAGGCTGAGTCTTAAAAGCGAATTTCCACGTTGGACGACATGCTTGATAGGAGACCCTGGGCTCAGGACCCTGGTCAGAAAGCACTGCTGGGTGCTGGGGTCGAACCCCCTTCCGTGTGTCCTGGCTGGACCTTCTGGGGATGCTAAACTTGGGCGAAGAAGTGGAGAAGGGGCAGGTGCTTCTGAATATGGAAAGAGCCCTTTTCCCTGCTGTTCTACAAGGGGAACGCGCGAGACCCGAAAGGCAGGTTTCTGGTCACTGTGCAGAAGTCCCTTCTAAGGCTGAGCCACCACAAGTGGGACCAAGGCCCCGCAGACAGAGCTCTGGCCACCTCTGGGCGAGGACGGGGGAAGCAGAGTGTGGTCGGCGGCGTTCCCCACAGGCCTGGTGTGTACCCAGGTCTCCTCGAGCACACAGGGCATGCACATGTGTCCAGGACCCTGGGCCTCTTTAAGAACACTGGGCGTGCACACGTGTCAGGACCTGGGCCCCTCTTGGTGTCTTTGAACACACCAGGTGCACACGTGTGTTCAGGACTCTGGGTCTGCTCGAGCACACTGGGCGTGCACATGTGCCCAGGACCCGGGCTAGCTGACACCGGAGCTCGGTCCTGATGCGAAGACCTCGTTGGGGGTAACTCACTCTCTCTCTGTCTCTCTCATATAATAAATAAATAAAATCAACTTTAATACTAATAGCAATTTGTAGTGTAATGAACAAAATATTTGTTTTGTGTCCAAATTTAGAATATGTTTGACGTTTACTTATTGTGTAAGAGAGAGACGAGGACGCTCCTAGGACAGCCTTCCCAGCCTCTGGGCCCATGGCACACCCCACGGCCGGGCGGACCCCAACGCTCCGCGGTCCTCTCGCACTCAGCACGTCCGCCGTGTCAGTGTGACTGAGCCTAAATTGCTTTTCTGGAAAAAGAAAACACTGTCTAAACTGAGGCCCAGAGCACTTTACTTTAGACTTCCAGCTCTCTGTGGCATCAAACCAGGCCGTTTACTGTGAGAACAGGTTATTAATTTAAATTCCCCCGTGGGAGTCCCCGTCTCCGGGGTGTGGACTCCACCAGGGCCCCGGGAGGCTGGAGGCGCTAAGACCCCTCACGTCTGCACCCTTTGCCGCCGGCGTCAGCAGTACTCAGGGCCACGCTGGGGCCACACGGGCGGCTGGACCGGGCAGTGAGCCGCAGGGAGAGCCCGTCAGCCCTCAGAATTACGAGGGGGCCCCTCCTGAGCCTGGCCTGGGGCTCACGGTCCGGCCGGACCCAGTGGTGGGAGGCCAGCCGAGGACCAGGCCGGAGGTGGAGGGCGGCCCTTGACCTGCCCGAAGAGGTCAGAAGGCCACGGATTCTCAGCTGTTGTCACCACACTATGCTCTGCAGTCTCAAAATGACCACACAGGGACCAGCAGTTGGCATAATGGCTATGTTGCTGGACTCCCATGTAGTCGACCGTGGTTCGCATCCTGGACCCGGTGGCTTAAAACTCACGCCAGGCACATGTGCGTGCGTGCCCAAGATCCCAAGAGGAGAATGGAGGAGAAGGGATTGCGGCGTGGCCATCCCCCCTGGGGGGTGATTTCTCGCTTTCTGTCTCTCTGTCTCTCTCTGTCTGTCTGGTGAGCACACGTGCCCTATAGCAAAAAAAAAAAAAAAAAAAAGAACTCTCCAAAAAAAATAAAAGACCGCACAGGGACACTCCAAGCCCCAACGAGGTTCGCACATATGGATCACACCTCGGTGCTGGTGCTCGGGGGGCTGAGTGGCCATGGCATGGGACCCGTGCAGAGCCATCAGAGGGGGCGCTGACAAGCACTGTTTAAAGTGCAGTGACCCTGAATTCTGCAGGTAACAAGACGGAGGAGACGCTGACGGCTGAGCAGTCGCCAGGTCGGCGGCAGCAGTCCCCACGTGGGCCTCCTGCGTCCTCCTGTACCTGTGGCCGAGGGACAAGGTGCCCAAGGGGACCGAGGTCCAGGACACACTGCCCCTTAGGTTAACGTCCCCTTCTCTCAGCCCTCAGCAGAGAAGTGTCACCCAAAACGAACAACATAGAAACAAGCAGAAAGCTTCTCGGACGTAGGACACAGCAACGTCGCAGGCTTGACCTGAAACTGTGCGAGTGAAACCGTGACCGGAGCAGAGCTGCCAGGTTTGCTGCAGGGCCTGCCCGGGTGGATCAGAGTTCTCCCCGAAACGCCTGCTCTCCGCACGGCCCTGAGCATCGCTTAACCTTGCGGGCCTTGCGTTCTCAGGGGTGTGGATGACAGCATGGCTCTGGGGAGACAGAACCATGGCAGCCGTGTAGGTCTGGCTTCCCTGAGCCACATGTTACCGCTGTACCATGGAGCCCATCCATGTTCCTTATTTTAAGTGATGCGAAGAATTTTCCACGTGGAGCAGTCGCTTAGTGAGACAGACCAGAGTGTGACTGAAATGCCTGTCGGCCAGCCCAGTGGTGGGGGCCGAGGGAGCCAGGGCCACGTGGCCCACTGCAGTTTGAGTCCTGGCCCCGGCAGCTTCAAAAACATGCTAAGCGCCTGCATGTGCTTGAAATCCCCTCTGGACAGCAAGATGGAGGAGAGGGGACTGTGGCATGACTGCACTCCACAGGGGTTACACCCCTCCCTTGTCCCTCCCCGTCTCTCACTGGTGAGCACGCGTCCCCCGGCGGTGAAGACCAATGTCTGCAGACTCCTGGTGCGCTATGACCTGGCCCGTTTCCCGAGCGCCCTTCCTAGGACGGTGCATGGAGCGCGTGTCCTTCCCGGGCCGGACCACCCCCGTGTGTCCCTCCACCAGGCCTCTGCACACGCAGCCTCTGCGTGGAGTAACTCCCCTCCACCCGCCCCTGAAGTCTGGGCTCCCTCGCCCTCCGAGACGTCGCCCAGTCTGCCCTCCCGGCCACCCCTGCTCAGTCCCGCGCCCCCCACTCACTCCTGTAGCGTCTGCCCTGCCCTCCACCCAGCGCCTGGGTCTTCTCTTCTAACCCCTCCGAGTCATCGGCAAGGCTGACTGCTTTGTGGGGCTCGAATCCGCCTTTCTCATCTTTTCCCCCAGCAATCTTTATTGTGTTTGGATTCGGAAGCTGCTCGCAAGTATGTGTTGAATGAATGACACAAGAACAATCAAAATGTCCTGGGTTGGAATCCTGAAAACTGCCCACTTATCTCTATTATTAAAAAGCTCAGTGGAATCTTAGAAAAAATAATCTGGGAGCTCTGAAACTTTCCAGAGGGCACTTCCACGGAAAAGGAGGAGCGAAGACGCCATCAGAAGTTGAGCAAATATCCTCGGGCCCTGATTATCCCGACGTTGACGAAAGAAAGGCCCCTCTGCCGCTGCCACTGCCGCGGCTCGAGGAAGTCCCGCCGGAGACTCACGGTCACGCACCCGCCGGTCCCGCGGCTAAGAAAAACAAAGCCCGCATTCCGGGCTGGTAGGCATCGCGACCGGGGTGTTCCGGTCCTCTCCTTAGAAACTGGGAGCTGGCGGTACCTGTTTATAGAGGCAGGGCAGCGGAGATGGGAAGGGAGTCAGAAACTCAGTGTATCAAGACTGGCAGAGGAATTGGCAGCCGACAGTTCGTGTTTTGATACTTTGACACATCTGTTTTCTGTTCTCTAGCTGAAGCAAGAAGGATGATGAAGTCTGGCAAATGTTACGGAGGAAGGAGGGAAACACAAACCAGCCCTTTCTCCGACTCCCGCAGCAGGCCGAGCTCAGAGGCTGCCCGGCCGGCCCTAGCTGGGTGTCACTCTTCACCCTCGTGGGGGCACTTTAGATGTGTTTCTCTCACCCGGCCCTGAGCTGGCGGTTACTGTTCACAGATACGAACGCGGGGTAAGGAGAGCAGCCATGCCATGGGCACACAGTGGGGCTGATCGGACTCCAGAGGTGGAGAAGGTGACCGTCCGCAGAGAATGGGTGCAGAACAGCGCTGTAGACACCTCGAGGCACGTCGATCCACTCCGTTACCTGAACATTCACAGCTGCAGCTTCATCCTTGTGCTTTAAGGCAGTGGAGGCTCTCTGCGTTGTTGATGCAACTCTCCCACCGAATCTTACAGCCCCTTTGTAACTCAGTGTGGGTGAGCTTATCAAATCTTTCCCAAAATCTGACTGTGATTACGGACACACGGACAATTGTTCTGCTTCTCTGTCCTTGGCACGCATTGCTCCTGAGCCTGAGTGGGGCCCCGCCCCTCCCCACCGGAAGGGTCTGCATCTCCAGAGGGTGATGTCGGAGAGCCCAGGGCCAGGAGCCCCTCGGGAGCCCTGCCCGGAGAGTCCTAGGGAGTTAGCCACGTGCCGGTAGGAAGCAGGACCAGGCCTCGCACCTGGTGGCTTGGGTAAATGGGTCCCCAAACACAGTCCTCTCGGATGTGCTGGCCGGGGGTGCCACAGTCGTAGTCCTGGCCCAGGGATTAGCTCGTGGGACTCTGACCCTCTTTCCTCCCGGCCATGCTAGAACGAGTCTCCATGTTTGGCTTCATCAAGAAGCCCTGCCATCCAGGCTTGCTGGTCTTCTGTAGCAGAAGGCACTGTGGAGGCTGTAGCAGCTGGCATCTGCCGGCCCGTGGAAGATGCTCAGTAGGTGACGGTCACCCAGCCCACGGAGACAAGGCTCCTAACCCAGAGTTCACGCTGCGTTCGGTTCCAGCCGTAAACCCCTCTCTGCGAGCCTCCCTTTCTCTCATTCCCTGCTCCTGCCCCTTCCCCACAGGAGGGTTGAGGCCTGTGCACCTGGTCACTTGTTTAGCACCTGGGAGGTGAGCCGAGTACGGCTGGGAGGGGCTTCGCTGTGATGCTCTGGTGAACAGGGGCAGGAGGCAGCCTGCAGGGAGGGGTCAGGAGCAGCACAGCGAGAGGGGACAGCGCACGGCGGGGAAGGCCCCGGCGGTGTGCTCGGGGGAGCTGAGGAAGAGGGTCCAGGCAGAGAGGATGGAAACTCAAATGTCTGGCCCAGCCACCCAAGGTGGTGAGCAGTGGAGGGCGCATGTGCACACGGCACACAAGGGACACAGCAGGGACACAGTGCCCTACATGGACAGAAGCCACATGGCCGGCCGTGGGCTTAAATCCTAGCATCACTCTAAAAGTATGCCAGGCATGTGTGCACACGGTACCAAAGGTGGTGAGCAGTGGGGGGTGTGTGTGCGCATGGCACCCAAGGTGGTGAGCAGTGGAGGGCGCGTGTGCACACGGCACCCAAGGTCCTGAGTGGTGGAGGGCGCGTGTGCACATGGCATCCAAGGTCTGGAGCAGTGGAGGGCGTGTGTGCACACAGCACCCACGGTGATGAGCCGTGGAGGGTGCGTGTGCGCACATGGCACCCAAGGTCCGGAGCAGTGGAGGGCGCGTGTGCGCACGGCACCCAAGGTGGTGAGCAGTGGAGGGCGCGTGTGCACACGACACCCAAGGCCCTGAGTGGTGGACGGCGCATGTGCACACGGCACCCAAGGTCTGGAGCAGTGGTGGGCTGGAAGGGTCACGCTGTGTGAGACCCTGCTGCAGTACTTCCCTTCCTCTTGTCCACCCCTCGCTGTCCTCCCCTCCCTGTGCACATGCATGCTCTCTACCAGACAGAAGGGAGAGAAGAAAGAGATCTCTGTGGCATGAATGGTCTGTGGTGTTTTGAATAAATAAATAAGTGATGGAACACGTGTGTGTGGCTCACGGACTGGGAAGAGGAGGGAGGTGCAAGCCAGGTCCCAAGGCTGGTTAGAAGCTCCTGTGGGCCATGGCAGGGTGAAGGCTTTATTCTAAGGCAGTGAGGAGCCGCTGGGGGATGAGGAGAGGGCCTGGAAGGAGCTTTCCAAGGAGCTCCCGGCCTGCTGCACCACCACAGGAGGTGGGGGAGCCTCGGAGCGTGGCCCTGTCCAGATGAGAGGCGATGGCAGCTGCAGTGAGGTGGTGACACGGAAGAACAGGGGGAGGTCTGCCCCGTCATCTGTTTCGGAGGAAGAGGGCTCCAGATGGAGGGGTTCGGGACATAAAACTCACATGCCTTTGAGTCAGGACCACGTGGCCTTAGCTCACACTCGCATGCCGCCCAGCAGCTCTGTCCTTTCCTAAGAAGCAGATTCTGACCCAGGGAGGACCCTGCATGGCTGAAGAAACAAAGAAGGTACTGCCAACATATCGGGTCATTGGAAAAGCCATGGCTCATTTTTCATAGAAAAATGTAGGAAAATACATCACGGTTTTTCTGAAGACCCAGAAGTTGACCCGTGAGAAAGGCGGAGGCTGAGCGGTCGTAGAGAAGCAGCACCCCTTACGCAGCACGAGGGCCGGGCCGGTGTGCCCCGCCTCTGTGACGTCTGGGTGACAGGTCGGAGCTGGCAAGGTCAGTGGGCGTCACGGAACTCGCCGGTCCTCAGTGGGGCAGACAGGAAGCCCTTGCCCTGCCGCCACAGAGCTGGAAGTCCGTGGGCCCAAACGCCGAGCCTCGCCTGCCCCCACCCCCCTGGTGTGCACCTGACCGCTCCTCCTGGACGGCCTCACGCAGAGCCTGGGTGTCAGTGCTGCTGCCGCTTTGCCTCCCAGCAGCAGACCTGCCGTGGGAGGCGCAGGTAACGTGAGGCGTCACTGCCACCTCCTTGCTGACCAGGAGGTGAGGTCTGTCTGCGGTGCGGAAGGGAGGAAGGGGTGCTGCGCTGGGGAGGGCGCTGGGGTGGCACCCGCAGCTCTTTGTCCTCGCCTGGACTTGGGCTGGGGCTTTGAGGTTGACGCCCTCGGACACCCAGCTGCAATGTGCTGCCGGCCCCTGTGGGCACCTGTCTCCGTCCACTCTCGTGTTGCCGCAGACGTGCCTGGAACTGGTTGATGAAGTGTAGTGGTGGGGCCGCAGGTGGTGTGCAGTTAGCTAAGGCTTGTGGATCTCACGTGGGTGACTGAAAGCTCTGTGTCCTGGACCTGGTGGATTAAAGACCCAGTGGGCATGTGTGCATGTGTGCGTGTGTGCGTGTGTGCATGTGTGCATGTGTGCACATGTGTGCATGTGTGCGTGTGTGCGTGTGCATGTGCATGTGTGCGTGCCCAAACTCCTGAGAGGAGGATGGAGAAGAAGGGACTGTGGCATGGCCAGCCCCCCGGGGAGCTGCTTCCTCACCCCCGCTCTGGTGAGCACATATGCTTTGTAGCAAAAATAGGAAAAACAATGAAAAGAACAGAGGTTTGTTGGGCTTATGATTCTGGTGGCCGGAAAGGCCAAGAGCACAGCCTGGCACCTGGTTGAACTCTGCCGCATGGTGGTGCTGAGAAGCGGGAGGCCCAGCCCCGGCCCAGGCCTGTGCCACTTCCCGCCACGCTGAGGGCACGTCTTCCTCTTAAAGTCTCATCACCTCCCAGTGCCGTTGTATCGAGCCACAGCACCTGAGCCGTTGGGGACAGTAGCGGTGCCTTGATCTGAATTCTTACCTTGGTGGGCGCTGGCGGCTCTCTGGTTGTCACCCGGGTGTGCACACCGTCGTACGATTGTTGGGGGAAAGCGTGTGGGTGCAGATCACCCTGTCACCGTGGAAGGCGGCCTTCAGAGGCTGTGAGCAGACCAGCAAGAAGGCGGGAGGCTGGCAGCGGGTGGGTCGCACTCCCGTCTTCTCTCAGACGACTCGGATTCTCTGTCTGAATCTGCGATTGCATTTCTGTGATCTTGGCGACACTTTATTCTCAGTGCGCTCCGACTTCGCGGTGACAGAAAGGCCGGTGTTTTATGGGACAGTTTCCTTACGTGCAGAAGCACCGTGTACACATACAGCTGCTGTCATTCCTCGGCAACTCTACCGCTGGGCACAAATGACCCTTTGGGAAGCATGGCGCGTGGTGCCCCCGTCCTCGAGGACGCCGGAGCTCGTCAGCCCCTCGCCTCGAGCACGTCCGTCAGCTCCTTCTGCAGCTCCCGGTCTCCCCCTGTCCAAGCGCCTTCCAGGGAGGTCAGAGCTCAGACCCCCACGGAGGCAGGAGAGACGAGGTGAGCGGAAGTCAGACCCACCGCCTCGGGGTGGACGGGCGGCAGCCGGAGCTGTCGTGCTGTGGAGTCCGGGGTTCGCAGCGAGGCGTGGAGCCTGCCCTTGCTCTGACACCGTCTCCCTGCTCTCTGGCTGTCCCCCTCCCCCCGAGCCATCTGCTGGATCTGCCCACCAGAGAGGAGTGTGTATGGTGGGTGCACACCGTCCCCGGAGGGCGGGATGACCGGGCAGCCAGTGACTGTGCCCAGCCTCGCGCGGTCGCCGTTGCCTCCTGAGTCCCTAAGCCCCACCTACTCCGCCTCTGTCTACAAGTGGAGTTGAAAACCTGCAAGGACAAGCCACTTCGCTCCTTCTAAATAGGTCGCAGGGACGCTGACAGGTCATGGACCCAACGGGCCGCAAATAGAGCACGTCCCCGTGTGGCAGGCACAGGCGCTGGTCCTGGAGTGCCACCAGCAGACTCCGAGGGTCACTGCCCAGCATGGCGTCGTGTCTGCCTTGGGGGTGATGATGCCCACAGCCACCGACAGATGCCCGGCGTTTCCGCGTGTCAGGCCCCGTGCAGAGCCGGCTTTGTGACCTAGTTCAGCCTCACAGCCGATGCATGGCATGCCACATGTCGTGGGCAGAGGGTCTGCCCGAAGTGCAGCACTAAGCCGGGGCAGGTTCTGACCTGCAGCCAAGTGCCGGCTCCCATCCTCCTTGCTGGTTGGTGGGGACGGAAAGACACACTCTTGTGGCCCCAAATGCAAATGCTCTGGGCAAGAAGGTTCTTGGGGGTCACGTGTGTCATTTAAACTGGATTTGGTCATGAGAATCCCGGGGCTTGGCGAGGTTCGAGATAGGGACGCGCAGAGCTCCGGAAGGACTGACCTTAGAGGGACTTGGTGTCCCCTTTCCCGCTGTTGCTGGGGCCCAGGAGGGAGTGCTCCTGGGGCTTCGGCCGTGGAACTGGACGTATGAGTGACAGGGAGAACTGTGGCGCTCCTGACCACGGCACTGAAGACAGCTGTGCTGTGTGACTGGCAGTGCGTGCACTCTCCGCAGCTCGGGGCCGTGCCCCATCCCTGCACACACGCGAGCACAGGGAGCCCGCTCCCCTTCCTGCCGGCTGTCATCTGCATGGCCATGCTTGACAGGCGGCTCTGGCCTGCTCAGCCACCCAGCGTTGAAGCGTTCGCCCTGGTAGTCACTGCTGGGTCCTGGAGGGGACAAGCCTCTTCCCACGCCTCGGCCCTTTACGAGAAACGTGGCTGAGCCTGACCGACATCAGCCATGGCCGATCCACTCAGACCGTCCACCCGGCGTGTCTGGCTGCTGGGGATGGATCCTCCAGGGCCTGCGGGTGGCGTGGCAGCTCAAGGCCTGATCCCACGTGGCCGACTGGAGTTTAAGTTCCAGAGCAGTGGCTTGAAATTCACACCAGGCGCATGCGTGTGCCCAAAATCCCAAGAGAAGGGATTGTAGTGTGGCCATCCTCCCCTGGGGTGGTTACTCACGTCCCTCTCTCTGTCCCTCTGTGTCTCTTTCCAGCAAGTACATGTACCCTATGGCAAAAACCTGAAAAAAAATATTCTCCAAACAAAACTTCAAAAAATGTCTCTGAGAGAAGTCTATAATTAGTAACTGTTCTAATTTATCGCTGGCTCTTATCTTACACATTTGATTCAACTTGCCAAATCTTGGAGGTCACTCTGCTTACAGAGCACAGGATGACGTTGAGGTTCCCGGTGAGACGTGGGACTCGGGCAGGGTTCCTGCATAGCGGCCTGGCCGGAAGCCTCCGCACACCCGCAGTGCCTCTTTGGCCACGAGGTTGGCCACTCCACTCCGCCTGTGCACTTGCTAGTGGGCTCCCTGCTCTGGCCTCGAGACACTTTTGTGTCCACGTGGCCCCACACCGGCCTCTGTGCCTGCCGGGGTCTGCCGGCCACCTTCGAGTTCGGAGAAGGGGAAGTCGTGGCGGCCGAGGCATCTTTGTGACTTGCTGTTTAGTCACGATGAATCAGAGCCTTTACGAGAAACGGGTGGTGGCACGTGCAAGGCCCACTCGCCCGAGACGTGGACCTAGAGCGTGATCAGGGAAACTGCGGGTGCAAAGGGCTGTGCGTAGAGGGGCTCAGCGTCGCTCCGTGCTCTGCCTGGTCCGTGCCAGTCGGTCAGTGGCACGGCGTCATCGGGTTCTGGAGGGTGACTTTGGAAAACCCACGCTTGCCACGTGGCATCTGGGAGAGGAGGTCTGTGGTCTGTGGAGCTGCCCGGGAGGATGCTCTGGCCCGTCCCACCGCTGTCTGGAGGTGGTGCCCCTCAGGAGTAAAATGCAGACCGTGGTCCCAGCGCCACACCTCGGTGTCTACGCTGGGCCGGGCATTGCCAGCAGCTTCTCTGCGAGGCAGCTTCTCCTCGGAAGGTGGAAGGTGAGCGTGCGCAGTTACTAAGTTTCAGCTGGACCGTGCGGGTTCCTGGCCCCGCCAGCTTTCTGTAATGCACCACGTTCTGCAGGGCGACCCCCCGTGCACCTGGAAACGATGGGGGAGAGAGCCCGTCTTCGTTTTAGGAAACGCTGCAGGTTCTTTTCGGCAATTCAAGGTACAAGATGCCGAGTTGTTTTCGGACGTGATCAGTGGACCTGGTGTTCAGTGGAGGACGATGCATCCTGTGCCTTGCTGTGTAGACGTGGGAGGGCCGCTGACCGCGGGGCCCTGGCCCTGTTAGGAGCAGCCTGAGGCAGAGCCCTGCTGGGTGTTGCCCACGAGGGGCTTGTGCCCAGGGCATGGTGCCCTCGAGCCTCCGACTCGGGCGGCGGCAGCGTCCTTCTGCGTGACGCCTTAGCCCTTGTGATGGCCCGTGGCAGGCCGTGCTGGTGCAGCCCTGGACGCAGCCCCCACTGCCCTGCTGCGGTGCTGGGGTGTTAGGGGTAGTGGGGGTGCTTCCCTGCCCTGGGCCACTGCACTTTCACGCAGAGAGCAGTGGGAGAGTCCCCTGTGGGCTGGCAGCTCCCACCTGTCGATGAGAGCCCGGCCTCGAGGCCTGGAGGCCGGCTGGGCTGGTCCTCAGCATCCGTGTTCCTCAGCATCCGTGTTCCTCAGCATCCGTGTTCCTCAGCATCCGTGTTCCTCAGCATCCGTGTTCCTCAGCGTGACGCCGGGTGTCTGGCCTCGAGGCCTAGAGGCCGGCTGGGCTGGTCCTCAGCATCCGTGTTCCTCAGCGTGACGCCGGGTGACCGTCTGTGCAGGGCGCCCGTGGTGCTCCTGTCCTGGTGTTTTCAAAGGTCCAGGGACAGCCTGACTGCAGCCGCTGCCTCTGCGGACCAGTGGCACGAAGGCCTTGCTGCCCGGGCCCGGTCAGTGGCCGGTGGCCGGTGGTCAGTGTGGGCGGGTCCTTGGGGAAGCCCTACCTCCAGCGCTTTCTCGGCAAGGTCATGGGCCCGGAGGTTTCCACAGCACGTGTGCGTCCTTGCACACTGAACTGGGATGGAAACGAGACGGCGAGCGTACGTGGTAGACGCAGGGCGGAGTTCTGGGTTTACCGAGGACTACAGCCTGCCGCCCGCCCCGCCCGCCTTCCCTGGCCTTGGCTCTGATGTCCCAAGCAAAGCACGGTCACCACGTGTGCTCAGGGATGTGTTCTAGACCCAGTGTGGTACATGCCACGTGTCCTAGCCGCAGGGATGTGTTCTGAGGAATGCGTCGGTCGGTGACAGCATTGCATGATCATCAGTGCACGCGTGTGGGCCTCGGCGACACAGCCCGCTCCACACCCAGGTGAATGGGATGGCCCCTGGCCACGGCTACAGCCCTGCATGGCAGAGCAGACCGCGGACCGCCGTGACCCGGCAGTGAGGGTGTGCACCTGAGCAGAGACAGACGAGGTGCAGTCCAGACGCGGAGTCACGGACGAACAGCGGTCCCTGGGGACACGTCCAGGAAGCACCTGTGGGACTGGAAGCGGCTCTGGGAGAGGAGTGAGCAGCGACAAGGGGCGGGAAGGCAAGGCCCTCACGTGCTATCACATGGGAGTACACAGGAGCTGTCACCAAGACCTCCACGTGCTGTCACGTGGGAGCACGCGGGAGCTGTCACCGAGGCCCTCACCTGCTGTCACGTGGGAGCACGCGGGAGCTGTCACCGAGGCCCTCCACCTGCTGTCACGTGGGAGTACACGGGAGCTGTCACCGAGGCCCTCACCTGCTGTCACGTGGGAGTACGCGGGAGCTGTCACCGAGGCCCTCACGTGCTGTCACGTGGGAGTACGCGGGAGCTGTCACCGAGGCCCTCACGTGCTGTCACGTGGGAGCACGCGGGAGCTGTCACCAAGACTTCCACGTGCTGTCACGTGCGTATGTGGGAGCTGTCATCGAGACCTCCACGTGCTGTCACGTGAGTACACAGGAGCTGTCACCGAGGCCTTCACGGTGCCCCTTCTGCACCGTCCCCCGTCCTCAGGTGCTCCTGTGCCGGCCCTCACACTCTCCCAGCCCTGGGACCCCATCTCCGTCCCCGCTGGGACCCGCCGTCATACTGGGCACTCCCGAGCACTCTGTGTCAGCCTCTGCCACGTGGGACATGCAGGGTTTGTCTTTGCACGTCTGAGCGCCGCCTGCAAGCCACCTGGAAAAGAGCCGCTGGCCCGCGAGGTCGCCGTCATAAGGGGACCACACCAGGCACCAGCGTGCGTGTCCCCAGACGGTCCTGAGGCCACAGGCCTCTGCAGGAAGTGTTTTCGTGTCCTCACAGACGCCGTGGACTGGGCCAGAGGCGTGTTTGAGGGGCGCCTCCATGTCGCCACCGTCGAGACCTGCGGCAGGAGCCGGGTGTGAGGTTCCCACTGTGGCGTTGTTTGTGCAAAATGTCGGCTTTGGGACTGGGGTGACCGGCCTGTGCTAGGACCTCGCAGTTATAATAGGGACTGTCGTCAGACCCATGGCAGACGGGGTGCTGGGGGCCATGAGGGGTCCCTGAGGCACCACGCCCAGTCAGCGGGGGGGGAGCGGCCTTGTCGTGTCTCCTCAAAGTGTTCTGGGAATTTCAGTGTCTCCAGAGAGCAGGGCCTAGGAGCCAGGGGGCAGGGTGCCCAGGCCCTGAGAAGACTGAGCGGCCTGCCTCCCGCACTGCCTGGGGGCCCGGGGGAGTACCTGGGGTCCCGAGCGCCTTCCCTAGGGGGTGGGCGGCACCGGCCACGGCTCCAGGTCGGCCCTGCAGGCACAGCTGCCCGTGTCTGTGAAGCCAGGACGTGGGGTCCTTTCTGCCCTGCTGACCCAGGGGCTCCTGGTCACGGGCCCCCGCCCACTGTCCTGTCCAGCTCCTGGGCTAGGAGCCTCCCTCCTGGCAGGGCAGTGTGGCTGGCTCCCAGGTCCCTTCCTGTCCCTGAGGGAGACCAACCTGTGAAGATGGCAAATGCACCCGAGGTGGCCCGTGCTTGCCGTCCTGTCTCCGTGCCCAGGCCGGGGGCCCGCAGAGGCCCAGGAAGGTGCACCCCCGCCCCAGAAGACTGCCGGAAGAACCCGGCACTGTCCCACCAGGACTTCAGGTGTTAGAGCCGGGCGCTCCCTCCTCTCCCTGCACGGTGCTAGGAACTCCGCTACGACAGACCAAAGCTCCTTCTCTACAGTCAGGATTCCTGTCGGGAAAATTTGGAAACCAGTTCCCCTTCTCACTAAGCAGGTGCTGGCCTGTGGCTGTGCGTTCACCGCTAACGAGCCCGTAATGAGCAGAAAGGCCCGGTGGGGGGACATGGGCGTCCACCGGGGAGAGGTAGCTCTCCTGCCGGGCTGGGTATTTACTGGACAGCTCCTGTCGCCCGCCCTGCACGTGGCACTCCGGTCAGGTCTGATCGGCCTTGGGCCCGCGTCCCTGTCCCTGTCCCAGGGCCCTTCCACTTTGTCGGACACAGTTTCCTGGGCTGCAGACTAAGCACGTGTCACGTGCAGGGACTTCGCGTGGCTGCGCACCGAGTGAATCGCAGCAGCGGCTCGCAGCGCTGTCGCCGTCGTGGCCCTCGTCGCCTGTCGATGCTCTGAGACAGTGGCCGCACGCGGTCCAGGTCGGGGCTGCCCTGCCCGGCACACGCCTGTCCGCAGCAGGGCCTCAGTGCGTGCCCCCATCGGTGTGTTCGTCTGCAGAGAAGGTGCGACCCGGCCCCTCCGCTCAGTCCCCCGCCCGCCTCTCGCGCCGTATTGCTGTAGACCCCCAGGCTCATTCCAGCAGCTAGAGAATTTTTTATTGAGACTGGAAAATGTACTTAGTTTTTAAAGAAATTTATTTCGTATCGATGACCCTGGTTTCGAGCGCCTGGCCCGTGTGTGTCTGTGCCCCAAATCCCAGCAGGATGGAGATGCAGAGGGGAGGGATTGTTGGGGACCACGCTCCTGGGCGCTTTTCCCCCCATCTCTCTCTCCAGGGTGAGCACACGTGCCGTCTGGTGACTATAAAAAAAGGCCTTAGAAAACAGTAATGGCTCAGTTTTTCTTCTGTACTTGGAAAGGCCAAACCATACAAACAAGTGTTTCACCCAAAAAGAAATAGGAATAAAAAATGAAAGCAAAGGAGCAAGGATGTACAGAGAGAGGGAAACACAATTTCCCCTTTATCGGTGTCTTACGTGTTATTTAAGCATTATTTAGGCAGGTCTCCCTGTGTGGCCGTCCTGCACTGCGGGCTGCAGGCGTGCGGGGTACCTGCCTCCGCAGGGGAGGGCCAGCCCGCAGGGGGAGGGCCAGCGGCTCGAGCGGCTTCGTAGCTCAGGAGGCGGCAGCGTGCTCCGGGCGGCTGGGCGGAGACGGCCTTCGGCCCCTGGGTCTCCCATTCTCGTCTCCTCCGTCCGGCTCCTGACCTGGCTGGGGCACACATCGCCAGGGGGGTGGAGGGGAGTCCCGTGACCCTGGAGGAGGAGTAGCCTTGGGAGCTCTAGGGTTAGGGCCCGACAGCTCGGTGGCACCGTCACGAGAGAGAGCCGGCACCTGTACAACACCAGGGAAGGTTGGCACCCGGGAGACAGGGCGGGTGCAGGAGCAGGGCTGGACACACTCGGACGCACTCGCAGGCACGCCCACGCAGAGACCCCGGGCCAGCTCACACACTGCTCCAGGTCGTCGGGAAGGGCAGGTGCCATGGGCACGCCCTCGCAGAGACCCCGGGCCAGCTCACGCACTGCTCCAGGTCGTCGGGGAAGGGCAGGTGCCATGGGCACGCCCTCACAGAGACCCCCGGGCCAGCTCACGCACTGCTCCAGGTCGTCGGGAAGGGCAGGGTTGCCTTTTTCTCTCTTGCTTTGCAAGAATGAGTCGTGGCTTTCCCAACAACCCAACAGGTGGAGAGTAGAGGTCTAGAAGAGGTGGCAATTTGGGACGCAGTGGGTATGGCGTTGTAGTCTTGGGCACTGGAGAGCTAACCCAGGGAGGTATTGAAGGTAGGGGAGGGCCAGGGACAGGGCCGGAGACCTGCTGGTTCGAGACCCAGCAGTGGAGACTCCAGCCCCTGTACCCACAGCAGCTGGGCGCAGAGACAGCGTCAGGAGTTCCAGGAAATCACTGCGGGGGTGTCTTGTTTTGTTTCCAGAGAGCCTGGAGGAACCACCGATGTGGGCTTTCGAGGAGGGCCACGGCTCCCACCCCCCGCGGCCGCGCCAGGATGGGGGGGACCGTGGGCGGGTGACCTCAGCCGATGTTTGTAAACAGGACGAGTCTGCGTCAGCCCAGGAGCCTCAGCTGGTTGGTTGTCAGATGGGGGACTGCTCGTGCCTTGGAGCCGTCTGACGGGGCCGCGGAGGGAGGGTCTTGCTGGACGGGAAAGCGCCAGGAGGGCGGCCGTGCTGTCCTCCTGTGTCCGACCCCTCCCTCCCTCGCCCCCCCACCCCACCCTCCTCCCACACGGCCTCTAGGATCTGGTCTCTCTGCAGACGCTAGAAATCATCGCCCTTTTACCCTGACCGAGGCTCAGGAAACCGTCACAAGCGGAGACAACCTCGGTGTGCCGACTTCTTGGTTATCACCGTGGATGTGGTTTTAATGCTCAGGGCCGGCAGCTGGCATGGCTGAGGGTGCTAGATTCCGACATGACCGACTGCAGTTCGAGTCCCAGACCTGGTGGCTTGCTGTCTTACTTCCTTTCTCTCTGTGTCCTTCTCTGGTCAAATAAAAATAAATAAATAAAGTTAAATAAATAATTCTTCAAAAATAATAATAACTTCCAAGACTCCCACGTTCCTGTGTGCTGACCAGCATCGCCCTGTTGCGTGAGACTAGAGGGCGGATGAGCCTCGGCGAGGCCTGGGTGCTCCGGGGTTTACGGCGGGGCCGCAGCCCCAACAGAGAGCCCTGCACACGCGGCCCTTCCTGAGGAGCCCAGCCCGGCTCGCGCCCCTCCGTCAGGCCGCAGCGGAGACCGACTGTCCCCGAGGCATTCTCGGGACCTGCCTGAGAGAAAGTCGAGTAGCAGACCCACAGACAGCGTCCCCCAGGGTCAGGCCGCAGGTCAGGCCAGTGTCCGTGACAGGAGCGTGTCCTGGTGCAGCAGGCCCCAGCACTGTGTGAGCTGACGCCGAGCTCTGACACATGCCAGGCCGGGGGCTGGTCCCAGAGCCTGCTGCCAGGCGTCCTGCATGTGGGCGGTGAGCGAAGGCCTCAGCTCCAGCGGCTGGGCTGCCGTCCTGTCAGGGCAGCTGGGCGGGCCGGCTCGGTGGCCTAGCAGTGGCACGTGCCCACGAGCGGGCCGGTCCACGTGGACGGAGGCAGGCCGGTGTCCCAGCCCACATGCACACTCAGGTGCACACCCCGGGATCCTGGCAGGCTGAGAAGCCTGGGGGGGTTCAAGGAGTGAGACTGCGGAGGGCACTTTTCTCTCTGTCTCTGTCTCTCTTGTGAAAGAGGAAATACATCTTTGAAAAAATGTGAACACTAATTCAGCGCGGTGAACTACAAATTCGCCAACATGGCTCTGTTCCGGGGAGTGGCAGGAACCGGAATCTTGTGGGGACTGCGTCCGTGACGGCCACATGCGTGGCATGCGGTGGGGGTGGCATGGAGGGAAGGAGAGGGCGGGACGTGTCGGACTGCACGGACCGCACACACTCACAGGACATGGTCAGCATGCGGCGTGAAGTCAGGAAGCCTGCTCAGGGGTTCCCAAGTTCACGTGTTACCCATGAGCAAGAGCGGTGGGCGCGTGTCACTTCTGCTCTTCGGCTCCGACTCTGTCCTGCCCAGCGAGGCCGGCCGGCGTGTCTGTCCCCGCGTCTGAGAGGGCATCACTGAGCCTTGGGAAGGGCCATTACCCACCGTTAGTGTCCGAAGTCCCAGTTTCCCCGCCGCTTCTGACGTGGTCTGCAGCACTCGGCCCCAGAGGCCTCTGCCGGGGGCACGGCTGCCCGTGGATACCTCCCGGGTGCACCGTGGGCCACTGGGCTGCCCGTGCTTTTGTTTGTTTTTTGTTTCCTGTGGGGAACATGCGCTCACCGCACGGTGAGGGGTGAGAAATCACCCCAGATGGGATGGCCACGCCACAATCCGTTCTCCTCCGTCCTCCTCCCAGGACCTTGGGCACGCACACATGCCTGGCATGATCTTCAATCCACCCGGCCTGGGGCTCGAACCACTCACTTGGTCATGTGAGGTCTACCCTTCTCAACCTCTGTGCTACCTGCTGGCCCACGAGAACCACACTTTAAGTTTCCTTTTCTTGTAAAAGGAGTCCTAGGCCAAGGTTCCCAAGTGGGACTTTTCACAATAAACACAGATCACAAGATTTCGCAAAAAAAAAAACACTTGAAAAGAGGCGGGAGCTGACAGATGCCGCGGAAGGTCTGGCGCGGACTCAGGAAAAGTGCGGCACAAACTTAACTCCTTTCGAGACAGCAGGGTGCCTCCGTGGGACAGATGCTCACGCGGTCGGGGCCTGGGCCCGCCTGGCAGGGCCCTTGCCAGGCCCGTCAGGCTGCAGGTGCGCAGTGCAAGGCCGCGTCCTTGGCTGCGTGGCCGCCTCCGCCCTGCTGCCCGCGTGCAGCCCGCTGGTCTGAGTGGGTCGTGGCCGCTCGTTTCCCTCTGGGCACCTGACACGGAGGCCCCACCGTCTCCACACTTCTTCCATGTCGTAAAGTGTCCTCCCCTCCCAAGCCGAGGGGCAGAGCCAGGTGGGAAGCGAACGAGCCGGCTGTGCCCCGTCCAGCCTCTCGGGGCCGCGTCCTGAGTCTGTCTGCTGGAAGATGCGCCCGCGCCCTGCCCTCTGGCCACGTCGCCTGGTGCCTATCGCAGTGACAGCTGTGTTTGTGCGCCAAGACGCACAGAGTGCACAGACAAGGGCCTGCCTGCCGCTCACCCTGGAGAAGTCCCCTTCGCCCGTGAAGGGACTGGCTCGCTGCCATCCGGGTAGGAAGATACGGGCCCGTTTTCTGGTGGTGCACAGGGCCAGGTTGCGAGTCCCAGCCTGTCCCTCGTGGCTGGGGCAGGATCAGCCGCTCGCCCTTGGCCGTCACCCTGCCAAATGGCCTTCGCGGGACAAGCTTAGCAGACGGGTCTCTACTGCCATCTTCCTTTGTCTCTGCCTCTCTCACTTCTCTGCTTTCTTGAAATGTTATTTCTTTAAAAAAGTGACTATTTTTCCCATTAAAAGCAACTCAGGGGTCCTTCAAAGTAGCCCAAAAATGTAGAAAGCAAAGATACAAAAAAATACAGAGAAGGACTATAGAGGGTAAGAGAGCCATCAGCGTGAGGGCTGAAATACTACCTTTTTTTCTTTTTTTTTAAAGTGGAATCTAAAAGGCATCTCCAGTCCCACCAACCAGTGAAGAGTACTACTAACACTTTGGCATACTTCTGGCTAGTTTCTATTTTAATTGGCTTTTTAAAATATAATTATGATCTGGGGACCAGCAGTTAGCATAATGGCTGTGTTACTGGACTCCAATGTAGTCGACCGCGGTTCGAGTCCCGGACCTGGTGGCTTAAACTCAAGCCAGGCGTGTGTGCATATGTGCCCAAGATCCCAAGAGGAGAAAGGAGGAGAAGGGATTGCGGTGTGGCCATTCCCCCCTGGGGGGTGATTTCTCACTTTCTGTTTCTCTGTCTCTCTCTGTCTTTCTGGTGAGCGCACACGCCCTATGGCAAAAACCTCCCCCCCAAAAAAAGAAAAAAAAATACATATAATTATGATCACAGAATTACACATCTTAAACATGTGTGTTTATCAAGTGTCTTAAAAGAGTTGATGGAAAATGATTATGAAAAAACTGTGCATGGATTTTGATCCTTTTTGCACCAAGTAAAATCATATTTTAATTTCATTTTTCTAGAAACTTCTTGAAATCCCTTTATGTATATATAGATGGATGGATGGATGGGTAGACTGATAAATACATAGTTAGAGCAACTTTTACAAAACAGTTCATCCATGCAACTTATACAAGAGACAAAGACACGAGAAAAAACCCACTAAATTCTCCCTCTCAGCCCTTTTGTGAATACCTGATTTCCTTCCTGTGTTTACGCATTTTTCCTTTCGGCTTTTACCCCGTGCACACACAAGAGAACGCACGTGTGCCTGCTTCCTGACACCAATGTCAGACCCCCCGTCGGGCTGCACGGTGGCCCTTGCTGTGCTTCACGAGCATCCCAGAGGTCGCGCCAGACCACGCGTGTGCGACGGCGCCTTGGTGCTTTCTGGCAGCTTCCCAGCGTCTCTGCCTGGACGCGCTGTACCTGCAGTGCTGTGTGAGGGTCACCCGGGCTGTGTCCGTCTTTGCCGTTACCCACAGCGCTGCAGTGAGGCCTGCGACCTTTCCAGGGGGTGGTGTGGCTGTGGGGGAATTCTCAGAATTGGAATACGAGGTCACACACTTAGTCACATTGTGGTAGCCAGGACGAAGTCGCCCTCGTTAAAGTCCTGCCACCTTCTCTCCAGCCTATGGTGCATGAGCGTGCCTGTTCTCCCTCCTGTTACTGAAACTAACATCTGATTATCTGATAAGCAGAAGATGGCGCTTTGCAGTCTTATCGATTTGAATTGCTCTGACCGTGAGTAATCCTGTGCCTCTCTTCATGGATCTCAGAGCCACGTCCATGCCTTCACTTCGAAGTGTGGGCTCCCGTGCCTCATCTGTGTTCTGCTCGGGTCCTTGTCCTGAGCCGAGGACGCCTCTGCAGATGGGAGCCAGCGTGTCTGGGGCAAGCTCGTCTCCGCCCTCACTGCCCACCCCGCTCAGTATCTCTGTAGCCGGAGTCTGACTGCCCGCACGTGTGACCTGCCCCGCGCCAGCATTCTTTAGGAAAAAAGAAACTCTGAAATCACGAATTCTTGTGCTTTCGCAGCCTTCGTTTCCATTCTGACCTTTGACCTATCTGGAACTTATTTTGGTGTGAGACGAGATTGGCGTTCGATGTCTTACTGCGTGGGTCACGAGGCGGTGCACAGCCCGGGCCACTCAGCTCTCCCGTAGTGCGGAACCCATCACGACCACCCAGGGACGTCGACATAGCCCTGTCCTGCACTGCTCGTGTGCGAGAAACTGGTGTAGGCATTGGCCTACAGGCGTATCGCTTACGCCTGCTATGGAGGCTGCCAAATTCCCCCCGAGAACACAAGCAGGTGCACGGGTTCCCCGGTGTGCCCTGGCACGCCTGTCACATACAGCAGTGTTCTCTGTAGCCGGCTTTATCCAGCTTCTCCATGGGACTCCATTGCTCCCCTGTGTGCAAGCTGGGTGCCACACCGTTTTAGTTACTGTAGCTTTATAGGTATTTTCAAATCTGATCGGACCAGTTACTCTTCAAAACTCTTACCTTTCAAAAAAATTTTTGCTATAGGGCGTGTGCGCTCGCCAGACAGACAGAGAGAGACCGAGAGACAGAAAGCGGGAAATCACCCCCCGGGGGGGATGGCCACGCTGCAATCCCTTCTCCATTCTCCTCTCGGGATCTTGGGCACGCACGCACACGCGCCCGGCATGAGTTTTAAGCCACCAGGTCCGGGACGCGAACCGTGGTCGGCTATGTGGGAGTCCAGCGACATAGCCATTACGCTAACTGCTGGTCCCCTTACCTTTCAAAATTTTGTGCAGGGGCATATATACTATTTTTAATTGAATTAGAATGGCAGGATACTTTTATGGGCCTGTGAGCAGTTTTTGGGGAAAAAATAGAAGTGTTTTCAATGGGAAATTTCGTTTTGTTTATATAGCTCAGTGATTCTCACAGATTCACACGAACGACTTCTGAGTAGTGAGGAGAGAATCCAGCCCAGCTTATCCTCTGTACAAAGTGCCTCTGCTCCTTGCCTGCGTGTTCAGGTGGTTAGAGCGGAAGATGCCTTCCCCACTCCCGTACAATCACCAGCTGTGTCTTTCTCCATTTCTCCTTCCTCTCATTCTTCACCCGACAGGCGATCAGGTTGTGTGTTCGCTGTACCTAATAGGTTTTTTTCACTCCCTCCTACCTCTGCCAAAAGATCATCTTGATCTAAAAAGTGACATGAACTGGGCCAGCCAGTGGTATGGTGGTTGAGGGGGCTGGATACTCCATGGCTGAATGCGTGGTTCTGGTCCTGGACCCAGCAGCCTGAAAAACACAGCGAGCATATGTATGTACGCATGCCCAAAATCCTGAGAGGAGGGGGAGATGGCAGGGAAGGGATTGCAGTGCAACCACCCCAGTGGGGAGGGCTTTCTCATATCCCTCTGTCTCTCTCAGGTGCCCTCTGCCAAAAATAAATAAATGGCATGAACTTTAGCAAATTTGGAGACTGTAGGAAGGCATGGGAGAGTAAGCTAAGGTCACCCTTACGTGACCTCAGAGACAGCCGCTATTGGGTGTTCACGTATTTCTCTATTTTATAAGCCTGTAATAGGTGTGTGCATCTGCAACACGCACACATGTGTGATACGTATGCAGACATGCAGACTGAGACTGCAGGCTGCCCTGTTCATGTCATTTGCTGCTTTGCAAGGCCTGCAGTGTTGTGGGAAGAGCTGCATCAGGCCCCTAGTTCTGGAAAAAGTGCACTCTGAGAGGCCAGGCAGTGGGCAGCGGCCAGACGGGACCCACATGGGAAGTCCCCAGTTCACGTCCTGGGCCCTCCCTGAGCACAGCAAGTGCATGCACTTGGCTGCTGGGGCCTGGGCGGACCGAGGAGTACGGGCCTGCTGGGTGCCCTCCGCCTGCCTGCCTCTCTCCATCTGTCTGCATTTGTCTGTCAGCCTCTCTGTCCGTCTGTCTCCTCTCTCATAGAAATAAAACTCACCCCCAAAGCATGCTTCTAGTGTTCCGGTGGGGCGAGGTTGACCCCGGACCTCGGCCTGGCCTGTCTCACGGGCAGGCTGCGTTCTCCGTCCTCCCCGTGCTCTGCAGGCGGCCCCGCTTCTTCAGCTGCTCGCTGAGGGGTGGAGGAGGCCGATGACAGGTGGCCTGGGGAGCAGTCGGGCCCTGGGGCCTTGCCACGTCGGCCGGCACCTGCGAGGAACGGCCTACTTCGCAAGCAGCCTGGACGCTGCTCTCCACGACCGGGTATGGAGGCAAGGTGGCTCTGTGCGGAACCCCCGGGGGCTGAGCCAGGGACCCCGAGGGCCTCTGGAAAGAGGCCAGTCTTTCCTGCTGGGAGGGAGACGGGAGACGTCATTGACCGAACCGCGGTCGTCTGCTGGGTGGCGGTTCAGATGCCTTTTGGTTGACCGGCGTGACCCAGCTCCGTCGGCATCCACGCCCCGAGAGCTGTCGAGTTCCACACAGCCGCTCCTTGGAACCACATCGGACGTGAGGAACTGCCGCTCTAGAACCCGGGAGGCAGGGCCACAGGTGCACGTGAGCAGACCGGAGGCCTCTGCCCCCAGGGGACGGATAACAACCACAGAGACAGAGACCTGAGTGGAGAACAAGACTGGTCGGGAGAAAGGGGGTGAAGGGGTGTGAGCTGGCCGGTGACAGCGCACGGAAGTCGCCAGCCGCTCTGCTGAGAGTCGCACACAGGGCTCCACGCAGGCTGCGGGGCCAGTCCTTGCTGGTCTGCCGGGTCGGTACTCCCCGGTCCAACAGGTCGGTCCTCGCTGGTGCGCAGGGTCGGTACTTCCCGGTCCGCAGGGTCGGCACTCACTGGGGGTTCTCGGAATGTGCTTTTGCATTTGGGGTGGGGGGCTACTCTATTTTTGAGTATTTTTGTTGATGTTGGTGCAAGCTGTTCTTTCTTTTTCTAAGTGAGCTTGAAAACCAGGGAGCGAATAGAAGAGGCCACCAAAGGCAGGAAGTATTTTCGGAGCGCGTCCAGGGCCTGCCGTACCACTGCGACACACACGGGACGTCGGAAAGCCAGTGTAGACCTGGAATTACTCCGGGTTTGGGCAGTGACGCGGCTGGACCCACACGGTCCGGTTCTGCATCCCGGGACCTCTGGAGCATGCGGGGCACAGGCTTGCGTTCCAGCTGGCAGGACAGTGTCCAGGGTGGGGCGTTCTAGAGCCAACGAAGGTGTGCCAAGCTGGAGTGTGGCACTGCCCTAGGGAAGGACTGAGGAGGGGATGGCGGGCGGCCACCCACGCTCGCCCTCGTCCGGCGAGTACCTGCGGCACCCAAACACTGTGCTGGTTGTCATGGCTGAGTGGGGAGAGCCCTACCGCGGCGCCCTGGGCATGGCTGGGTCCTTGCCTGGGTCGTCCAACCAGGGGCTCAGGGACATGCGGCCGGAGCCACAGCAGGGCCTGCACACAGGACACACAGCCATCGTAGGGTACCTCCCGGCGTCCCCATTCACGATTGGCTGGTTTCCTACAAGCTCACCGTGTAAGGCGGCCTTGCCCTGTCTGGTCACCCTTTAGAGGGGGACAACAAATCCAGTCACCAGTTCTGCGAGTGACCACGGCTGGCCTAGCCAGCACCTGTCCTCCCCGCTTCCTTATGGCTAGAACTTGACGCGGTTGAACAACACTCCAGCAAGATCACGGAGCGGCGCACACGCCCTCCGCGTCCCCACCCCTGCGCAGAGGGTGGCCGAACAGCTACGGCTCAGCCAGAGTGGGGTGGGGACGGACAAGCGAGGACGACTCCAGGGGGGCCTGGGAGTGGGGCTGGCGCTTGGCTCTCAGCCCCTCCCCTTGTCCCGCGTCTCATCCAGGACCACGCGGGGACCGTGAGACACCTTTAAGGGCAGCAGTGGAGCCTCACGCTAAGAACAGGGCCTGGTGTCCGCTCCCCAGAACGCCTCGGGCTTCTCCTTCAGTTAGACAGAGCACGGCCGAGGTTCATGCAGCTTTGTTCGAAGGTCTCTGCCGCTCGCAGCTGAACACGACACCCATAAATGTGAGGTATTATTTCCCCGGATTATCATGATGTGGCTGTAACTCACACCCGGTCAGCAGTCGAAGGAGTCCCTGCCCTTCCTCGGCCACTCACCAGATGTGCTCTGCATGAAAACAAAGCCCTCCCAACCCAGGCTGCACAGGTCATGTAAACAGTTTAGAAAACAAAGCCGGCAGGAGGCCGCTGCGGGCAGGTCCGTGCTTCGGTGCCAGCACAGCTGTGCTCGCTGCTGCAGGAGACGGCCGCTCTCTCTGCAGACCCTGGCGGATGGGCAAAGGGGCCTGGAAGGCAGTCTAGACCCGAACGTGCAACGCAGGCGTGAGCTCCCCCTCGTGCACTTACGTTTGGGGAGTGGCCCTTCCCGTTTCCCCTCCTGCCAGGGTGGCCAGGGAAACCTGCCTCCCAGCAGTGCAGACCCTCTGCCTCCGCAGCCGAGTCAGCCCCTCGAATCGGTGTCATTTGCTGCTTCTGGGAAAGGTCAGGTGTCAGCGAAGGAGCCCGTGCTGGAAGCACCTGCCAAGGCGGGGCCCGGGTGGCCATCTGCACAGGACGGCCTTCCTGGGGCAGACCCCTGCATCCCGAGGCTTTTTAGGAAGCTGAGGGACAAACATCTGGGCAGAAAGGCATCAGGGGGGAGGTGACAAGCGGCGAGAGGTCCTGGGGGCACAGGGCAGGGTCGACAGATGTTAGGAGAGCGGTGAGTCGGGCAGGGGTGCGAGGGAGGGTGGCGCAGGTGCAGACAGCAGAACAGATGGCGGCGTGTCTGGGGCTGGCAGCTGGCTCCAGAAGGGCCGCGAATCCGTCCAGGAAGGAGATGGCGGTACGCCCTCGGGGGCAGGACGTGGCGGGGCTGGGCTCACCTTGGATCTGAGCACACAGGTCCCTTCGGCCCTCTGGAAAGCAGTTCAGAAACACCCGCAGCCTCTCATCGGTGCCCGAGCCCTCAGAAGCGTGTCCAGAACAGTCGTTCGGAGCCTCGTGTTCTCCGCAGATCGTGCCCTGTGTGGGTTCAGCCGCTGCACAGCCAGGACGAGCAGGGCGGACGGCTGGCGATGCTAAGGGGCTCGGCGTGCTCGTTTAACAGAGGCTCTGCAACCCTGCAGTGTGTTCAGGGGCCAGCTGGTGCGTGGTGGTCAAGGCATCTGGATCCCACCTGGCCAACGGGGTGGTTTGAGTCCTGGACCCAGTGGCTTGAAAAACACGCCAGGCTCACGCGTGCACACGGCCACAACCCTGAGAGGGTGGAGGGGAGGGGCTGTTAGCAGGGCCGCCCGAGGGTGCTTGCTCACTCCTTCCCCTCTGTCTCTCTGTCTCCAGTGAGTGTGCACACCCTACACAAAACAGTTTTTCAAAATGTATTCAAGAGAAAAATATGAGAAAAGCTTGTCAGATCGAGAACGTGATGAGCGACGTAGCGTCAGATACGTCATCATCGTAACTGGGGAGGCGGGGCCAAGTACTTCCAAGGACGAAGAGCTGGGACACAGGTGGCGGGGAGCCGTCCCCTGGAGTGACGGTGCCGTCAGGGCTCCTCACGTGCCAGCTGGGTGTCCACGGCGTCGGGGGTAGGCCGGGCAGCGGGCACGCCTCGCTCCCGGAGGGCCGGTGGTGTCTAACTCCTGTGGCTGGAACCGGTCACTTCCCGAGAGCTCTCGGAAGGACCGTCAGCTCCACGTCGGTCCATAGGAACCAGCGCAGAAGGACGGCGGGTGTAGGCGGCCTCTCTCGAAGACACCCCTCGCTGCGTCTTCTCCCCTCACAGCCTGGGTGGTGGGGGCAGCACTGGGCACCGCCGGACAGGCCGTGGGGCAGTGAGCGAAGGCCTCAGCTCCAGCGGCTGGGCTGCCGTCCTGTCAGGGCAGCTGGGCGGGCCGGCTCGGTGGCCTAGCAGCGGCACGTGCCCACGCGGGCCGGTCCACGTGGACGGAGGCAGGCCGGTGTCCCAGCCCACATGCCCACTCGGGTGCACACCCCGGGATCCTGGCAGGCTGAGAAGCCTGGGGGGGTTCAAGGAGTGAGACTGCGGAGGGCACTTGTCTCATTGTCTCTGTCTCTCTTGTGAAAGAGGAAATACATTTTTGGAAAGGGAAGTGAACACTAATTCAGCGCGTGAACTACAAATTCACCACCACGGCTCTGTTCCGGGGGAGTGGCAGGAACCGGACTCTGTCAGGCCCGATGCTTGTGGGGACTGCGTCCGTGACGGCCGGCTACTGACTTGCCCTGGAAGGGTGTGCCCGCAGGCTCTGCACCGGAAGCAGGTCCTTCCCAGCGGACACCCCGTTCTTCCGAGAACTGCTCATTTCACATGCTTTCTGTGGTGACCATGGAAAGAAAGCTAGATTTGAAATAAAAACCAAGGAAGGGGAGGAGCCGGGAGCCGCGTTAGCCATGACGGCACAGCCTGCGTTTTGTTCTGTCGTCGAAGCAGCTCTCGCTCCCCTGGAAGTCGACGAGGCGATGGAGCCTGTGCACGGCAGTGAGAGTGACAGGAAGGGAGGGGACACACTGCCAGTGTGATCATGCCCTTCTGCCGGCCTCCACCATTTGGTCCTGCTCACACACTGGCCAGGCCGAGCCGGCCCCCGGCGGGGACTCGAACCATGGCTGCTGGTGGGCTCTGGCTCCCCTGTGCAGCACATCCCCCCATACCAAATCTCCTTCTGTCCCAGAGCTGTCCTAAAGGTCTGTCCAGCTGTCACTGCGGGTGTCGCCATCCCTCCCGCTGTGTGCCAGAGAGGCCCAGGGCCAGGGAGGCGCCAGGAGCCGTGAGCAAAGCCGTTCAGCACGCCTTTGGGGTACCCAGACACTGCTGCAGCGTCGGCCTGCCCGGCTCGGTGTCCTGCAGACAGGGCTGCGGGTGAGATGAGGGCTTTCTGCCACCCGAAGAACCGAGCTGCTGGGACATGGAGCGGGTTCACACGCGGAAGGCCTCGTCCCAGGTCTGGAAGAGCTCCCAGCCGCTGCCCGCCGCCGCCTCGTCGCCCTGGCAGCTGAGAGCCTTGTCAGCCCGAGCTCGGTCGTGTTTCTTCACGCCCCGGATGCCTTCCCCTTGGTCTGGCTGTGGCTGTGTCCGTGACTTCCGAACCCTCTGTCTGCTGGCCCTGGCCACCTCCCCTGCAGCAGGGATGAGTGTGGACGGTCGCAGGGCTGTGCTGCAGTGCCAGGCCGAAGGCCGTCTGCCCTACTCCCACCCGGGCCCCACCTCTCCTGTCCCTGCCCCAGGCCACACCCTCCCCTCCAGGATGCCCCTCCTGATTCCCGATTCCAGAAATGGCCCCGCGTTCTCTCTCTGTCCCACTGCACGTTAATTCTGCTTTTTGATTACTTTATTTATATTATTATGTTAAAATTTGCTATAGGGCACATGTGCTCACCAGACAGAGACACCGGGGTTGAGGGGGAAGGTGAGAAAGCAAGCCACCAGGTCCGGGACTTGAACAGCGGCTCGCCATGTGGCGGTCCAGCACCTCAACCACACGCCACCTGCCGGCCCTGAACGCTGCTTCGTGTGGAAGACCCCCGACCTTATTGAAGTGGTCTCTGTCTTTGAGGCTGTTGTGGAGCCAAGGGCGTCCTCGGGGCCCGCCTGGTTGTGCAGGTGGATGCCCATGTCCCCTGCCGCGCGGTGACTCGGGAGCACGCCACCTCTGAAGTCGCAGTCCCGTGGCTAAAGCAAACGGCAGCTCTGACAGAGGCCAGCTGCTCAGGAGCCCTGCTGGGTCCAGCCTGTCCATGGCTGTGTGGAGACGGAGCAGGGCCGGGTCTGGAGAGCGGGGGGTACCCGCAGGGCGTGCCCAGGGCACTGGCCAGCGAGGCTCCCGGCGCCTCTGCCTTCTCTGGGCCACTTGTCACTGGTCGTCTTCCGTCCTCCCGGCAAGTCGGGAGTGCAGTCTCCCTCACGAGCTCGGGCCGCCCAGAGCCCAGCTCCTGTGGCCATTGGGCCTATTTTGCTGAAAGGGACGATTTTGCGTCTCCCCGGGGGAATTCTATTGCATAGCTGAGTCTCAGCTGAAGCTCGGGGCACTGGCTGGTTAAAACTAGCGTCCAGCATCTGGTCTGTCCCCACCCTCACTGCCTGCTCCAGCCCCTGGTGTCACCTGTGTTCGGGCTCACGCTGTATCCCTCCAGCCCCTCCCCGGGCACCCGCCGGCCCCCTCCACCCAGCAGCCCCAGGTCCCCGGGCCGCCCGCCCTGCTGTCCCCCTCTGCCCCTGCTGTCCCCCTCTGCCCCTGCTGTCCCCCTCCGCCCCTGCTGTCCCCCTCTGCCCCTGCTGCCCCTCCCCGGGCACCCGCCGGCCCCCTCCACCCAGCAGCCCCAGGTCCCCGGGCCGCCCGCCCTGCTGTCCCCCTCCGCCCCTGCTGTCCCCCTCTGCCCCTGCTGCCCCTCCCCGGGCACCCGCCGGCCCCCTCCACCCAGCAGCCCCAGGTCCCCGGGCCGCCCGCCCTGCTGTCCCCCTCCGCCCCTGCTGTCCCCCTCCGCCCCTGCTGTCCCCCTCCGCCCCTGCTGGTCCCCTCCACCTCTGCTGTCCCCCTCCGCCCAGCAGCCCCGGGCTATGGACAACCCGCCCTGCTGCCCACCATGTCTGTCCTCTCGCCCTGTGTCCCCTCCTGCCTGTTTCTGTCTCTGTCATCACGTGGCCTCCCTCCGGGTAAACAGCTTGTGGCAGCCGCGTACACCAGGTGACGGAGCTGCTCCACACGTCCCCAAGCCTCTTACAGCCCCTTGCTGTCATCCGTCTCCGGCCGCTGCGTCACTAAGCCATGGTTTATCTGTGTCTTCCATGTCGCTGACCTCAGTCGCTTAAGCAGGCGCAGAAAATAGGGCTCTGACACAGACTCCTTCCGCGAGTCCCGCAAGACCTGCCTCGTCTTTGTCACCACACAAAGCAGAGTGGGCCAGGAGGACTCTGCCTGCCTTGTCCTCCTTTCGGAATTTGGGGTGTTTTCACAGAGTGATTTACCAAGAAAACATCCCAGTCCTCAAGGATCACATGTCCTTACCCTGGGGTCACTCCCCAGAGAGCCCGTGCATGGGACCTGCTTAACGGCCCCGCCCCCGCGCCCTCCCCGCCCGCTCTGCCTGCCCCCTTCCTAAAGTCTCTGCCCTTCGGCCTTCACGGGAGGCGGGTGGTCTAGCCCGCTCACTCTGACGCGCGTGCACACACGGGAGCGTGGCTCTCACCGGGTGACGTGGCGTTGGGCCGAGGTCCTCCATCGTGGGCGGCCCAGGTGGCTCTTACCCAGGAGGCATGTTGGCAGTTAGCAGGATGGCTTCCGGGCGCCGAGCAGCAGTGGGAAGGCGGGCCAGGCCGCGCGGCACTGCGGGCTCTGCACGCGCTGTCGCCTTCCGAAGGCGCTTGAGAAGCCGTCTGTCAACCCGGGTTCCCCAGGACGGGCCTGCTCCCCACGCGCCTGGCTGTCTGCAAGCAGAGCCCTTCCCGCAGCGGGGTG
The DNA here is from genome assembly GCA_026018925.1 of Tupaia tana. NCBI lineage: Eukaryota > Metazoa > Chordata > Mammalia > Scandentia > Tupaiidae > Tupaia > Tupaia tana. The sequence goes on along the minus strand of JAKSZU010000002.1, from coordinate 197,581,970 downwards.
TGCAAGGACCACGCCCCGCCGGGCCCCTCGGTGCTGTCCGTGTTAGCCTTTCCGCCCTGGTGCACTGCGGGTGCCCACTGTGGGCTCCTCTGCGTTCCCCTGAGCTGCGGAGGGCGTTTGCACACGGGGGTCTGTGGCCAAGCGGCGCTCGGAACTCGTGTTCACTTCTTACCCGGGGTTCGCGTCTTAGCACTGAGGTGCGAAGTTCTACTGCGTTCTGGAGGCAAGGCCTTGGCGGGGACGTGGACCCGGTGTTTCCTGCCGGCCCGAGGCTTCCATTCCGTGGTGCCTCCTGCAGAGACGCCAGATTTGCCGAAGTGAAGCAACGGGGTTCCCTTCGAGCTGTGCTGCTGGTGTTATCCCAGTGAGAATTTTCTCCTATTTTTTTTTTCCTAGCCACAATACGGTTTTAGATTTTACCTTTCTGTCTGTGTTCCACTCTGGGTAATTTGTATACATGATGTAAATTTGGATTAAAGTTTTATACACAGGGATGTCCAGTTGTTCTAGCACCTTCTGTTGGAAAGCTGATCTCCTCTTCACTGTCAGAAATCAATGGGCCGCTGACGGGAGGTCTATTTCGGGCGCCTCGGCTCTGTTGTACTCATCTTCTTATCGCATGCCAACGCCACAGTCATTACCTGAGCTTCACGATAGATTTTCAAGTCAGTAAGAAAAGATCCTCCAATATTTTTCTTTTTAAAAGTGTTTTTGGCTACTGAAAGTTGCATGTGATTTCCGAGAACTTTTAGAATCAGCTTGTCAATTTCTACAAAAAAAAAGTTGCCTGGGATTGTCATTGGGTTTCTGCACAATCGAAACATGGACTTGGAGAGCTGTCATCCTGATATCGACGCTCAGCCCGCAGGCCGGTCCTCCAACAACTTCTTCCCATGTGTTTTTAACTTTTCATGTTCGTGTCTCATGTATTTCCTGTCAAATATTACCCCAGTTACCCTCAATATCACATCATTTTGATGCTATTAGTAGTGGTTTTGGTTGATTAATTACACTTTCCAGTGATTTACTTGTATTGTGTAAAACTGCGATTGAGTTTTTATTATCTTTTACCTTCAGATGTGTGAATGCTCTCACTAACTTCAGTAGCTCCTAGGTCAGGTAGGCCTCCCACGTCGGTGTCTGCTGTAAGTGGCGAGGAGAAGGCCGGCCACACGTGCACACTCGGCCTGGGGGTGCCCAGCTAACTGCTTGTGGTTCCTCCTCTCCTACGCGGAGCCACGGGTCTGCCACACTGCTGTCACTGTTCACCGAGCAGTGCCTCCATCCCCGGCCGACAGCGTGCCCTCGCTTTGATGTGAGACCTCGCCAGAGCCACCTGGAACATATGTGCTCCAGCCACACCTGGAACACGCATGCTCCAGCCACACCAGGAACACGCGTGCTCCAGCCACACCAGGAACACGCGTGCCCCAGCCACACCAGGAACACGCGTGCTCCAGCCACACCAGGAACACGCGTGCCCCAGCCACACCTGGAACACGCGTGCCCCAGCCACACCTGGAACACGCGTGATCCAGCCACACCAGGAACACGCGTGCCCCAGCCACACCTGGAACACGCGTGCCCCAGCCACACCAGGGTCCACGCTGCGCTCCTCTCAGGGCTCCTGCTTCTTTCTGGGCCGCCACCCAACACTCTTCCCTGGACCTTTACCAGCCGCCTCTGCAAGGCCATGTGGACTGTTCCCTCCCTCCTTCCTCCCTTCCTTCCCTCCTTCCCTCCTTCCTTCCCTCCTTCCCTCCTTCCCTCCTTCCTTCCCTCCTTCCTCCCTTCCTTCCCTCCTTCCCTCCTTCCTTCCCTCCTTCCTCCCTTCCTTCCCTCCTTCCCTCCTTCCTTCCCTCCTTCCCTCCTTCCCTCCTTCCTTCCCTCCTTCCCTCCTTCCCTCCTTCCTTCCCTCCTTCCCTCCTTCCTTCCCTCCTTCCCTCCTTCCCTCCTTCCTTCCCTCCTTCCCTCCTTCCTTCCCTCCTTCCCTCCTTCCTTCCCTCCTTCCCTCCTTCCTTCCCTCCTTCCTTCCTTCCTTCCTTCCTTCTTCCCTTCCTTGCTTCCTTCTTTCTTTCTTTCTTTTCTTTTTTTTTTTTTTTTTTTTTAGCTGTGAGGTTCTTACCAGAGAGAGAGAGGGGGAGGGAGAGGAGAGAGCACCCCCCGTGGAAGACGGTCACGTCACAGCCCCTTCTCCTCCTTGGAGGGCTTTGGGCGTGCACGCCTGCACCCGGCACATTTCCCGGGCTCTAACTGCACAGTGGGCTGGGGCTCCAGCTGCCTCCACCGCCAGGCCACGAAGCTGGGCCCGCTTTTTCTGTAATGCACTTCAGAATTCGTGCAGCCTCCACCTGGTGCCCAGGTCCAAAGCCACTCGCACACACTGGGTGTCTGTCAGCAGCGCTGCACCTCCCGGAGTCCGACTCTGAGCTGTCTGCCGGGGCCACTGCAGCAAGCACCCCAAAGCAGGTGACGTGCCGCATCAGAGCCTCATTCTGCTACATCCTAGGCACCGGAGCTTCAGCAGCCGCCGGGGCGGGCCTGCTCCCTCGGGAGGCGGCGGCTGGGCCCCTCCGTTCCTGTCCTGCCTCTGGTGGGTCTCAGCAGTCTTTGGCACCGTGATGGCCCTCTGTTTCACTCAGCTCCTGCTTCTGCCACCACACGCCTGCCTACCAGACCACCCTCGCCAGCGTGGTGTGGCCTCACCTTGGCTGCATCTGAAGGGACTCTGTTTACAAGTGCGGTCACAGGAACACGAATGAAGACGGCAGTCTAGGGGGACACAGGTCAACCCACAGCTCGGTCTGGCTTTACCGTCGAGCTACGAAAGTGATTTATATATTCTGAGCGAATGTGCTGCCGCCAGAGAGAAGGCGGCCTGGTCCGTTTCCTGTGTCGCTGATAGCGCCTGAGTCTGGGGCTTTTTATAAATCAGGTAGAAGTTTATTTAGGAACGCACGACTCCGGTGACTGGGCCGCCCAACTCCGAGGCCGACAGCCAGCCGAGGGGGCGCACAGAGAGTGCCGGTGCGTGCAGAGAGTGGGCCCCCGGCGCTCGCTGCCTAACTACCTGCTCTTCAGGGACTAGGCCCTTGTGAGAGCTGGAGTTTCATCGAGTCTCGCAAGTTAATCTACCCGGGAAACTGGTCTCCATGACTCCGTCCAGTGAACCAACCACCACCCGACGGGCCATTCACTGAGACCCCGTGCGGAGATTAAGATTTTGCTAAAACTTTACAGCACAGATAATAGAATCAGGTCCCAACGTGTGGCTTTCTGGGGACAAGTTCAAGCCACAGCACGTATTTGCTGTATTTCTCCCATCCTATGGAGTGTCTTTTTTTTTTTTTTTTTCCTGTTTTGATATATATTTTAAAACAGAAAAGCTTTTCTTTATTCCTTTTTTTTTCAGATTTTTGCCATAGTATGTGTGCACTCACCAGAGAGAGACAGAGACAGAGAGAAAGACAGTGACAAATTAGCCCCCAGGGGATGGCCACGCCACAGCCCCTTCTCCTCTGTTCTCATCTGGGGGTTGTGGACATGCGTGCACACACCCCTCTGTTCTCCTCTGGGGGTTGTGGACATGCGTGCACACACCCCTCTATTGTCCTCTGGGGGTTGTGGACATGCATGCACACACCCCTCTATTGTCCTCTGGGGGTTGTGGACATGCGTGCACACACCCCTCTGTTCTCCTCTGGGGGTTGTGGACATGCATGCACACACCCCTCTGTTCTCCTCTGGGGGTTGTGGACATGCGTGCACACACCCCTCTGTTCTCCTCTGGGGGTTGTGGACATGCATGCACACACCCCTCTGTTCTCCTCTGGGGGTTGTGGACATGCATGCACACACCCCTCTGTTCTCCTCTGGGGGTTGTGGACATGCATGCACACACCCCTCTGTTCTCCTCTGGGGGTTGTGGACATGCATGCACACACCCCTCTGTTCTCCTCTGGGGGTTGTGGACATGCATGCACACACCCCTCTGTTCTCCTCTGGGGGTTGTGGACATGCATGGACACACCCCTCTGTTCTCCTCTGGGAGTTGTGGACATGCGTGCACACACCCCTCTGTTCTCCTCTGGGGGTTGTGGACATGCATGCACACACCCCTCTATTGTCCTCTGGGGGTTGTGGACATGCATGCACACACCCCTCTGTTCTCCTCTGGGAGTTGTGGACATGCGTGCACACACCCCTCTGTTCTCCTCTGGGGGTTGTGGACATGCATGCACACACCCCTCTGTTCTCCTCTGGGGTTGTGGACATGCGTGCACACACACCCCGTGTGTTTTTGAAGCCCTCGGGCCTGGGCCCAGTGCCTTAGTCACTGGAGTGACATGTGGGACCCAGGGCCTTAAGCACCACACCACCTGCTGCCCCAGAGTTCTTAATTTTCGTGAAGGCTTGTTCACTTATTTTCTGTCACTTGTGCCCATTAGTTTTGACACCTGTAGCGTCTTATCTGAAAAGTCACGCTTAATCCAAGGTCAGGAAGACACATTGCAGTTTTCTTCTGGGATTTTTACAGCTGTGATTCTCACATTCGGGTCTACAATACGTTTTGGGTTAGTTTTGTACATGCTGTGAAATAAAGATCGAAGTTTGCTAGTCTGCAGGGGTGCCTGGTCGTCCCAGCAATGTTTATAAAAACACTATTCTGGGGAACCAGCAGTGGCGTAATGGCTATGTCGCTGGACTCCCATGTGGTTGACCGCAGTTTGAGTCCCAGACCCGGTGGCTTAAACTCACACTGGGCACGTGTGCATGCGTGCCCGAGATCCCAAGAAGAGAATGGAGGAGAAGGGATTGCGGTGTGGCCATCCCCCCTGGGAGGTGATTTCTCGCTTTCTGTCTCTCTGTCTTTGTGGTGAGCGTACGTGCCCTGTAGCAAAAACCTCTCAAAAAAAAAAAAAAAAAAAAAAAGTTGTTCTTTCCTCATTCCATTGTCTTGGTGCTTTTTAGAAAATCAGCTGACAAATCTAAGAACATGTATGTCTTTATGTTGAGTTAGGTATTCTTTATTGGTTTTGTTTTTAATTGACAGAGAGTGAGTGTGCTTACCAGAGACAGAGACAAGACAGAGAAAGCACCCGAGGTGGGCGTGGCCTGCTGCCCCTGCCCCCACGTCCTTACCCTGCATACGTGTGTGCGTGGTTCTCAGGCTGCCAGTGCCGGGACCAGAGCTACCGTTGGGCGTGTAGGGTCGACTTCCTGTAACCCCTGGGCGCATGGCTGCCCTTTATTGGCATTACACATCTTTTTCAACAACGTTCTGTAGTGTTCAGTGTACAAATTTAGTATTACTTTAAACTTTAGTACCAAACATTTTATTCTTTTTGCTGCTATTCTTTTTTTTTTGGGGGGGGGGGAGAGGTTTTTGCTATAGGGCGTGTGCGCTCGCCAGACAGAGAGAGACAGAGAGATAGAAAGCGAGAAATCACCCCCCCCAGGGGGGATGGCCACGCCGCAATCCCTCCTCCTCCGTTCTCCTCTCAGGATCATGTGCCCGGCGTGAGTTTTAAGCCACCAGGTCAGGGACGCGAACCGCGGTCGACTACGTGGGAGTCCAGAGACATAGCCGTTACGCTAACTGCTGGTTCCCTTTGCGGCTATTCTTAATGTTTTCCTAATTCCATCTTTAGACTGTTCACACAGGCTGTATAGACATACAGTTAACTTTACATATTGCGCTCGTATTCCACAGCCTCGCCGGATTCAGTTACTAGTTCACCGTGGGGGTTCCTTGGGAGTGTCTTCACCGGACCGTGCCATCTGTGAATGGGGAGAAGCCCACCTCTTCCCTGCCAAGCTGCATGCCTTTGGCCTTGCCCAGGGCATCCCACACAATTCTGAGTAGAACTGGCAGAACATACCCCTTCTCTTACGCTGGTTTAGTGAGAGCGCCTCCAGCTTTTCACCGCTGAGGATGACAGAAGCCGTGGGTATTTTTGCATGTGCTCCTTATCTGATTACGAAGTTTCTTTCTATTCCTAGTTTTCCTTTTTCTTTTTGAGAGAGATTTTTGTCATAGGGCTTGTGTTTACCAGAGAGACAGAGAGACAGAGAGAGAGAGAGTGAGAAACCACCCCCTGAGGGGATGGCCATGCCACAATCCCGTCTCTTCCATTCTCCTCTTGAGATTTTGGGCAGGCACGCACACATGCCTGGCGTGAGTTTCAAGCCCTGGGTCCAGGACTTAAACTGCAGTCAGTCAGGTGAGAGTGCAGTGATGTAACCGCTAGGCCACCTGCTAGCCCCTCTGTTCCGTTTTCTGAATGTTTTTCAGGTGAAGGACTATAGGACTTTGTCAAAGTTGTTTGGTGTTATTGGGTTGTGTCCTTAATTGAACCCATGTGCCGTGTGACATGAATATGGAGGGTTGTTTTTCAGAGAGGTAGGGTCTTCCTGTGTTGCCTAGAACTCTGTCCCCTGCCCGGCACCCCGAGCATCCGGGACCCCAGGTCCACACACGCATCAGCTGTGGACGGCGTGCTCGCTGGCCATTTCTGCACCCTGAGCTGCCGTGTGCTGGCCACACTGCACAGTCCTCCCTGGGTTGTGGGGTCCGGGTGCTGGGATCTTGCTGGGACACCTGCGTGTGTTCCATGCAGGACGTTGTCTGCGGTGCCCGCTGCCCTGGGCCCCCGGCTCGCCCTGGCCTGCATCTCTGGCTCTGCCTGGAGCTGGTCCTTCTTGGAGCTGACGACTTGGTTGATTGGCTCCGTAGCCTCACGCCGTGCCTGTCAGCCGCTGTCAGCCACACCCTAACATTCTCTTCGAGGGTCTTCCCTGTTCTGCTTTGCAGAGAAGCAGAACCTCCTACAGCGTCCAGTACGGGCTCCTTTCTGCTTATCAGTCCCTTCCTCGGTTTATCTTTTCCATCTTGCATCTTACTGTAAATGATAAAGAGAAACCAGGCCTCGCTTTCCACATGTTGCTTGAAAATCTCCTCAGCTAAATGTTGAAATGTATCTCTCACAGTTTCTACTTTCCACCAGATGTAGAGCTCACATCTGCCATATTTTCTGCCCCTTTATAAAAGGATTGACTTTCTTTTTTTTTTTCTTCATTTCTTTTTTTAAAATTTGTTATGGAGTGTGTGGGCTCACCAAAGACCGAGAGAGAGAGAGAGAGAGAGAGAGAGAGAGAGAGTGAGAAAGTGCCCCAGCAGTCACACCACAGTCCCTCTTCCTTCAGCGACTCCGTCTCCACCCAGGACCTGGGCACGCAGGCGCATGTACCTGAATTTCCTCGCGCTGCCAGGTCCAGGGCTCGAACCACACTGCTGGGCACGTGGGACTAGTGCCTTAGCCACAATACCTGTTGCCCGCCCTACCCTTTTCGTTTTTAATAACATCATTTTCATCCCCTCCCACTCCAAGTCAGGAGCCCCTTCGATGTCCCGGGTCTCGCCAACTTTCTGTCCGTGACTTAGGTATCTGTTCTCCAAGACAACGGGCTTCCTTCACCGCACGCACTCCCTGAGCACCAGCTGGGACAGCCCCGCATCTACTCGCCATCCTTGCGAGGAGGTCTTCCTGTCGTGCACCTCCATGTCTCGCCGTCCTTGCGGGGAGGTCTTCCTGTCGTGCACCTCCACGTCAGGCTCCGCCACCATTACACACCCCCATGTCCCTTCTAAGTTCTCAGGTTTTGATGGAGAAGCCCCTACTTCCTGTGACCAAAATCTGCTGCACCAGCAGATGGCGTAATGGTTACATCGCAGGACTCCCACGTGGTCCACCACGGTGCATGTCCCGGACCCGGTGGCTTAAAACCCATGCTGGGCGTGTGTGCGTGCGAGCCCGAGGTCCTGAGAGGAAAATGGAGGAGGACGGACTACGGCGTGGCCATCCCCTTGGGGAGTGATTTTTTTGCTTTCTGTCTCTCTGGCTCTGTCTCTCCAGTGAGCACACATGCCCTATAGCAAAAATCTCTATGGAAAACAAACCTGTGTGTGTATTTAATATTGAAAGGCAAGTCTGATTCCTCATCACTCTATTTTCCCAGAAGTAAAGATCTACTTAAACACTAACCTCAGTTATCTCACTTCTAAAATAAAAATAATAAATAAAACCGATTTTATGGGGTTATCGTAGATATTAGTTTTGTTAATACGTGTGAAATCTTAGCAGAGCACAAGGAATCAACCACGTCGTCAGTGTAGGTCTGAACACACGTTTTCTGCCGTATTGTGATTTCCAGTACACCTGTTTATGATACAGACGGGCCGTTCGATTTAGTACAGGAAGTCGGTGTGGCCTGAGAAGGCGTGGTCGGGACCACCGATGGGAGTGCGTGTCCCTCTACCCTCTGCCGTGGTTACGGGAGTCCACTGTTCTCTGGGGCCTCTGGCCCCTGTCCCAGGGCGTTTCCGTGCCGAATGTGTCTGTGCCGAATGCGCTGACGGCCAGCGGCGGCTGCGGCCTCAGTGCGTGCCCTGGTGCTGTGGGCCGCACCTAGTGGCCGCCGCGCCACTGCACCCTGCTCTGAACTCCAGGGAAGCCAGAGCGTGCTCTCCGCACCATCCTCACGGGCACGCGCTCACACTGACCGCGGGAGTGTCGGCTGCTCGGAAATAAAAACAGGAATCTATTAGAGACACATGCTGGGGCCTGCCGGCAGTGTGGTGGTTAAGGCGCTGGACTCCCACACGGCAGACCGCAGTTTGCGTCCCAGGCCTGGAGGCTTGCTTTCCTACTTTCCCTTTCTGTCTCTCTCTGATCAAATTAAACAAATAATAATGAAAAATGAAATAAAGTAATTGTTTTTTAAAAAAGACATGTTTCTTCCAAATCCTGTACTTACCGTGTTATTATTCTTCACTACCTTATTCTTTTTTTTTTTTTTGGAGAGGTTTTTGCTATAGGGCGCGTGCACTCACCAGACAGACAGAGAGAGACAGAGAGATAGAAAGCAGGAAATCACCCCCCAGGGGGGATGGTCACGCCGCAATCCCTTCTCCTCCATTCTCCTCTCGGGATCTTGGGCACGCACGCACACACGCCCGGCGTGAGTTTAAGCCGCCGGGTCCGGGACTCGAACCGCGGTCGACTACGTGGGAGTCCAGCGACATAGCCATTACGCTAACTGCTGGTCCCACTACCTTATTCTTATTACCCTTTCACTAGAAAAACGCCCTTTCTGTCATCATGTCCTGAGGTCCCGCCGGCTGTCGCACAGGCACAGTGAAGTTCGCGGTGAGAGTCGGAATGTGGCTGAACAGGGACTCACCACTACACGGCACAGTCCCTCTGACCGCGAGGATCCGTCCTGGCTACGGCGGCCAGACGGCTAAGAGGAGGCAGCTCCCCGTGCTCCTGGGCAGAGGCCCACCGGCTTCGGGGCTCCTGTGCCCGACAGCAGCCCTGGAGCGCCCTTTCTCCCCTTGCCTCCGCGAGGTCGCCCTCGGGGGCTCAGTAACTGCTCCTGGTCCGCACCCGAGTGGCTCCTCAGAGCATCCACAGGCCGCCCGCGGGCCCAGCCGCTTGTCTGGGTGGTTCGGGTTCTCCCGAGGTGCCGGCGTGGTCTCAGCTCCACCTGGTCGTCACATTTTTATCAAGTTCTGTAGGTTTTGAGTAATACATGCTTACTGCAGTTTTTCTCATAAGTTCTGTTTTTCATGGTGCATGATTTTTCAGAACGAACTTTTTTGAAATTACATCTATTGCATTAGAATAGAAACACATTTTAGATATTATTGGAATTATTTTTCTTTCTTCACTTAGTATACTAAAAATGTGGAAAAATGAAACAATGCATTTATTATTGGCTGTTTTTATGCATGAAGGTGGAGACCTAAAGTAATTTAAGTGAAAAAACTGAACTCAGGCCCAGATGTGGTGCCGGTGGGCAGCGTTCTGCAGCTGTGGCCTGGGAGCCGGGGGCACAGTTCCCGGGGGTGCCCACACACCCTGGTGCGTGCCTGTCATGGCTGCGAGGGTCAGACGTGAGGCCCTGTGCAGGCAGCTTGTCTGTCCCCTCGTTCTCCTCTCACATAGGAAAGGAATTGGTGATAAGAACGGTCCCTCGGGACAGTAACAGAGGTAGAAAAGCCCAGGTGCCTCATCTTGGTTATCGCACACCGAGTCTATGAATCCGAGGAAGGTTGGCTATCACATGAAGAAACACATGAGAGGGAATTGTCTTAGAAATAGGAGAAGGTTCCAGACTTCCGATATAAAGCAAATTAAATGTGTTAATTCTATGTGTCTTTCAAACTCCAACTGGACTTCTCTGTCTGCTGCCACACGCGTTTCACATTACCCACCACCCAGATGCTAGTGCGTTATTTTGATCTTGGTCTCAAAGCACATTTTTTTGAGTTTTTTTCTTAGGGCACTGTGCACTTGCCAGAGAGAGAGAGACAGAGACAATGAAGGGGAGAGAGACAGAGACAATGAGAGGAGAAGAGAGACAGCAACAATGAGGGGGAGTGACAGAGACAGAGACTATGAGGGGGAGAGAGACAGAGGCACTGAGAGGGAGAGTGAGGAATGACCCTCAGAGGGGACGGCCATGCCCCCTTGGACTCCATTCTCCTCCTGGGATCTTGGGCACACGCACACGCGCCCAGTGTGAATTTCAAGCAACCAGGTCTGGGACTCCAGTAATGGTTGGCCACATGGGGGTCCAGCGACATCCCGCTGCGCCAAGTGCTGGCCCCTCAAAGTGAGTTTGGAAAGTCTTTTTGGAGCCATGTAAGGTAGAAGGAAAGTCATAGTTTTTCAGAGCCTTTCGCTGTCGTACCTTTAATGTTCGGTGATGGGTGTTTAGGGGAGGAGCCGGCTCCTTCCGGTCTCATTCCCAAATGCGGCACATTGTCTGTCTTCTCTCTTTCTCCTTTCCTCTCTCTTTCGTTCTTTCTTTCTTTCTTTCTTTCTTTCTGTCTGTCTGTCTGTCTGTCTGTCTTCCTTCCTTCCTTCCTTCCTTCCTTCCTTCCTTCCTTTCTTTCTTTTTTAGAGTTTAGGACTGTTTAAATTTGTCTTCGAGTCTTCCCTTCTCCTCCCCACCTTCCGCCCCGCCCTCATCTCCAGCTTCACTCCCCCACTCGCCCCTCTCTCGAGTGTCACTCCCCCACTCGGGCCCCTCTCTCGAGTGTCACCCCCACTCGCCCCCTCTCTCCAGTGTCACCCCCACTCGCCCCTCTCTCCAGTGTCACCCCCACTCGCCCCTCTCTCCAGTGTCACCCCCCACTCGGCCCCTCTCTCGAGTGTCACCCCCACTCGCCCCTCTCTCCAGTGTCACTCCCCCACTCGCCCCCTCTCTCGAGTGTCACTCCCCCACTCGGCCCTCTCTCCAGTGTCACCCCCCACTCGGCCCCTCTCTCCAGTGTCACCCCCACTCGCCCCTCTCTCCAGTGTCACCCCCACTCGCCCCTCTCTCGAGTGTCACCCCCACTCGCCCCTCTCTCGAGTGTCACTCCCCCACTCGCCCCTCTCTCGAGTGTCACTCCCCCACTCGGCCCTCTCTCGAGTGTCACTCCCCCACTCGCCCCTCTCTCGAGTGTCACTCCCCCACTCGGCCCCTCTCTCGAGTGTCACCCCCACTCGGCCCTCTCTCGAGTGTCACCCCCACTCGCCCCCTCTCTCCAGTGTCACCCCCACTCGCCCCTCTCTCCAGTGTCACCCCCCACTCGGCCCCTCTCTCGAGTGTCACCCCCACTCGCCCCTCTCTCGAGTGTCACTCCCCCACTCGCCCCTCTCTCGAGTGTCACTCCCCCACTCGGCCCTCTCTCCAGTGTCACCCCCACTCGGCCCTCTCTCCAGTGTCACCCCCACTCGGCCCTCTCTCCAGTGTCACCCCCACTCGCCCCTCTCTCCAGTGTCACCCCCACTCGCCCCTCTCTCCAGTGTCACCCCCCACTCGCCCCTCTCTCGAGTGTCACTCCCCCACTCGGCCCTCTCTCGAGTGTCACTCCCCCACTCGGCCCTCTCTCGAGTGTCACCCCCACTCGCCCCTCTCTCCAGCGTCACTCCCCCACTCGGCCCTCTCTCGAGTGTCACCCCCCCCACTCGGCCCTCTCTCGAGTGTCACCCCCACTCGCCCCTCTCTCGAGTGTCACCCCCACTCGCCCCTCTCTCGAGTGTCACCCCCACTCGCCCCCTCTCTCCAGCTCTCTCCATCCCTGCCGTGGAGCAGACCCGTGGGGTGCGCCCAGCGGGTGGGAAGGGGGCGCTCGCAGTCCGGCTCCCCCCTCTGCATTCAAACACTTTGCATCGGCCTAAGTACACGTATCCTAACCGGGCCAGCGTCTCAGAGAGTGAGTTCACTGATGGAGGGAGGTAAAGTTTGGGATCATAATGAGGGGAATTCGGATCTTTCAGAGTTTGTTTTATGTTCACATGGTACAAAATTCTTTTTTTTTGAGAGAGATTTTTCTGTTATAAGGTGTGTGTACTTGCTGGGAAGACAGGGAAAGATGGAGAGACAGAAAGTGAGAAGTCACCCCCTTCTCCTCTAGTATCCTCTTGGGATTTTGTGCATGCACACACATGTGCCTGGTGTGAGGGTCATTCCTCCATGTCCAGGACTCGAACCGCTGTTGACCATGTGGGAATCCAGCGATGTAGCCATCATGCCATCTGCTGGTCCCACTGTCCTTTTTTTAAAGTTTATTTGTTCATTCACTCATTCCGTGAGCGAAAGCACCCTGAGAGGGTCTCGGTGCCATGACCCAGCCCAGCCCAGCCTCAGGCCATGTGCACCTGCTCGCTGATGTACACAGAGGTCTCTGGATGCAAACCCGGAACCGTCCCGTGTGGCTCAGCCTTGCAGAGGGTCCCCGCTGCACACCATCTGCCCCGCTAAAGCTGTTCTTAAACAATAGCCCTGTGGTCAGGGACTGGGCCCATAGCTGCCGTGCGTGTCTGTGCCGTCCACGTCTGAGGTCGCTGAGCTGCCCAGGCCCCGGGCTCCCGGCTCGGAGTGCCCGCACCTGTCAGCGGACAGGAGCGCGGAGTGCACCTCACGTTTCCTGCACGCGGGTAGTACAGTTCCAACGCCTGCTCCCCCGAAACCGCAGGGCATTTTAAATTCATGTAACACAGGTTCTTGTCCACACTAGAAGAGTTGTCAGACACTGCATGCTTGTGTTTTCTGAGAATATTCCAGCACTTGAGAGATTTCCTAGCGTTTTCCCAAAGGGTCAGAACTGAATGGTGGGAATTACAGGTCATAAGCGATGGGAGTGGCATTTGCCTTGGGTGAGATGAGGGACGGCTCTGCTCCAGCCCCCTTCGTCCCGAGGGGCACAGCGTGTGAGACCACGTACCCGGCGAGGACCCACACGGGCCTGCCTCTTCCGGCTCTGCGGGGGAGTATGGCCTCCATGGGAAGCTGTTCTCTAACCCTCCTCCAGAGCAGCGGCTGACACGCGGTCCCTGGGCACCCCTCCCGGCTGTCCAGGGCGCTCGGCCCACATTGCGTGGCAGCCGGAGTCAGTCCACGCAGAGGGAGATGCAGAGACACGCTCAGGCGTGCCCCGAGCCTCTGCCAGCCCACGAGGGGCGACCACGCTCACCTCACTGCTCTTGTTCAACTGAAGACGGGCCTGCAGGCCTGCCATGGTGCAGTGGCTTGGAAAACTCTGGCACGTGCGTGTGCAGGCCGCATCCTGATGGGATGAAGTGGAGGAGGAGGGCACGCGCTGCGACCGCGTTCCACTGCTGCGTTCTCTCCCCTGCTTTCCACCGGGATTTCCGGTCAGGAGTGCCCCTCAGGCCGGAGCCAGGCAGGGGTTCGAGCTTCACCCGGGCACTGGCAGTGCCTTTGCCACACAGTTCCCCGGCCGCCCAGGCCCACCCACGCCCTTTGCCACAACCCCGCATCGAGGACAAGGCCGAGGGCTGATCTGGAGAAGTAGGGAAGGGATGGGGAGGGGCGGGGGGTGTCCATGCCTAGGACGCACCCCCGGCTCGGTGGGTCAGCAAGCAGACAGACCGCGCAGGGTCGCCAGGGGTGGGAAGGCGAGTCGCACCGTCCTCCAGGACCTGCTGTCCACGGGTCCTCGCTGTAGAGCCCGCTCTGAGCCTGGCGCTCCTGGCCGCCGAGGGTGGTGCTTACTGGCAGCCGGCTCCCAGGGCACGGCGGTGAGGTCATGCTGATGCCGCCTGGGAAGAGCGGCGGCCAGGCTGTTACCGCTCCAGGGTGGTGTGAGCCGCGTCCGCGCCCGCCGTGATTAACGAGCTATTAGGTCAGTTATTGACTCCGCTATCTTTAGAGCAGCTAATGCAGCTGCCCGGCAGGCCGCAGACCCACTCTCCTTCCCGGGCCTGGGCTTCAGGCGGTGGCGTCCTGGCTGAAGCGCGAATCCCTTGGCGGGCACATGGGCATCTCAGTCACTGGGAGAGGGGACATCTCCTGGCTGGTTTATCATTGTTTCTGCATTGTGCATAATTTTTTCTGATAATGAAGATGAGTAATAGCCAATACAGGGGAAAATGACACAGAAAATGCAGAAAGAGAAACAGTAGGGTGGCGTCCCCCAGCTCCGCGGCCGTGCCAGCTACTTCTGCGTCCTCTGCGTCCCACACACGTGCCGTTGCGACCGCCCGCCGAGCTCTCCTGGCCTTGCTCTGTTCCTTTCCCGCCCTGCTCCTCCCCTGACGGCTGCTTCTGCAACTGGCCTGGAAGCGGTAGGCTTCGTCTGCAGAGCGGTTCAGGGCTGGCTCCCTGTACGTCCTCGGTTAATCCTTCAGCCCAAGTCCAGCTGCTGGGCGCAGCGTTCCCTCGCTCTTGGGACGGTGCCGGTAAGCCCCACGCGCCGTCTTGGCGCGTCTGCCGCTCTTCTCTCTGTGATAACCCAGGGACTGGGATTGCTGGCACAGAGGCCTGGAGGTTTTGCCCTGCACCTGCAGAAGGGGCTCAGGGGTGCTCGCAGCTGTGACAGCCAGCCTGCCAGCTTCCTCCCAGCCCCGCCAGCCCTGCGCGACGTCCGTGTCTGTGATCGTGGCCGAATTGGTCGGAGACTGCAGTGCCTCGTGGTGTTCGGCTCCTCTCCAGCCAGGCGGGGTCGGACTGTGGGTGTGGTTGTTGCGTGTGGGGACCTGTCTGAACTCGGAGCAGTGTTGGAACCCGGGTAATAGCCAACTGCTCACCTGGTTTGACTCTCTCATTCACGCCCCTGACGTGCCAGCTCACCTTTGGAGGTGCCCTGCCTGGCCCTCCAAGCTGTCCACTGCCATCCTCGTGATGACGACGTGCTGGCCGGAGACCTGCTGGGCGGGAGGGGACAGTGCGCTCACAGCCGAGGCTGCCCGAGCCACCTGGGCCTCCAGTCAGCGCGGAAGAACGCATCCCTCTGCCCTCTGCCCTCGGCGGTGCTGTCTGCCCGGTCCTGGGGCCTCTGAGGCTCTCGTCTCTGGGCGGTAACAGGGGCCTCTCTCTGTCAGTCTTCGTGACACAGCCACTCACACGGCCTGTCCCCCCTTTCACTGACAGGTCCCGTCAAGGTTCACAAGTTCTGGCCTACATGGGAGCAAACACGTTTGAGCAAAGATTCAAAAATTCAGGTTATTGGATCAGTAGCACCTTAATACAAAATCAGGACTTCCTTCCCTCTGCCTCAGGAGCCAGTCCCCCAGCATGTGTGTATGCTCATACACATGCGCACACGCACACACATGGTCACACACGTGTGTGCACACACATCCTCACGTACACATGCGCACACACACTTGTAAACACACACATTCTCACATACACATGTGCACATATGCACAAATACTCATGGACACACATGTTCACATGCACATGTGCACACACACACACACACACACACACAGGGCTTCTCACTTTTCTCTTTCCTTTTAAACACACTGCTGTAAGACGTAGCCTTCTGGGGAGGCAGCCATGGCCGATTTGCGGAGGGCGTCTTTGGGCCCCTCTGCCCACCAGGGCGTCCTGACGGGCCACCAGGGGCAGCATGGATCCGGCCGTGGCAGTGTCCTTAGGCAGCGAGAAAGGCAGCTTGAGCCTGTGTCTAGAAGCTCTGGCCAACGCCCTGGCGGGGTGGCCGGCGTGGCTAGCTGGCTCTGGGAAGAACACTCCGTGCCCCTTGGGTGCGCAGACCCCTCTCTGACAGGGAGCGCTGTCCCTCTGCGTCCCTCGCCCGCTGTCCCTGTACCCCATCTCCCCACACACGCTCCACGTGGAAAGGCCGTGTGGGCAGGACACCGGCTGAAAGTGCTTTCTGGGACCCCTGGAGCCGAGCAGCCCCGGACGGCCAGAGGGCTGGTCCTCGCCGGCCTGTGTGTGGATGTCGCCACAGCACAACCCCAGGACCCTGCGCGGGACTCACCGGTCGTCCCCGTGCACTCACCTCCGGGCTAACAGGGCCTTTCACAGCTCGGTGAGAGCGAAGTGCTGAGGTCAGGGCGGTCCGGGGTGCGACGGTCTGGCAGGGAGAGCTGGGCGAGGCCCTGCTTGGATGAGGGTGTGGGATTAGACCAGAGGCCTGTCGCGGCCTAGATCAGCCTGAGAACTTTACCTCTTGGGCACTTGGAGGCACGTCCCTCCTCAGTAAGATGCGGCAGAGGTGAATAAGGTGACGGAGGGCTGCCCGAGCGCGGTCCCCAGTATCCGGCCGGGGCTGCCCCCGAGCGCGGTCCCCGGTACCCAGCCGGGGCTGCCCCCGAGCGCGGTCCCTGGTACCCGGCCGGGGCTGCCCGAGCGCGGTCCCCGGTATCCGGAGCTGCCCCTGAGCGTGGTCCCCGGTATCCGGCACTGCAGCCCACGACAGAGCAGCCAGTGCACTGTGTTCAGGTTGGGGTGGCCGGATCCCACACGGCAGGGCGTGCGGTTTGAGTTACGGGTCTGACATCTTGAAGGTCACACCAGGCATGGGTGTGTGCGTGCCCGAAATCCCAACAGGAGAATGGAGGAGAGGTTTCAGGGTGGCCATCCCTCCCGGGGAGTGGTTTCTCACTTTCGCTCTCTCTGTCTCCCTGGTGAGTGCACGTGCCCGACAGCCAAAACCAAAACACACGCTAAAGAAGGCAGAGGTCGTGTCCCCTCAGCCCCACGGGTCTGCGGCTGGCGGCGTGTCTGCAGCTTTCCTCAAGCCCACCTGGCGGGGCAGTGCCGGTGGACGAGGAGTTACAGGGAGCGAAGCTGTGTAGCCGGCAGAGGAAGTCCGGGAGGACATCGGGGTGCATCTCTCTGTGGTGGTGTCTGCACCAGCTGTCAGCGTCTTCACACGAGTGCCCCTGGGCAGCCGTCGGGGTAATGTCCACTTCCTCCGTCCCGTGGCAGTGTCCTTACAAAGGGTAATTATCTCTCCACGTTGAACTTTCATATCCCCTAGTCAGTCCAGGGAACACGGGAAGGCCAGCAGGAAGTGTGACGTCGCCGGGACGAGACTAATTCCCGATGGCTGTAGATGTCTCACTTAGACCCGGGCCTCCAAAGTGCAGCCTGCAGGCCTACAGCACCTCGCCTTCGTTCGTGTGAGTGAGGCTTTGTTGGACACTCCCAGCTCTTTAGCTCTGCGGCCGCTCCTCTGCTGTCGTAGCAGCTGGTCGACTGCACAGAGCCCAGGAGCTTTTCTTCTGCAAAGCTCAAGATCCGTGCTCCCTGGTGCCTTCCAGAAAGTTCGGCGGCTGGCCGCAGGGAGCGTAGTGTACGGTCTCAGCCTGTGCAGTTTCTGCTACTTACCGTCACACGTAGAGGGGCTCGAGGGCTCAGGAAGAGCGCCGTGAGCTCGTGTGTCTGGACGCAGAGGGAGCATCCCGGTGTCCCCATCGAGGTAGGGCTTGGGAGCCAGAAGATTGGCCTGAAGCTCCGTCCACGAGAAGTGGCTTCGCTAGGTGGTGACAGTGGGAGAGCTAGGAAAACCACCGTGCTGTGGCCACAGTCCCAGGCCGTGGTCCTCTGCGTGGTGGGAAGCAGTACAAAGGTGGTTTCTGCAGTGCCAGGCTAGTTGGGAAACTTACGAGATGAGGGCCGTCAGAGTCGCCTCCACGCTGAGCCCAGGCCAAGGGAGCCAAGCAGGTCAAGGTAGGTGGCGAGTGTCCAGGGAAGACGGGTCACAACGCCTGGCCCGTGTGGCCGCGGTGTGGTGTCGCAGGTGGACGTGTGCGAGTTCGTGTGTATATCATAAGAGACCGAAGACTTAATCCATTTTTATAGGAAATAGAAATAAGATAGTTCAGATGTTTGAAACTTTTCTGACGCACAGTTTGAGTAATTCCTAAACAATTCTTGTGCGTGTTTGGTTTCCGGCATGCCCAGAATACAGACTCACGAGCTGCCCTGATGTCGGACCGCCTGGTCTTCAGGTCTGTCATTTGCTAAGTAGGGAGCTTTTCCTGGAGGGCCTGCACTGCGGGACGCTGTCGCATGTCTGGTGTGTGAGCCAGCTCTGCTCTCGGCCCGCACCCCGCGTGCACCAACCTGCCTTGTCGGCGCCATGCCCTGTGCCGCGCCCGCTCCTCCGGCCGCCCACCGGGCTTTCCCATGTGCTGGGAAGAGGTACTGACAGCGCCGTGCTCCGCGTACCGGCCGCCAGGGCAGCGGGAGCAAGTGGAAGATTCGACTTTTCCGATAAAGATCAGGGGCTGTTTCCTGGCTCGAAGACGAAAGTTGAGCAGATAGGAAGGTCGTGTGTGCCTGCACTGACAATGCAGGAGTTACAGTACACGCTCGCAGGGACGTCAGGTCGTTATTTACCCACTTGTCCTTTTTTATCATTCCTTTGAACTTCCTGCATTTGCTTATCGTGATAGCCCTGCGTCTGTAAACAGCCTGAGAGTACTGCTGTTTCTCTAAATAGACTCTTAGGTCATTTTATTACCCAGCGCTGCGGTCTGCAGAGCCTCCCCATCTGCTGCCCTCCCGCATCCGGGCCGCTTTAACTCTTTAAGGCTGCAGGAAACCAGAAACGCCCTGGTGACATTAGTTACTTTTTCCTTCTGCACTGCTTTCCAATTTAGCATTTTCCCTGAAAAACTCGCGAGGAACTGGTGAGAAGTGCCTTCGTGCCTGTTTGCACAGGGCCTGGCCCGGTTCTGGCGCCTTGGCCGCTCTCTGCTGCACTGTGCTGCTTGCCCTGCCTGGGCTCCCGGCCACACAGGGCCTCTTCTCTCAGCTCAAAACCTCTAGTGACGCGAAGTCATAGAGACCCCAGGGTGCCTCTCCTGTGGCCAGCGGGCGGGTCTGCACTGCAGCGGGGCTGTGTGGGACAGGGAGGCAAGGCCAGCTCGGCGCCGACGACCGTGCCAGTAGCCGTCTTCTGCCAGAGCCGGTTCCTACACGGCTGGGTCTTCTTGCCTGCATGTGTCGGGTAAGAACACATTGGCAGACCTGTCCCAGTCCGCCTGGCTACCTGGTGTGGTAGGATAGCTCCTCCCGCAGAGAAGGACAGCAAGTGAGCAGTAAGGTTTGACTCGCTCCCCTCACGGGGCGGGGAGCACGCGGTCGTGTGTCCACGGGGGAAGGCTGCTCGCCATCAAGGAAATTGAGAAACATCCACTTGCTCGCGCTGCCCCCTGTAAACACACTGCGTGCAGAGGCGGTTTCAACCATGGGGCTGTTTCCTGCCAAGCTGCTTTCTGTACTAGCTAAATAAGCTGGGTGGTTCAGTGGTTCAAAACAAAACACACACACACAAAATACCCCCGAACCTTGGCAGTTTGCAACAACCAAAGTTCTTTATTTCTCTTTCTTTTCCTAATGAGAGAGTGAGCACGGGGGATGGGGGAGGTGGGTTTTCTTTGTTGTTGCTGCTTTGTTTTTTTGCTATAAGGTGCGCTCTCTCGCTGGAGAACGGAGAGAAACAGAGACACAGAAAGCGGAAGTCGCCCCCTCACCATCCCCCAGTGGGACGGCCATGTTGGAGGCCCTTCTCCTCTGTTCTCTTGGGATCTTGGGCATACACGCAAGACGCCCGGGCTGGGCCTTGAGCCACAGTCAGCTCTGTGGGAGTCCAGCCACATACCGTCATGCATCTGCTGGCCCTGAGGTGGCATTTGACAATGTCTTGCAACATTGGGCTCTTCCTGCCCCAGCCTCCCTGTCAGCTGGGCCCAGAGGCACCCACCGCCATGCCTGGCCTAGTTAGGTTAGGCCAGAATCGGACCTGGGCCTCCCGTGGAGCCTCACAGCAGAGCCCACAGTTCGTCTTAATCACAGTGCGTGCCCAGGGAGTGTCGGCAGGGCCCTGCACACCACACCCTCTGGGGAGCCTGCAGTGTTGGCATCTCGCGACAGTGACAGGACACAGCAAAGGCAAGGTCGGCCCCACGAGGTCCTCAGCACCACTTTATTTAAGTGAATTCTTTTTTCCTCTTAACAATATCCCTTTTGAACAGCGGCCTGGACGTGGTGCTCATGGAAGCTGCACGGCCAGCTGTAAGCAGGGCACCGTCTGCGAGCCGCGTCTGCCCTGGAGCAGATTCCAGTCCCAGGATTCACCGGGCAGACCTCATGGCAGCAGAGCTGCGGGACAGGCCGTTCCGGGGCGATCGCTAGTCACACGCCAGACTTCCCTGCTTGAGAGAAACCCCTGTGTGATACGAGGCTCCCCGCTGTGAAGCAAGGTGCTGGAGTCTCCTAGCAAGTTTCTGAGCCTGGGGATGGGGCTGGGACGTCACCATGCAGCGAGTCTCCAACAACAGCCAGGGACTTCCTGAAACTGGCATGGACGCCAGCTTTCATCATAACGGGCTGCCTGGACCCCACCTCGCTCAAAGATGCTGCATGTACTGACAGCCGGTTCAAGAATCAGAAATTTCCAGGGACCAGCAGTTAGCATAATGGCTATGTTGCTGGACTCCCATGTAGTCGACCACAGTTCGAGTCCCGGACCCGGTGGCTTAAACTCACGCCAGGCACGTGTGCGTGCGTGTCCAAGATCCCGAGAAGAGAATGGAGGAGAAGGGATTGTGGCGTGGCCATCCCCCCTGGGGGGTGATTTCTCGCTTTCTGTCTGTCTCTGTCTTTCTGGCAAGCACGCATGCCCTATAGCAAAAACCTCTCAAAAAAAAAAAAAAAAAAAAAGAAAAAAAGAATCAGAAATTCCCAGACCCTTCCCTACTGGGGATGGCGTTTGTCTGCACTCTGCTCTGGGGACAGGACCTCTGTTGGGAGAACTGACCTGCGGATGCTGTTCGCTCTGTCCTGTTAGGCTGTCATTGTTGACACCAGCCACAGCACCTAGGGTGGCTCCTGCTAGTCAGCATTCATGTGGACCCCGTGACCTGAGGGTGGCAGTGGGTGAAATAGGGACTTGCACGTCTCTGTGGCACGGGCTGCATGCCGCAGTCTGAGTGGGTTCGCGACACGCAGGGACCACCACGCCGACTCCTCTCTGCTCTGTGGAGTGAGGGAACCCCAATGGGGAGCTTGGCCAGAAGTAATGGTGGCCTCTGCCGTGGAAAAGTGACACCACGGGGAGGGAAGTTTCAAGACCAGTTTCCTCAGCCCCATCTGTGGTCGGTTACGTCCTCCTCTTCTGGGTCTTCCAGAGCTGGAGCTTTGCGCTCTGGCGGTGCTGCCTGTGCATGCCGGCTGCCAGTGCCCGGGGTGCCCGGGTGTGTGCCGGCTGCCAGTGCCCGGGGTGCCCGGGGTGCAGCCTGGGCAGATGCGTGTGTCTCTATCTATGGGGACTTGCTGGGACAGTTCTTGGACCAGACACCCACCGCCATTTCCCACAGAAGGGCTCCCTTTCATCACGCCCCCGTCTGTGTCATTTGTTTTGATCACACAGGGGGGCTGTGGCACAAGGCAGCCGACGGGGTCCTGTGCACCACGTGGCCGGCTCCCCCGGACTCACTGGGACTGTCCTCCGGGCCACCACTTGGCACCGCTCACCACAGCTGCGGGTCCGGGGTTCTGCGCTGCGGCTGTTCTTAACGCTCCTGCGTCGTCTGACAGGACCAGTGTACGGACACGAAAGTCATGACAACTGCTTTCCCGGGCGTGCGTGACTTTGCCTCCCCTAACCTGGCGTGCGGCGGGCAGGTGAGGCCCAAGTGTAGCAGGTGTGCTTGTGAATGGGACGGCTGCAGGTTCGGAGGGCAGGAGGGCCACGTCATGCACTCCAGCCTGAGAACCATGTCACTACTGGGGACTTTGCAACCTCACCTGACCCCTGTGAACCACACAGATCACCTAAGGCCAGATGCCCGGGCACAGGATTCGCTGGGGTAAGGGCTGTGCTGTCCCCTGCCTCACTGTCCACACCGGCAGGCAGTCCAGGCTGTGCCCTGCTCCCTCCAGAACAAGTCCCGAAACCGAGCGCACACCCAGCCCACCTGTGGGGACAGAGGCTCTGAGGAGGTTAGACACAGGCGAGCCTGGAGGCTGGACCTGATGTGGCGTGGTGCATCCGGACGGGGCCGAGCTGCCCTGGGGATGGACTCGGGTTGTGCCGGACACTCACACGTGTCCCCTCGTTGCTGGCAGTGGGAGCGTGCCCCTCCCATGCCAGGTGAGGCGGGACTGGCAGGGCAGCACGGCACTGGCCGAGAAGCGTCACTGTCTGGGAAAAATGCCGCTTTGGGGCGAGTGAGGACAGGGTCGCGGCGCCCGCACGCATGGTCACAGAGCAAGTCGAG
The DNA here is from genome assembly GCA_026018925.1 of Tupaia tana. Classification (NCBI taxonomy): domain Eukaryota; kingdom Metazoa; phylum Chordata; class Mammalia; order Scandentia; family Tupaiidae; genus Tupaia; species Tupaia tana. The sequence continues at coordinate 197,559,405 of JAKSZU010000002.1, read as the reverse complement.
GTGGACACTACCGTGCGGGTGCTGGTGAGCCTGTGGCCGGTGAGGCATGTGGGGCTCTGTGTCCCGTCGTCTCTGAGGACCAGGCGACCTTGCATCGGCTGGAAGGATCGGCGATGACGCATCAGGAGAACGTCGGCGTGGAAGGGGAGCACAGGCTGTGGAGGGAGTTCCCACCTGCCCGACCCTGCGGTCGGAAACCAGGCGATAGGAGCCCACGGGCCCAGGGAGGGCATGGGTGTCGGCCCTTCCTGCCCCGCTGCGGGCGGAAAACTAGGGCCGCCCCGGAGCAGAGCTGTGGAAACTAGCAGAAAGGGAGCTGATTGCAGACCTCTCGGTGTGCCTCAGGAAATGGGAAGGGACTCTCGGATCTGTGCTTTTTCCAATTTTCCGTGTTCAGGAAAGAATTCATTCTTCAAGCAATGTAATCTCCTGCTATGATTTCTCAGCTCCACAGAGAATAATTATAGCTTAATCATGGACCAAAATAGAAAATGCCAACTGTGTGGCGGGAAAGGGCAGTGTTCTCCTCGTGGACTGTCTGCTCTGGGTCCTGGCAACCACGGAGAGCTTCTCACCTGTGCACCCTTCTCACCTGTGAGCGTCTCACCTGTGTGCTTCTCACCTGTGCACTACTCACCTGTGAGCTTCTCACCTTGCACTTCTCACCTGTGAGCTTTTCACCTGTCCGCTTTTCACCTGTGCACCCTTCTCACCTGTGCACCCTTCTCACCTGTGCGCTTCTCACCTGTGCACTTCTCACCTGTGAGCTTTTCACCTGTCCGCTTTTCACCTGTGCACTTCTCACCTGTGAGCTTCTCACCTGTGCACCTTCAGTGGCATCAGAACTCACCCTTCCTCCGACTTCCAGGAGCGTTTGGTCCAGCTGGGACCAAGGCCGGGGAGTATCTCAGTCTGGGCAGAAGGAAGAAGACTGTCTCAGCGTGGACGTTTTTCTTCCTGGACTGAAGGACGAGGCTTCACACAGAAGTGATAGCTGGGAGTCTCCACGTGTCTGAAAACTCAGTCTGCAATGTAGTGAGGTGGGCGTAAGGAACAGGCGCCAGGCCACACGTCTCACACTCGTTGTCCACCTGAAGCACCTTCCTGAGCAGCCAGGGGCCGAGGCAGCACGGGCTCCTGCTGACAGTCCGAGTGCCTCTGAACGTTCGAAGGTTCTTCCTCTGACACGTGGAAAGAGGCGTGTGCTTCAGAGAGGCTGAGGGACATTCATGAAGCCCTGCGGGCCCAGGGTCCCTGAGTGGCATGCCCACAGCCCACAACCGGAGCCACCCTGGGAGTCCCGCCTCATCTGGTTCCTCAAGGACCTCAGCCCAGAGGTCAGGTCCGCCACGCCTCCGACAGGACCGTTTCATAGCTTGTCAGACGATTCGGAGGGGCGGCCGGAGGAGGTGCCAGGAACCATCTGTTCCCAGATGTGTTTCTGCGGTGGCCTTCCGAACGTGCTGCCGTGTTGTCACCTGGTGGTCAGCAGTCAGACCGAGTGAAGATGCATGGGGCCCGTGGGAGGCAGGTAGTCCCAGCCTTTCCTCCCGACTCTGACCCTCTGGGGACGCCGTGGCCTGGACCCGGGAGCTGTCCTCTCAGTGCCCTGGCCCTTCGTTGGCTGGGACGAGGTGCCCACCTTCCTCAGAGTTCTCAGGGGATTTCTTCACAATAGCCAGAGAGGCCTGCTGAAAAGCACCTTTAGCCAAACTAAAGGAACCGAAGCCCACAGACACGATGGCTGTGGTTAGTTACGGCTTCGCGCCGGGTGCCGCGGGGCAGCCCTGTCTGACCGGCCGAAGACTCCGGTGCGGCCAGCAGAGCCCGAGGCTGCGTGCAGCAGGACCCAGCCTGTCCCTGTCGCCAGCGCCGTGAGGGCACATCTGCGGCCACGCGTCGGCTCGGGAGGTTGTCCTGGTGCGTCCGGGTAGGGGTCTGCGAACTGCACTAATTTACATTTGCCATGAAAATAATGATGCCTCTTTCCACAGCAAAAGGGAAAGAGGTAAAGACAGAGAAAAAACGTAAAAGAAAAATACTATCAGGAGGGTTTTTCCTCAGTACTTCGCATTCCGGTCCGAGGTATTACCGTATACGTCCTCATCGCCAGGTAGCGTCCGTCCGTGCGTCTGCTCATTCTTCCCTGGTCCTCTTCTCCCCACCCCGTTTCCTAGCGGGTTCTTACAGGAGACCCTGAGAGCACAGGCAACAGTTCAAAACCAGCCGAGTGGGGCTGTCAGGCTAAAAGCCCCTGCTGTGCACATATTTGCAAACTGTGCCTCAGGGAAGGGACACGTGGCCAGAATCCACGGGGACTCAAGCAGCTTATCTGCAAACTGGGAGCAACCTGATTTAATGAGCAAATGAGCTGCGCAGACGGCTCTCCAAGGAAGACACACCAACGGCCAGAACGCCTACGAAAACAGCCACCTCGTTCCCCACGGGGCGACGCAGAGCGAAACCGCAGCGAGACAGCACGGGCCCCAGCAACGTGGTCAACATGAAAAACGGAGGTCACTTTTTAGCATAAAAGTATAAAAAAAAATCATGTTACCTCAATGGTCTTAGGAATTAGAGGGCAATACAACTACTAATATTTATTTCTGACGATTTGGATGTACTGCAGGGTGTCCGACTCCCTAATGTGGGAGCACCCAGCTGCCCCTGATGCTCACAGACACGCGCTGGGGCTTCCACCGCGAGGGGAAGGAGGCAGTGAGCCTGACTCACGGCGAAGAGTTCCTTTGTGTCACCCATTCACCTGCCATGGCCCTCCTTCGGGTTCTGGGCTCAGTGCTAGCCTGCATCTCACCTGACAAAAGCGCTTTCATTTCACTCCTCCACCTTCACGCCCCACGTTCCCCACGAGGAGTCTGCCCCAGAAGGGGTGAGAGCTTAGGCCGGCTCTCTGGTGAGCAAAGGGCCTCCTGTTTTTCTGAGCGAGTCTCTGTGGTGGCATCTCCAAGCTCGGGTTTGGTCCTTCCCACCTCACTCACGTTGCTGAGCTCAGCTGTCCCCACGCCAGGACGTGCTCCTGCAGCCGTGCCCCCACCCCCCCCCACCCCCCCCCCCCGTGAGTGCGGCCCTCTGCCCTCGGTCTCGTGGCCCAGCGAGGGGACAGGTGTGCTGACCGAGGGCAGGAGGAGCACGTCAGAGAACACAGCAGCCTCGCTCTCCCGGGGGCTCTGCCGGGTCTGCCTAGTGCCGACACACGCACACACGCACAGCACCATGTGTGGGCACTGGTCGTGCCCGCAGCCGGCAGGTAGACCAGCTGTCGGGACAGCTTGGGCCTGCGCGTCTTCCCAGCTCACAGGTGTGGGGCTGAACCGGGGGGCTCGGCCGTCCCTCAGCTGCGTGCGGGGTCTTGCACCACTAGCCCACCAGACCTGGGCAGGTCCTTCTGTCGGCTTGGGTTTGGGTCCGACCCAGCTGTGGCCGATGTCCGTCTGCTGGCCAGGGTGTCTCCAGGGCCCTGCCTCTCCCTGCCCTCCATGCTCTCGCTGGGCCAGGCCCCTCTGCGTGCCCTCTCATGCCCGCTCTGCCCCTCACTTGCCAGGGCATGTTGGAGCCTGCTCCCGGGGTGTCCTGGCCCTAACTCGCACACAGCTTCCTGACAGAAAGGGCCAGGCAGCTCAGCTGGGTCTCTGTGCCTAGCCCGAGCCGGAGCCGGAGCCGGAGCCCAGCCGTGTGTGGAGCTCTGGCCAACGCCTGTGGATGTGCCTGTGGGCAAGAGCGCCCTCCGGCTCGACCGCAGCCGTCAGAAGACCGCCTTCGTTTCACAGAAGCTTCGAGGACGGAGGAACGTGTCCGTGACTGCACTGTGAGCGCGACACAGTGCTAAGGCCCTCCGCGACCGACGTCGGGATCCGTTCATCGGAATTCGGAATTTTCAGCGCGCCCTCCGTCCTTTTTTATTACCATCGGGATGTTATTTTGTAGCCTGTTTCCAGTAGGAAGCATCTGATCAAAACACAGCTACTTAGATACGTTTATTGCACCTCAGAGGATACATTTTCCCAGAATTAAATCCCTCTCCAGAAATAAGATAGGTACTTTTGATACTTAATTATCTTAGATACTATGTTGTTTGTAGAAACAGTAACTTAATTTGAAAACCATGTTTTCTTTAAAAATAGTTTCAGTGGCCCAGCAAATGGCGTGGTGGGTAAGGCACTGGATTCCTACATGGTTGACCATGGTGCTAGTCCTGGACCCGGAAGCCTGAAAAACATGCGGGACACATGTGTGCGTGCCCAAAATCTCAGGAGGAGGATGGAGAAGAGATTGCAGTATACCATCCCCCGGGGGGTGATTTCTCACTCTCTCTCTCACTGTCTCTCTCTGTCTCTTTCCAGCAAGTGCACGCACCCTGTGGCAAGAACCATTAAAAAATACAGGTTGTTTAAGGTTGTGATTTGAGATCACTGCAGATTCATTTTCAGCTGTAAGAAATACCCAGCTTCCTCTGATGCTAGCGTCTCACATACCTATTGAGCAGGGTGTTGACTGACACGGTCAGGACCAGAGCAGACCCATACCACGAGGTCCCTTCATACCTGTGCCTGCTTCCTCGCTCGGCCCACTCCCACCTTGAACCCTTGCACTCCTTAATATGTTGCCATTTCAAAAGTGTTATACAGTGGGGCCAACCCCTTGCCTAGTGGTTAAGGGAACTGGATCCCACATGACTGACCATGGTCCAAATCCTGGCACTGGCACCTTGGTACATCTGTGTGTCTGAGACCCCAACAAGACAGAGAGGTGGAGAAGTGATCATGGTGTCGTCTGTCCCACTGCGTGTCCTTCCCCACGGCCGACGTAAGTGCACAGTGGTGCCCTGGCCTCACTGCGTGTCCTTCCCCACGGCCGACGTAAGTGCACAGTGGTGCCCTGGCCTCACCGCGTGTCCTTCCCCACGGCCGTCGTAAGCGTGTAGTGGTGCCCTGGCCTCACCGCGTGTCCTTCCCCACGGCCGTCGTAAGCGCGTAGTGGTGCCCTGGCCTCACCGCGTGTCCTTCCCCACGGCCGTCGTAAGCGTGTAGTGGTGCCCTGGCCTCACCGCGTGTCCTTCCCCACGGCCGTCGTAAGCGTGTAGTGGTGCCCTGGCCTCACCGCGTGTCCTTCCCCACGGCCGTCGTAAGCGTGTAGTGGTGCCCTGGCCTCACCGCGTGTCCTTCCCCACGGCCGTCGTAAGCGTGTAGTGGTGCCCTGGCCTCACCGCGTGTCCTTCCCCACGGCCGTCGTAAGCGTGTAGTGGTGCCCTGGCCTCACCGCGTGTCCTTCCCCACGGCCGTCGTAAGCGTGTAGTGGTGCCCTGGCCTCACCGCGTGTCCTTCCCCACGGCCGTCGTAAGCGTGTAGTGGTGCCCTGGCCTCACCGCGTGTCCTTCCCCACGGCCGTCGTAAGCGTGTAGTGGTGCCCTGGCCTCACCGCGTGTCCTTCCCCACGGCCGTCGTAAGCGTGTAGTGGTGCCCTGGCCTCACCGCGTGTCCTTCCCCACGGCCGTCGTAAGCGTGTAGTGGTGCCCTGGCCTCACCGCGTGTCCTTCCCCACGGCCGTCGTAAGCGTGTAGTGGTGCCCTGGCCTCACCGCGTGTCCTTCCCCACGGCCGTCGTAAGCGTGTAGTGGTGCCCTGGCCTCACCGCGTGTCCTTCCCCACGGCCGTCGTAAGCGTGTAGTGGTGCCCTGGCCTCACCGCGTGTCCTCCCCCACGGCCGTCGTAAGCGTGTAGTGGTGCCCTGGCCTCACCGCGTGTCCTTCCCCACGGCCGTCGTAAGCGTGTAGTGGTGCCCTGGCCTCACCGCGTGTCCTTCCCCACGGCCGTCGTAAGCGTGTAGTGGTGCCCTGGCCTCACTGCGTGTCCTTCCCCACGGCCGTCGTAAGCGTGTAGTGGTGCCCTGGCCTCACCGCGTGTCCTTCCCCACGGCCGTCGTAAGCGTGTAGTGGTGCCCTGGCCTCACCGCGTGTCCTTCCCCACGGCCGTCGTAAGCGTGTAGTGGTGCCCTGGCCTCACTGCGTGTCCTTCCCCACGGCTGTCGTAAGCGTGTAGTGGTGCCCTGGTGCTAAATCTACAGGGGCCCAGCTGGTAGTGTGGTGACGGTGGGTCCCACTTGGCTGTGTGCTTTGTGTCTCAGACTTAGCAACTTAAAAAACACACCAGGCACGTGCGTGTGTGTGCCCAGAGTCCCTGGGTGAGAATGGAGGTGAAGGGATTGCAGCATGACTATCCAGAGGGGGTGCTCTCTCACTTTCCTTCTCTCTTTCTCTCTGTCTCTCTCTGTGCCTTCTTGCAAATAAAAGTATTGATCTACATTCGGTCAAGAATGAGAACGAACCACTGAGAAATCCAGGAGCGTGCTCTCCCGTAGTGCCGGGCTGTGACGGGCTAGCTGCGTGGTGCTGATCCGACGAATCTCTCATCGTCTTAACAGTGAGCATCATTTTGCCCGTAGTGCTGTTTGCCACAGAGAGCATTTTCTCACCGTGAGGACGTGAGAGGATTCGATTGGGTCGTCCTCGCCGGGAGGACTGACTGATGACTAAGGGCCACAGGGAGGTCTGGCGTCACAGCTGTTTCCATGGCGACGGGTCGTGATGTCATGAGACCTGAAGGCTGAGTCAGTGAGCCATTCAGACGGAGGAGGGGTTCGCGGCTCCCCACTGCCTTTGCCCTCGTTGGGATTAATGAAGACGAGGGCTGGACTTTCCTAGGGAGGTCACGGGAATTTATGGCGTGATTCAGACCTGCCTGAACGCGGCTGTGATGGCTCGTAAACCGAGAAGAGACCTTTCTTCCCGCGGCTGCAGAGTCCCCTCGGCAGCTGCAGTGAACGCGGGCGTGTGGCCACCCGCACACTCCTCCTTGTTGGGGCTCGTGTCTCAGTGTTAAGTTCTGGCACTGCGCGTGGAGGGGTGCCTTGGAGTGCCCCTGCTGGAGACGAAGGGGGTGGTTACAGACTCGAAGCCAGGCCTGTCCCGGACAGCTGAGCTTGGCACGCAGACGCAGAGGGGCTGCAGCTGGGCTGCGGGCGTCACGGGGACAGCGGGCACTGCGTCAGCACCGAGTGAGCCAGCCCGAGGCTCCCCCGCCCAGCTGACCTCCGCAGGGTGCTCAGGGCCCCTGCTGCTCCAGGAGCCCCTGCCCTGCTCGGGCAGAGCCGCAGTCTCTCCCCGCACTCCTACGCCCGCGTCCATCTGGGCTCCGGAAGGGCTCACTTTGCCTGCGGCTCTCAGCTGCCCTGCACGTCCCACCTCGTGGCTGGAAAAAGTTCCACATCTTCGTCTCACAAACTAGGCCCGTCACTGTGTTCCTGGTGAGGGGACATCTGGCCTCGCTCAGGGCACAGAGCAATGGCAGTCCCTGGAAAGACGGGGAAGTCAGGCCCACCCTGCCTTCCAGGCAGCCAAAAGCCGATCGTTCCACCGTTTTAAAAATGTCGATAAAGTTCAAGATCCTCTCTGATGTATTTTACAAATCCTAGACTGGGCCAAGGTTTGTTTCACTGTGGGCCAAAAATAGTGTTCTCGGGCAAGAAAACAAAGACCTGCAAGGAGGTTTACTGAGGACGGACGTTGAGGCCGGTCATTGACATGACCCAGGCGTTGTCCACGAGGGAACTGTGCCTTGGCAACGCCGTGCCGGCCAGTCACGTGTGTCTCCACGTCAGAGGGCAGGTGCACTCACCAGGAAGGGGGAGACAGCACCCGCAGTGGGGCGTGGTCATGCCACAGTCCCTTCTCTAGTTCTCCATCTTGTTGGCATTCTGGACACACTCACGTACGTGGTGTGCTTTTTAGCCACCGTAGCTGGGATTCAAACCACAGTCAGCCATGTGGGAATCCAGATCCTTTCACGGCCAGCCATGGTGCTGGCCCTCCCTGGAGCCTGACAGCCGGCCCCAGCTATAATGAGAAACCTCATTTTTGCTTAGAAGCCTGCCAGGAGACCAGCAGATGGCATAATAGTGACATTGCTGGACTCCCACATGGCCGATCGTGGTTTGAGTCCCAGATCCGGTGGCTTGAAACTCATGCTAGACACGTGCATGGGTGCCCAAGGTCCCAGGAGAATGGAGAAGGGATGGCAGCGAGGCCAGGCCCGCAGGGCAGAGTTCTCACTCTCCCTCTCTCTGTCTCTCTGGTGAACGCACACACCCTATAGCAACAATCTCTAAAAAGAAATAAGCCTGTGGGTGTCGAAGCAGAGGGGTTTGCGCGGTGTGAATCCAGCAGTAAGAGAGAGCAGTCCTCACGGGCGCAGCTGCCCCCCAGAGGGGCCTGTGCAGCTCCTCTGAGGAGGAGGTGAGAACGACTCACCTCCACCATCCCGCGTGGGAAAGGCCGGGCTTCCTTTCCTTGTCTGCCCTGCGTACGGGGGAGGCGACGTGCTGCCCGAGGTCTCCGGGACAGAGGCCTGAAGAGAAACCACTCTCAAACAAACAGATGAATTTGTTGAGCTCTGAACTAAGCCTTGGGCTGCTTGTTTGTTTGCTCCTGTCAGTATTCACAGACAAATATTGAAACCGTACCACCGTTTGCGTTAGACCTTCGACTTGCCGGGTCCTTGAATCGGCTCTGCCGTTGCGCCCGACGGCCGCCTCGACTCGGGGCCTGCTCTCTTCGTGCTGGCCAGACGCGGTGTCCTGAAGGTGCCTGACTTCCTCTTCCTCTCCCGGGGGTTTGCACGGACGGGGAAGGGACATCTGGACCTCGGGGTTGTGGAAAGCCCGTAGACAGGGACGCCCCCTTGGCAGGAGCGACGCGGATGGCAGGTTGGGACTCACCCTCTCATTTATGGTTGCTGCTTGGGTTAGTAAAGCCCTGGCGGGGAGAAGGGACGGCGAGGATTGGGCCTCTCGTTTCCTGACCGGGACGGGGCAGGGAGGAAGGCGGATGCGGAGGACCTGAGCTCTGCACCTGACGGGGTGGGCGGGGTCTCGTGCTTGCTGTCTCCTCCCGCACTCGAGCCTGTCACCTCTCTCTGGGGCCTTCCTAAGCCTATCTTGTCCTTACGGTCCCCGAGAAGCACCAACACCCAAAGGCCCCAGAGAGCTACTGGAACCAGGGGTTCAAGGCCTGCCTGGGGTGGTCCCTGGCGACAGTAGCCTCGGGGCCTAGGGCCCGCCCTTCTGCACAATGCCGCGGAGCACCTCACGGCAGGGACACACTTGCCCCCGTGAGGCTCTGCAGCGGGAGTGATGGCCTGGGAGTGCACGCTCAGTGCTGTCAGGGGACATCGCTGTCCGGCGGCGGGGGCTCAGGTCTGAGGCTGGCCGGCACCTCCTGGCCTCCCGGCCTGGCCCTGCAGCCGCCCTCGCCGGACACAGGTGCAGAGCGGGCTTTCTCAGAGCACTCGGCACTGGCTGCGCGGGCTTCTCGGGAGGGCACTGTCCTGTTGGGTTATTTCGGGGAGTCTTCAGAGAGTGTGTGTGTGTGTGTGTGTGCACGTGCGTGTGTGCATGTGTGTGTGTGCGTACGTGTGTGTGTTCACATTTGTGTGTGTGCTCATGTGTTAGGGAAGGGTTGTGAGAGGACAAGGGCGAGTCTTGGAATCACAAGTTGAAAGACAAGTAGTCTGGGAAGAGCGGGGCTTCGAACCCTGCAGAGTGACATCGGCGGCGAGGACTGCGAGGAGCCGGCTGGGGCCTTGGGTGTTGCTCTCGCCTAAGAAGGAGACAGAGCGGCCCAGGCTCCCCACCTGGTGGCACGCACTGCTTCTTCGGGTTCCAGAAGCCGCGTCAGCACGGACACTGTGCTCACGGCCTGAGCGTGGGACAGCCACGTACTCCCGACCCCCAGAGCTGCTGCAAGGTGCCCGTGAGATCTGGGCCCCGGCAGGGGTGGTTCGGGGACGTGCCGGAACCACGGAGGCTCCATCGAAGCCAAGAGTGGAGACACGTGGGGCGGCAGACCCTCAGGGACGCTATTCCGGCTCCATCCCACGGTCTGAGGAGGAGGACGGCACCGTCCAGTGTGGGCGTCCCGGGCTCCAGACAGTGCCCCATGGCAGCGGGCACAGCGCACCATTCACAATGGCTGGCACAGAAGTTCCTGGATGGGAACAGCTGGCAGAAGAAGAGCGACTGGAGCCCAAGTGGTTGTGCTGCGGTCGCATGGTGGCTGGGAAATCTGACAGAGTGGCAGGAGCGGCTGGTGCGGCGGGAGAGCAGCCCGGCCTGCAGGGCTGCAGGAGAGACTGCTCAGTGCTGAGCGGGCAGGGGTCGTACTAGGGGTCTTACACCCCGCCGAGCCCTGCAGTCCCGGGGACACCGTAAAGGCAGCGTTCACGGAGACCCACCAAGGAGCACAGAGGAGGCCCCCACGGCATGGGGCTGTGTCCCAGGTGGAGACACTGGGGCAGGCTCTGAACTGGAGAGGCTGGTGGGGAGGGCAGGAGTGAGGAGACCTGCCCGGGCTAGCTGGAGGAAAACCAGGGAGCCCCTGTCTGGGGACTGTCCTCAACTACTTTTTAACACAAATAGGATTTCTGTTTTGTTTTTAAAGAGATTTTTGCTATAGGGCGTGTGTGCTTACCAGAGAGACAGAAAGACAGAAGCGAGAAATCCCCCCGGGGTTACGGCCATGACGCATGCCCTTCTCCGTTCTCCTCTCAGGATCCCGGGCACACGCACCCCAACGGGACTTGAAGCTGCCAGGCCCAGGACTTGGCCCGCAGTGACTATGTGGGAGTTCTCGATGTGCCACATGCTATCTGCTGGTCCCGGGATTTTTAATGTACAGGAGCAGGCCTTTCGTGGCCTTTCCCACTATGGCGTCTCAGCGCGTCCCATACCCTGATGTCACAGTTGCGGTCCTCCAGGTCCCCACGTGACAGCTGTCAGGTGTGGGTGTGCACGTGGGGAGCGTGTGGGAGCTCCGGCCTGACTTCGCTGCAGAGACCCCGTCCACGCTGCCTTTAACCCCCACCTGCAGAGCCTTCTACTTCCGGGCTCTGAGGCCCGGCCTCTCTGCCCGGCCGTGCTGTTCAGCCTCCTGCCCTGACAGCCATGGCGTGGGCGCCACTAACTATTCCTGGCACTGGGGTGAGAAGGGAAAGGGAGCCCAGAGGCTGGCCTGTCCCAGCGTGGGAGCAGGGAGTCTCTGTCCCCTCGGGGACTGGGTGTCTTCCCTCCCTTTCCTGTGGTTGTCTCTGTCACCTCAAGTTCCATGCAGTGGTCTTTGTGCCCCAGCAAAATGCCATGTCCCTCATGGCGGCGCTGCCCCACGTGAAGGGCCGGGGTCACTGTGAGGCGTGTGACGGGCTCTGCTTCCTGGCCCTGACGGGCAGCTGGTGTGGCCAAGGGGACATTGTGGGCAGGGTCACAGGAGGCACTTTTTCCACCCTTCCATTCCCAGTGTAATTTTTGCTCTGCATTTTGTTTCACTCTGTCCTGTTCATTTGGAGGCTATAAGTTTTGAGCATTTTCCTACCGAGGTCACTTCTTCATGGTTAAGTCCATTTCGGGGATAAACACTGACTCGGGCACCGCACGGTGACAGCGAGGTGACGGTGGTAACTTGAGCTCTGCGACATCAGAGGAAGAGCACAGGGAACGGACCGCAGACGCCCGCGGGCCGCACTGGGGGTACGGCCACCAGAACTGAAGGGAGCGTTTCGGACCGACTCTGGGCCGGAGAGGCTTCACAGAGGCGCACCGCGGGTGGAAAGTCACATGCCACGGGACGGACGAGGGAGAGGGACCCCGCGGGAAGTCAGTGTGAGGGAAGGCCCAGGGACATGGCGGGCGGCTTCCTGTTTATGGACGGTCGAGAATGCAGGGCCGCTGAAGTCTCGGCCCCGCTGGGAGGCGAGAGGCGGGACCGCTCTCCTGGCCTTGGAAACGTCCGTGTGCGCCATGCTGAGAAGCTTCGAGTCCAGCCCTGGCAGCCGTGAGCCGTGCCATGTATCAGAGGTCGGTCTGATCAGAGAGCAGACCCAGCACCCTACCGGATTCTACGTGACGGGGCCTGGGCCCACCGGTCAGTCGCCCTGTAGTCTTAGGCCCCCAGCACATACGAATAAGAAACCATAGAGTGTGTTCTCTGCCATGGAATTTACGTATTTTCAGTATCAGTCCCGCTCGCTTCCCTTCCACATAAGGCATTTATCCCAAGGGACGCCAACCCCCAGGGGACGCCATTCCCAAGGGGACGCCATTCCCAAGGCATCTGTGGGCTGAGACATGGAGGGGTGGCCGTGCTTCCACAGGACAGGAGCGACTTTTCCGGTTTCAGGAACCACCCCACGGGTGCCCGGTCTGGTCAGCCAGAACTTCGGCCACGTCCTGGGACAGCCGTCAGAGCCTGCCGCGTCGGCTCCCTACGGCCGGCATCCGCCTGCACCTGGGTCCTGCCTCTGAAGTCACCGAGGTCCTCTGTCTGAGAGACGGGTTGCTTCTACTCTGCACGGTCCTCTTTCCTTTGCTAAAAATATCTCGGAAACGTTGGCAGGGGAAATCACGGCTGCCTTTGCCCCTTGGCCTTGCCCCTTGGCCAACTCCGTTTGGCAGCCGTGTCTGATGGACCGAGGGGCAGAGGTTGGTCCCCGGGGGGCGACGGAAACCCTGTCCGTGGTCCTCACCGCAACGTCAGCGAGCACACGGGGCACACGCACTAGGGCCTCCCACGTAAACTTCGCCTCTGCACACATAAACATTTTCTTACTATCGCAAATAATCCACACAAGAGCCGAGCGAGTTTAGCTTTTCCCCGGAATGTTTATCGTGCTTACTTTAAACTGTTTATAGGAAAGACAGAACTGTAACTGTCTCTGGGGGCGGGGGCCACATGGCTCGGAGGCTTCTCTGCAATACGATGTTTGCTTCAGTTTGCGGCAACACATGGTCCTTTCATAGCAATGATTTGTCATTTCAAACGTTGTTGTTGATATTCAGCTCCTGAAGCAAATAACAGCAGCTTAAAACATTTATAAAACCTTCAGAAACGGGGTTCACTTCAGCGCTGCTGGGACCCAGCTGTAGGGCGCCCGGCCTCCCGTTGACAGCGGCACAGACCCCGCCCAGCCTGTGCCCCGCGAGGGGCTCACGGGCTTCACCTCGCGACCTGAGGGCTCCCCACGCCGCTCCGTCCAGCCGGGGATGGCGGGCGTTAGCTCCCTCTCGGAGCGGCCTGTGGAAAAGCTGGCGGGCCTCGGGCAGTCCCGCGGGCGCCACTCATGGCCGACGGGCAGCGCTCCTCTGAATCGCGAGGTCAGCTCCTCTTCGGGTTCCTGGGTTTGTGCCAGTTCAAGTCCCGGTGGACGGGCTGAGCCTAGGAAGGGGACGGCTGGTCCCCAGGTCTGTCCGGTGCGCTCGGACCCCCGTCCCCCTTGCATGGCCTCCCACATGGCCGCCACCGTGTGAGCCCCAAACTCAGCAGCCCGACAGTCATGCAGGACGCGTGTGTGCCCAGGACCGCAGGAGGAGAGGGGAGGAGAAGGCATTGCAGCACGGCCATGTGAGGGTCATGCCCCGAGGCCAAACCTTTAAAAAGAAGTTGATTGCCAAAAGGGCTCAGGCACTTGCCAGAGACAGACCCATGGACCGAGAGGGGGGAAGCACCCCAGTGGGGCGTGGCCAGAGACAGAGACCCACGGACTGACAGGGGGGAAGCACCCCCAGTGGGGCGTGGCCAGAGACGGAGACCCACGGACTGAGAGGGGGAAAGCACCCCCAGTGGGGCCTGGCCACTCCACAACCCTGCCTCCTCCTCTCCACCCCCTGGGGCTGGGGTTCGCATCACGCGTGCACACACATGCGCACGCACACACACACGCACCGTATGTTTATAAGCTGCCAGGCCGGGAGGTCGGCCATGTTGGATCTGGCCCCTAACCAGTAGGCTACAGGCTGGCCCAAGAACCGCTTTGAATATACTTTTATTGATATCGATTATGCTGATGGAAGGATCCGCAATAGCAGTGCGATCCCAGAGTCTGTTTCCCCAAGTTTACCGACTGGGACGGTGAAAACCAGCCCATCGCGTCCCCTCCCTCGGCCTGCCCTCTGCGTGGTCGTGAGGAGGGGCTGTGACACCAGGAGACGAGGCGGACACGGTCGGAGTTCCAGACGTCTGCCGTGGACAAGGGAAGGGTCCATCACAGAGACCTCCGAGAGGTCCAGGCCGTTCACACCCAGGTCCTGAGAGGTGCTGAGAACGCCCCGGAGAGACTCGCCGCGGGTGTGGACAGGGACGAGGGAGGCCGCGGAGGGCAGGGCGCCGAGCAGTCTGCGCACATGAGTTCGGTTTCAGGAGGTAACGGGAAAATGACGCCCAGAGCCTCGTGAAACGGCACACACGCCTCCCCTCCCTCCCCGTCTCTGATCCTGGAAGGGCGGTGCTCGGGCCTGTGCTCTCCGTGGGACGTCCCTGACGGCAGCGGGGCTGGGCCTGGGCGAGACCCGGGCTTTAGTCTGCAGGTCGGGCCGCGGCAGAGGTCTTGCCCGGGCCTTGTGTCCCCGCAGGCGCTGGCCGTCGGCTGAGCCCGCCTCGTGGGCAGTGCAGCCAGGGCCTCGCCGTGCACTGTTTGTAGGTGACTTAATACAGAGTGGCTTCTCACACATGCGTCTCTCATGTAAACCGAGCGAATTGTATTTTGGTTACGTCACTGGACTCCCGTGTAGTCAACTGCGGTTTGAATCCTGGACCTGCGGCTTAAAACTCATGCCGGGTGCGTGTGTGTGCGTGCCCAAGATCCCAAGAGGAGAATGGGGGAGAAGGGATTGCGGCGTGGCCATTCCCCCAGGGGGTGATTTCTCACTTTCTGTCTCTCTGTCTTCCTCTGTGTCTCCGGCAAGCGCAAATACCTATAGCAAAAACCTCTCTAAAAAAAAAGAAAATATATTTTGTTTTGCTCAGAAATTTGATGCATCATTGACCCTTTGGGAAGCCCTGAAACTCCCAGAGCTGATGCTTCCTCAGTCACCACACAGGTGAGAACGCACATCTTCCCAGGACAGGTGCGAGTGCTCGCTGCTGCGTGGCACAGAGTGGCTGCCAGAGCACGGACGGAGAACCCACATTCCCTCACCACATGGCTATGTGACCCACCCTCTCGGTCCCGTTCTCCTTCTCTGTAGGATGGAAGTACTGCAAGTTCTTCCCTTAGAGATGTAGAAAGGAGTGGGCGAGGACTCCCCTGGTGAGGTAAGTGACAGTGTAGGCTGGAGGCTCCCAGCCTTCTCTGCAGCTCTCAGAACTAGAGGTGCGGTTGTCGGGAAAGTCATGACACAATTTTCCATAGAAAACAGACAAAAGTGCATCCTGACTTTTCTAAGCAGTATGCTAGAGTTGGTGCGCCTGTCGCAGGCCCTCCGGTGCGTGCACGGCGTGTGCTGTGACCCTGCTGGTGGGAAGCCGGGAGCACGGCCACGCGACATCCGCTGTGAGGAGCTCCCTGTAGTCACAGCACCTGGGAGGGGAGGGCCGCGGCGGCCTGTGCGCGCCCCTTTCAGAGGAAGTTAGAGTGTGCCGGAGTTTCTGAGTCAGGAAGGCAGAGCTGGAGGTGCTTTCTATTATCATTACAGTTTTGTTTTCTTTTTGGTAAGAGACATATTTTGGCAGATATTATTTTGATTATTTAAAGTTACCTTTGTAGACAAGTTATCGCACCTATGAATTCCACTTCCAAGATAGTCCCGGGCCTTATAAGCATGGGAACACGGCTTTGAGGGGATCGAGGGGCGCTGATGTGTGGCCCGGCACGTCTCTCCCGCCACCAGGGCCAGGATGTGATCCGTGATCAGCCGTGTGGGATCCAGCCCCTGACACTGAGGCCAGCTCTGACAGTTCACCTTTTAAGGATTGTCTTGACCTAATCTGCTTTTTAAACGCAGTCTCGGGGGCCAGCCCCTTCTCCGCTCTCCTCCTGGGAGTTCGGTCACACATGCACACAGGCCTGGCATGATTTTGAGGCTGTCAAGTCCAGAACTTGAACTGCGGTCAGCCGTGTGGGGGTCCAGCACCCTAACCACCACACCACCTGCTGGCCTTAATCTAGCAAAATTTTAATTTCAAAATCCAAAGTGTCTGGGGCCGGCAGGTGTCATGGCAGCTGAGGCACTGGACTCCCACGTGGCCGACAGCAGTTTGGGCCCCAGACCTGGGGCTTGCTTTCTCACCTTGCCTCTCTCTTTCTCTGTGTCTCTCTGATGAGTGTGTGCCCTGTAGCAAATTAAAAAGATAAAATAATGATAAATGAAATTAAATAAATAATTACTTTTTAAAGAATGGGAAGTTTTTTCTAAAGAATTACATGAGAGACTAAGCGGAGGGAGGATGTGAGCGAGGCCTTGGAGCCACCAAGGGGGTCGGCCACTCACCGGTCGTCCTGGCCCTAGGCCCACCTCCAACCCGGGGAGGTGAGGTGGCGTGGAGGCCTCGGCCAGGCTGGCCACCAAAGAGCCTCGGAGCTGCAGCAATGACCGACACGCAGAGCCTGCAGCGACTTGCGTCCTGTGGGGCCGACAGGTGGGACAGCGGCCAGTGGGTCTGAGCTGCAGGCTCCGGGGGTGTAGGGCAGTGCCCGCAGGGTGAGGGTGACACAGCAGAGACCCAGCATCACCAGGACAGGTCGTTGTCCAAGGACAAAGACGCAGACTGAGATGGTCACTACTTCTCCAGCGGAGGGAAAGTAACTGTGAGGAGAGGACAGGATGGGGCGAGGGGGACCGTGACAGGGGTGCCCCGTGACACTGGGACCTGGGGAGGCTGTGGCATGACCACACTCAGAGCCCTGGGAACTGGCCGTGTGTGCTCTCCTGGCAGCCTCCGATCTAGGGTGGGGGCCCAGGCGGGCCCCAGAGGACCGAGTCACGCCCTGGGATTCTGGTCTCGGAGGGAGGGCCAGGAGAGGCGGAGCTCGAGAGGAGGAGTGCAAAGGCGGGTGGATGGAGCCGTCCGTCAGGCCGTGGGGACGTGACTGTCTCACGTGCGGGAGGCAGAGGGCCTGGTCACCCCCGTCCCCTCGATTCTGAGCCTAGCTGGGGTCTGATCCTGTGTAAGTACGTAAGTACCCCCGCCCACAACAGAAGGGAGAACGCCTCTGGGCTGGGCGACGAGGAGAGGAGACGGGGTGGGAGGCCGCTGGGTCCGTGCTGCTGTACCAGACCCTGCCCTGGTGAGTCTGAGCTGGCCTGGGGCTGTGCTCTGGCCTTGCACACCGAGCGGGCGCTGCCAGTGAGGACGGGAGGACGGCAGCCCGGCACGCGGCCCTCGGGCTGACTCTCGCCCCGCACGCTGGGGTTCCTGGTCCAAGAATCGCATCTGTCTGAACCTCCTCTGGGATGCCGAGCAGAACGGCCCCCTTTGCCCATGGCCCCCCTTGGCACACGGCCCCCCTTTGCACACGCCCCTCTTTGCACACGCCCCCCTTTGCACACCACCCCCCTTTGCCCATGACCCCCCTTGGCACACGGCCCCCCCTTTGCCCATGGCCCGCCTTGGCACACAGCCCCCCTTGGCACATGCCCCTCTTTGCATGCCCCCTTTGCACACGCCCCTCTTTGCACATGACCCCCCCTTTGCACACGACCCCCCTTTGCACACGGCCCCCCCTTTGCCCATGGCCCCCCTTGCACACCCCTCCTGTACCCGTGGATCCTGCTCCCCTCGTACCAGCCTGGGAGTCTTGCCCGTTCAAACAGAAGCAGGTGCTCTCCCTCTAAGGCAGTGCCCATCACCCTGTGGGGATCCACCTGGCCCTGGGAGCGGGTGCTCACAACCTCCTGAGGAGCCCTCAGAGAAGGAGGCGACACAGAGGGGCGGCCCGGCGGGACGCAGGGGGGAGCGCCACAGACCTGCTGCGGGGGCCGCCCTATCTCCCGGGCTCACTGGCCCTTGCAGAGGTCTCGCATGAGCGCCCGTCAGCCTGCGCACGCCAGGTCCCTTTCCACGCTGACCGGGCCCACCGCGGCCTGGTCGGCCACCTCTGAGCCATCGTGGCTTTCTCTGCTCCCACCCCTCGTCTGCCGGCGGCAGCAGGGTCTCCATCTGCAGGCTTCGTGGTGGCAAGGACACCCCTCCGTGACCTGCCTCTGCTTTCATTTCAGAAAATCTTTCCTCATCACTTTCTCTCGGACCCAAGTGGGTCTGTTTTTTCTCTACGTTTTGTAATTTACGTTTTCGGGGGGTTGTTTCCCTCGGCTTTCCTGAGGAAAGGGCTGTGGTTATAGATCAATCACCGTCAGTCACGCGGCCGCGCGACCAGAAGGCCCTCGACCTTGCGTCTCACTTAGAGAATCGCTGCCTTCGGGCACGGTGGGGGAGGCAGGTGCGTCCGGCTGGGTGTGCCGAGACAGACACACACTTGCAAGTACAGAGCAGGTGAAACACCCTGCAGTCTGTCCTTGCCCACAACCGCTGTGAAATCAAAGTTGTGATGTGTAATACTTACCAAAAAGGAAACAGAGAGAGAGAGAGAGATTTTATTGCTCGGATCTTCCCTGGAGTGGCTGCCTGCTGAGCCCCACGCCCCTGGGCAGGTGGACAAGAGCGGGTCACAGCTAAGTGACTTATGGGCTCCTTTGTCACGGCTGCTGCTCAGCGCGTCACACACACCAAGGCGGGGGCGGGGAAAGCGGGTGCCGGTGCCCCGGTGCCCGGGCCCTTCCACAGCGCCAGTCAGCAGGGAGAAGAGCAGACGGAGGACAGGCTGGCCCTCGCAGCGGCTGCCGCGTAGTCTAGGACAGCCTGTGGAGTGGAGGGAGGGGACGGCGGGGCCTCCGGAGCTCCTGAGCACGCGTTCTGGCCTGCCTGCCATGCCCACACCAGGTCCCACGAGGTGTGTCGAGTGCAGACCGTCCCCTCCCAGGGCACAGCTTTCGCTGTCGTGGAATCCCGGGAAGGACACAGGCATAGCTGAAGGGCCCCTTTGAGGTCCCCTCCTGTGGCCTCGAGCGGACCTCACCTATTCCTCGGCTTCTCATGGTACCCAGGGGGCCGGGGGCCTGGCAGTGTGCGCCTGCGTGCTGTCTGCTGGCTCGTTTCCCCGTGGGGGCACGTCTGGGAGGCTGGCACGCCAAGTCCTTCTTCAGCATGGTCCCCCCCCTCCGACCCGGTCCCATTTCTTCTCGGATCTGTGGCGTGTTCCTCCCCCGTGCCCAGCTCTCCGCGGTCTGCAGAGCTGAGTCTGCTGAGGGCGAGTGGGAAGGAGCCGGGCTGGGGGACGGAGTGGAAGTCCCAGCTGGACAGGTGACTGTGTGGCCTCAGGCGAGCCGTTTAATGGCAGCCTCGTGTGTGATGTCGCACGGTTAAAGAGGTCAGAGCGTGTGCACACGTGCGCCGGGGTGGCAGGGGCCGGGCAAGCTGGGCGGTGCCCCGACACGGCTCTTGTCCCTGCGGCGGGAACTTCCTGCGTCGGGCGCTCCGTGACTCCGACTTACCTCAGCGACATGCAGGGATGGCATTTCAGAGTAGGACTTGGCTTCGGGGAAAGCCCTCAGAGGGCGCGAGCCTCGCCCCTGCCTGCTAGGAAGGGGAGCTGTGGCCGAGACCCAGGTCATCGCTTGCTTTTAAAGGTGGTGACTCAGTGTTGGCTGACGCGCCGGTGCCAGCAGGGCTGTTTCTGCACCTGGACCAGGGCTGCCCTGGCCCTCCAGTCCATCTTACAGACGGACACAGCCGAGGCCCCGGCTCTCCAGTCCATCTTACAGACGGACAGCCGAGGGCCCGGCTCTCCAGTCCATCTTACAGACGGACACAGCCGAGGCCCTGGCCCTCCAGTCCATCTTACAGACGGACAGCCGAGGCCCTGGCCCTCCAGTCCATCTTACAGACGGACAGCCGAGGCCCTGGCCCTCCAGTCCATCTTACAGACGGACACAGCCGAGGCCCTGGCCCTCCAGTCCATCTTACAGACGGACAGCCGAGGCCCTGGCCCTCCAGTCCATCTTACAGACGGACAGCCGAGGCCCTGGCCCTCCAGTCCATCTTACAGACGGACAGCCGAGGCCCCGGCCCTCCAGTCCATCTTACAGACGGACACAGCCGAGGCCCTGGCCCTCCTGTCCATCTTACAGACGGACAGCCGAGGCCCCGGCTCTCCAGTCCATCTTACAGACGGACACAGCCGAGGCCCTGGCCCTTCCCAGCTCCTGCGCCTGGCCGTCGAGCGCCCAGCTCCGGTTCTCAGACTCCGACCCCGGCCCCCCAGTCTCGCAGGTTGTCCCTGCACCCTGGCACGGACGCCAGCCCACCCAGGCAGCTCCCTCACTGTGCTGGCTGGCGGCCGTGGCCATCCCGTGGCAGGGGCCGTGGCGGGGTGAGCCGGCCCCTGTCCTTGGACTGCCGTGAGCACCACAGGTTTATCTGTCGTTCTGCGTTCAGCTGCTTCTTCCATGAGTGACGCAGAGACAGCATCCCACCAGGGCCTTGACGCGGCCCCCACCCGCCCCCGAGCCCCAGACCTAGGTGCCCCCGGGGCCTGGGCCAGCTCGGGCTGCCAGCCTGGACTCTTGGCTGCAGCCAGCCTCCCTGAGTGGGCGTTGCCGCTGCCCCGTGGGCCCCGGTTGCTGGTCAGACGTGCAGAGGACACAGCACGGTTCCTCGTGGGCCCGAGAGGACCCACAGCCACGCTCCCCCAGAAGCCCTCATCGGCCAGATCTGGGCACGGGCTTCCTGCCGCGTCCCTGCCTCCTCGCCACTTCGTCAGAGGCCTCAGGAGACCCTGCTCCGGCAGCTAAAATGCTCCCCGGCAGAAGCACGTGGGAGACCTGGGTCCGACTCCTGGCGTACCCTTAGGCCAGGCGTGGCGGTGTGCGTCTGTGATCCCAGAGGCTCGGGAGGCTGAGGCTGGAGGACTCAGAGCTCCAGGCAGGGCTGGGGAGCACAGGGAGACGCTTCCTGAGGGAAGGGCTGCAGGAGTTGGGGGCGGCTTCCCGGCCACGTCGGTGCAGGTGTCCTTGGCCACTTCCCGACCGCCTGAGGACATGCCCGCGGGCCTCTCCAGCCCTCACTTCGGGGTGGTCCTGGCTCAGGAACACAGGCCCTCCGGGACAGACCCCCTCTATGACGGCAGTCCCAGCTACTGAGAGGCCGTCCACACAGCCCAGGGCCCAGGCCTGCCTGGCCCTCGATGCCCAGCTCACCTCCCTCAGAACGCCCTCAGACCACACCTCACCCTTCCATGACGCCCAGCCGTGGCCGCGCACCTCGGTGAGCAGCATGTGGGCACTTGGGCCAGCAGCGCCGTGAGGCGGGTGGGGCTTAAGTGAGACCTAACGGTTAAACCACCTACGCACCTGGCACAAGCCTGGGTCAGACGTGAGCTTGGGTCAGACTTGAGCCTGGGTCAGACGTGATCTTAGGTCAGACGTGATCTTAGGTCAGATGTGATCTTAGGTCAGAGGCGAGCCTGGGTCAGACGTGATCTTAGGTCAGACGTGATCTTAGGTCAGATGTGATCTTAGGTCAGAGGCGAGCCTGGGTCAGACGTGATCTTAGGTCAGAGGCGAGCCTGGGTCAGACGTGATCTTAGGTCAGACGTGATCTTAGGTCAGAGGCGAGCCTGGGTCAGACGTGATCTTAGGTCAGACGTGATCTTAGGTCAGACGTGATCTTAGGTCAGAGGCGAGCCTGGGTCAGACATGATCTTAGGTCAGACATGATCTTAGGTCAGACGTGATCTTAGGTCAGAGGCAAGCCTGGGTCAGACGTGATCTTATGTCAGACGTGGTTCTGGGTCGGACGTGACCTTGGGTCAGACGTGGTTCCGGGTCGGACGTGAGCCAGGTCAGATGTGGTTCCGGGTCAGATGTGACCTTGGGTCAGATGTGATCTTAGGTCAGACATGGTTCCGGGTCGGACGTGACCTTGGGTCAGACGTGGTTCTGGGTCGGGCGTGAGCCAGGTCAGACGTAGCGATGACAGCTGTGACTCCCGGACGGCGTCGTCGAGTCGAATGGGTCAGGATTAGGTTAGGTGCTTGCATGGCCGTCTGAACTAAATCATCCCTGACGCTTCGTGGTGGTTGTTAGAAACGAGATCAGACACGCCTGTCTTGCTGGGGGTAGCGAGAGTTCGGGAGGGGGCCCAGGATCCTGCAGGGGAGAAGGGTTAGTGTCTGAGTGCTCAGGGGCGGGGCGACCCCGAGACGGGGAGCTGCCGGGAGGGAGCCTGTCTGTGAGGCTAGGGAGAGAGAGAAGGACCTGTCCCACGGGAATAGGCGGGTGGCAGGGCCGGCCGGGCACAGCGGTGGAGCACGGCACTCCGCCAGGTCGGGCCCCGGGGCGTTAGGGGTTCCTGTCCGAGACCTCCCTGAGTTTAGCAGGAGTGTGTGCCCCGACCCAGGGCTGCCTGAGGTGGGGGTCGTGCACCAAGACGCTTCTGAGGGTACTGTTTGTCTCTCTGTCTCTCTCTACGTCTCTCTGTCTCTCAGTCAGGGAAGAAATAAGCAAATAAAACTTGAAAAACCGAGAGTAGGTGCACAGAACTAGGGCAGACTCTGAGAGAGAGCAAGAGGGCATCGGAACGTTTGTGGGAAGCTGGAATTACAATATGGCTTTAGTTTGGTACCAAAAAATGTCAGTGAGCAGCTTTTTAACATTACCCGTTGTCCACGAACTTCCTGAAGACCCATGTATTGCAGGCAGGTCCTGGCTCGCAGCCAAGCCCACGTCCTCGCGTTCTGTCATCTGGTCTCGCACTTACACGCCCACAGCATTAACAACACACTGTTACACACGGTGGCAGGAGAGCTGTCGACGGGGGCAAGGGGACATTTCTCGTGACTCACAGCGAGGCCACCCTGACGCGGGGCAGAGGAGGGGCGTAACCGGCTACCGGCGGGCACCGCGCCGTCTATGCTTTCGGTCTCTGGGTCTGAGAGCCACCCTCCCTGCTTGCTCTGCCCAGGGGGCCGTGCTCTGAGGGCCTGGCTCCTCCGGGCAATGCAGGAGACGTCTAAGAGGCCAGCGTGTGCACCCCGAGGCTCCTGTGTCCCCTTCACTCTGTGTGTGTGACCTGCTATAAACATCGACGGCTGTGTCGCTGGGGAGAATAGCACAGGGGTGGCTTTCCTTCAGCTCCGATGAGTGTCGTGGGTAATTGATTGGCCAGCTG
Organism: Tupaia tana; assembly: GCA_026018925.1. Lineage (NCBI taxonomy): Eukaryota > Metazoa > Chordata > Mammalia > Scandentia > Tupaiidae > Tupaia > Tupaia tana. Next base: position 197,536,344 of record JAKSZU010000002.1, on the reverse strand, counting down.
GCCCTGCCGTCCCTGGGCCTCCCGAGCCAGCAAGATTGATGGTCTGGACAGCCTTTCAGGCTGCGCTGGAGCAGCCCTCCCGGCTTTGTTCGGGGACACGCTGCGTTCCTGGCAGCGCCTCATCGAGTGTGCTGGCGGCTGGCGAGCTGGGAGGCGGGCCGAGGCCACCGCGGGGCAGGCTGAGATCAAAGGCGGCTCGGGACAGGGCTCGTCACATGGGAGCACAATGCGGGACAACTGATGCTCACGGAGGCAGAAAGCCTCTAGTCAAATGCCCGCTATGGCCGCTCGTCGGATGCTCTCGGGGCCGGGCCTCCAGGGCGCTTCCTCTGCCTTTCAAGGTCTGCACAAGGGGAGAACAAAGCCTGAGGACGCTCTCGTCCGGAAAGCCGGCTGCAAGATGGCAGGCCTCAGGGGTCAGCGCCTACTGCTGGGAGTTCGTCACCTGCCGGGGGCGCGGCTCCAGCAGAGTCCGAGAAGTGGCTTAGTGTCATCCACGCCGAGGAGCCGATGAATGCGGCTCTAGCATAGCTGGGCCATTTCCTCGGAAGCTCCTCTTCTCAGAGCTCAAACAGGCCTGGACTGGCGTCCCGAATGGTGTGAGCTGTGCAGGGACCGGAGCACGAGGCGAGGGCCGCGGGGGCGGAGACCGAGTCACGGCCGTCGGGCATTAGCTGCATGGCCTCGCTCTGCACCTGCGTCTCCCACTTGCCATCAGAACGTACCCCGTAACGACCTGGGCGTGGCGTGGCGGGACGGTGAGGGAGGGGAAGGGGCTCCCAGGAGAGACAGCACCGGGATCCGAAGGGCGTCTGGACGCCGGGCCCTGACCAGCAGCTCCGCGAAGGCTGCGGTGCTCTTCGGTCCCCCACGACCCGGGGTCGGCAGCAGCAGCTCCCCGCGCTGTGGACGCGCCTCAGGCCCTCCTGCCCCTGTGACTGACCTTCCTGGCCCCCCTCACCAGCGCGTCCGTAAGAGACCCCTCCGGAGACCCAGACAGCCCGCAGACAAGAGAGCCGCGTCGACCTCCCCGTGGGGCCGGCCGGGCAGCTGCAACCTCCTCATCTCGGACCTTTCCAGGACAGCGTGGCCACCTCGACCCAGGCGAAGGGGAGGGGACAGCCCGGCGGCGCCCGGTGCCCAGCGGCAGGCCTGGCTATGGCTTTCGCAGCGGGCTCTGCTGGAGTGGCCCGCGAGGCAGCCTCTGCCCAGGGGCTTCTGTGGGGGCCTCTCTGCAGCCTGGGGTCTGTGCGCGGCCTCTGCCGGCCGAGGCTTTCTGTAGAGTGCCCAGTGGGATTGCTGCTGTGTGGCCCTGCTGCTGTGGGGTGTCCGGGCCAGCCACACAGCACCCTCCCAGCCAGGGGCACCGCCGTGCATGGGCCCGCTGCTGTCTTTAGGTAGTATTTATTTAGTCGAGGCCGGCAGCGCAAAGCAAGCAAGCCCCCAGCAGACACTCGCAGGGTTGAACAGCGATCCTAAGCCAGCAGGAGGGGCGTGGGAGCGGGCTGCGCAGGGAGACAGCAGCAGAGACCCCGGGTGGGGGCGGCCAGGCTATCCGCCAGCGTTCCGTGATCCAGGCGTTCAGGGGAGCCCTGAAGGAGAAAGTCCGTAATCCCCAACATGCTTCGGGTTTCATGGACGCCCACGAGCTGAAACGACCTCTTTGGGGTGTGTGTCTTTGCCTCAGCAAAGAATCCAATTGAATTTCGAGATCTCTCCAGGCTGCCTGTCAGGACCTGTTCCTTCAGCTCCCGGAGACGGCCGCCCCGCGCTGTGCCGGGAGTCCCTGAGCTGCGTCGGCTTACACGAAGGCTCTGCCCACCTGCTCACCCCGGAACCTGGTGACTCCGCACCCAATTCAGAGACAACATTCCAAAGACAATGTTAGGGGCCAGGACCCCGTCTGTCCTCCTGGGAGGACTGGACTCCAACTGAATATACTGAGCCCAGTTCATGGGCCGCGGTGGGGACCGGAGGCCAGCGCAGGGCTTGGCGTGCAGCAGAGGTCAGGGCTCAAGGGCACAGAGGGCCACTCAGGGCTGTCCACACAGTCACTCCTACTCCTGTAAGTTCCTGGGGAAAGAAAACCCAATTTTATAGCTCCCTCCTTCTCTCTGGTTTATTCTTTGTTTCTTTCGCAAGGGAGAGGGACAAGGCACCCTTGCCGGGAGACGGACCAGGCACCCTCGCCGGGAGAGGGACAAGGCACCCTTGCCGGGAGAGGGACGAGGCACCCTTGCCGGGAGAGGGACGAGGCACCCTTCCTGGGAGAGGGACGAGGCACCCTTGCTGGGATGCCATCAGGTTGAGCCCCACGCGCTCCAGCCCCTCAATCAGCCAGGACCCCAGGCTCACGCGCACCTGAGGAGCGCAGGTCCCCTGGGATCCCCGGCGTTGCAGAGGGGCGCCCTCCCCCTCGCGCCTCAGCTGGCCCAGGTCCTGGGCTCTGCAGGCCCAGTCGGCACACTCGGGGCTGCCCAGCTGCCGGACAGGTAGGTAGGCCGAGGAGCTGGATGGCTGAATGTTCTCTAAGTGTCCAGGACATGGAGGACATGGAGCAGCAAAACACGTGCCCTGCCTCTGAGGGGACAAACTAAGATGGCAGGAAAAATTGGTAATGATCTCGCTGTCACAGAAACAGCAGGCAGGATTGTGGTTGCCAGAGGTGGGGACAGAGAGGGCTGCGGACGGGGAGATGCTGAACACGGCTGCAAAGCCTCTGCTGGACTGCAGGGTAAGTGGCGAGGCGAGGCGAGCGCAGTGAGTGATACTGCTCTGTGGGCTTCAAGAGTGCCCAAAAGGGGGCCACAGACGGCATAGCAGTTACGCCACTGGACTCCCTCCCACATGGTCGACCACTGTTCGAGTCCTGGACCCCCTGGCTTGAAAGTCATGCCAGGTGTATGTGCGTGCATGCCTGAGGTTCTGGGAGAATGCACAAGAAGGGATTGTGGTGTAGCCACCGCTGCTGGGGGTGATTTCTCATTTTCCCTCTCACAGTCTCTGTCTCTCTGGCGAGCACACACACTCTAAGGCAAAGACCTCTTAAAAAAATTGCCCAAAGAATAAATTTTAAATGTCCTCACTACAGAAAAGTAATAAGGAGAGGAGGGGACAGATAGGTTCATTACTTTGATTTTGTCTTTTCTTTTAAAGAATTATACATTTATTTAATTCTGCTTCTTGTCATTATTATTATTATTATTATTTAAATTTGACCAGAGAGACAGAGAGAGAAAGGGAAAGTGAGAAATCAAGCCACCAGGTCTGAGACTCGAGTCACGGTCCACTAGGTGGGGAGTCCGGTGCCTTAGCCACCATACTACCTGCCAGCCTCTGATTTAATCATCACACAGTGTATCCATGCATCGAGACATCACACTATACCCCATAAACGCTACAATGACTATTTGTCAACTAAAGAAAAAACATTACTCTGAATAAAGGATCATGTGGGGAAGGCAAGCTGGGCCGGCCGCTGAGGAGCCGGTGCCAAACGAGAGGAACGCCAGTGCTTGGTGTGTGGAGGGCTGTCCGAGGGTGGCCTTGCAGTGGCCTTGTAAAGGACCCGGTGGGGACCAGCAGTTAGCGTAATGGCTATGTCTCTGGACTCCCACGTAGTCGACCGCGGTTCGAGTCCTGGACCCGGCGGCTTAAACTCACGCCGGGCGCGTGTGCGTGCGTGCCCAAGATCCCGAGAGGAGAATGGAGGAGAAGGGATTGCGGCGTGGCCATCCCCCCTGGGGGGTGATTTCCTGCTTTCTATCTCTCTGTCTCTCTCTGTCTGTCTGGCGAGCGCACGCGCCCTATAGCAAAAACCTCTCCAAAAAAAAAAGAAAAAAAAAAGAAAAAAAAAAAAAAGGCCCCGGTGGAGGACGCTGTGCATGTCCAGGGAGGCGTGGTGTCAGCAGGGACAGGGGACAGCCCCGGACATCCGGAACTGGCGAGGGACCTGCGGGGCACGGCAGACGTCGCGGTGAGCGGGAGCTGGGCTGCTCAGGCCACACACGCGGGGCGCAGACTGGAGCTGAGAGTCCCTGCCGTCAGACCGTCTCCTCTTCCTCTTTCGTTTAAGATGAGCAATTGCCCATGTCGTGTGAGGACAGGGCGGACGGTGCGCAGCTGTGGACAGTGACATGTACCTGGGGTCAGATGAAATCTTGGCCCACCACATTGGGACTGCGCAGTGGGGGTTGTGGCGCCGAGGGCCAGGCGCTCGCCAAGGCCGACAGCGACAGCGCAGGTCCACGGGTGGGCCAGGGGCCAGGTCGGCTCTCAGGGTAGTCAGAGCGGAAGCAGGGGCTCCGTGGTGCACCCTCCCGGGAGCAAGCGCAGCCTCGTTCCCCACTCCCTGTGCACCTCAGTGGTGATATGGGCCACGGCAGACATGTCACGACATGCATGTGTGCAGCTGCGGGGTCCTCAGACAGTGCATGGAAGATGCAAACGAGGAAGACCGTGCAGGAATTTCAAAATTTATTTGCACCCGAAGAAGCTCATACTTTAATTCCATTTCTGTAGTCTTTTTAAAGTCTCCTCTTACCTAATGAACCTGAAACCTGACTGTAGCTGACATACGGGGCCGGCCACACGTGCTTCTTCTCGTTCTCCTGTCTGTGAGCTGCGTCACTCCCATGGTGGAGCTTCGTGTCCCTTCCTTGGGCCGCATTGATTATTTTGGGTTGTGGGAAAACTGGTGACACATTTTTGCATAGAAGAACGGAAGAATACATCTGACTTTTCTGTCTACCTAGTAGGTGTCAAGACCCAGAAGCTCCCATGTTGTCCTCAGATGCCAGCTGGGCCTGTGTCCCTGCTTCCCCGAGCTGCCTGGCCACGTCCCTCCTGGTCTGCGGTGGTGAAGAGAGCAGGCCCTCTGGGGCGGTGGGCCTCCCTGCCTGCTTCGAGCCCAGGCCCTCTTCCTGCAGAGGAGCGGGGGCAGGGCCAGGCACAGCGGAGCTCTGGGGAGGGCGGGAGTGACCTGCAGAGGAGGTCCAGCTCAGACAGAGACCCCGTTCCCTCAGCGTGCACCAGGCCGGCGTCAGGGAGTGACCGGCTTTGGAACTGGTTTACACTGACGTGCTAAATGGCCGCTCCAGGCCGGCATTTGATCCCGGGGCCAGGGTGGAGCCAGCGGGAGACCGCTGCCGGCTTCCCACAGTCCCTGCTTTGCACAGGTGCACATTCAAGCCACGTCCGGAGGACACGGAGTCTGCCAGCCTGCGGGGGCCACTTTGCGGGTGTGCGTGCGGCGGAGGCGGCGGGAGGGAGCTGCCCCGGACCCCTGTTCTCAGCTCGCTGTCTCTGTCCTTGCCACCCTCGGCAGGGCCTGGCAGGGTACCTTCTCCTCACAGCACACCCCCTGCGACTGCTCCTCGTCTTGGGAAGAGACACTCGGAGGACCCGAGCGGGCCGTGTGTGGAGACTTCCCGGGAGCTGCCCCAGCGGCCCCAGCAGCCTGTGTCTGCGGTCAGTCCTGAGGGTCGTGCTCAGCCCAGAGCACGGGACTGTCGCCACCTCTTCTTGGCATGCACCTCGCCTGTGTCCGAGATGCCCACCGCCCGCCACAGAGGCCTTTCTAGGGCTCCCCTCTCCCTCTGCAGCCTCAGCACGAGCCAGCAGCGAGCTCTCAGGAGGCGGGCCGTGTCCCAGCGAGTTCTGTGTCCCACGCACACGCTCCCCGGGTACCGCTGTACATGCCCTTCTCTTTGCTGTGAGAAGAGGGTGCACAGTGGGCCGGACTGCCGCGAACAACCTCTCCCGGGTCTCAGTCCTCACTGTGGCCTGCGACTCCGCTGGCCATCGGGAAGTTTGGGCAGAACCCGGCACTTCAGAGGGGCTCCAGCGCGGGGAGCAGAGGGGGTCGTGCGCCAGGGCGCACTCCGAGGGTGGGAAGGCCGCCGGGCTGCGGCTAGGGCCCGGCTCCCACGTGGCCGGCTGCACTTGAACTCTTGATCCTGGAGGCTCGTGGGCCATGCCAGGCATGGCCGTGTGCCCAAGTGCCCCGGGGCCTGACAGGATGGGAAACGGCGGAGGTGGAAGGCGGTGTGACCACTTCCCATCGGAGAGCAGTGCTTTCTCCCTCTTCCTCTCTTTCTGTCTCTCAGTCTCTGGGGAGTGCTTGAGCCACCTGACAATTTAAAAAAAAATGGCTCTTGGTGAAAAGATGTTGCGTCCCATTCGCGTCACATCGAGGCTAAGGAGACTGGAAGGCAAACAGGGCCGTCGGGCACGGACCGGGGGCGCGGCGGGGGCGGCCTCTCCGTGCCGGGCCGCCTCGTCTTCGTCCTCCTGCACGCTTACATGGGAACGGACGTCTGTCTTTTTCACGGCTTAGAAGGATGGGTTTCTGGTTTGTTTGTTTTATTTCTGTTCTTTCTTATGGAAATTAAAACATGAATTTTTTTATGATGAAAATCATGAAGTACTGATGTTAGGTTTTGTGTTTTAGTTAAAACAGTCCAGATTTAAGAAGAGTGAAACGTGTAGAAAATGAAAACAGCCTGTAGCTAACAAGGGGCCTTGGCCATGTGGCGGGCTGTCCTCTACTCACGTCTTACTCGCAGAGAAGACCAAGCGAAGTCGAAATGCACGTGTGAGCCTCCACCCGCGAGGCTCTCGGAGGGCCCCGGTCTCTGGGCTTCTCTTCAGCCCCATTCCCACACCACGTGTAGGTTCCGGCAGCTCTCAATGTCCGGAGGAGCCTCCTGGCCGCCCGCCGTGCCGGGCCCAGCCTGTTGGCCCTCTGCGAAGTGCCGCCTGGCACACGCTCACCCCCTCCCGCTGCGACTCCGCGCATCCTCTCTGCTCACCCTTCAAGATCAGCGCAGACGGACCGCTCTTAGGGCCTGACTGGCCCAGTCACCCCAGGTGCTGCCCGTGGTACCGCTTCTGCCGAGCTGCCGTGAGGGTACCGATCTCTCACTCCCGAAGTGCCCCATGTCGCCTGCCCTCCCTGCCCACCCTGAGCTCCGCACGGCCCGGGCGGTGTCTCCTCTCTCTTACGCATCGCCAGTGTGGGACGCAGAGAAGACGCTGCCGCTGTACCTGCTGAGGAAATAAGGGTGGAAAAAGGAAGGGGGGAGAGACGGGAGGACAGAAAAGAAGGCGAAGTTGCTGACCTGTGTCCCGCCTCTCGGAGCGCAGGCGGGACAGCTGTCGAGGCGCAGCCTGCTGACAGCAGCGGGACTCAGCTCCCGCGGGCCTTTGCAGTGCTGGCCTCCTTTTATCTCCGGAGCTCTCCTTCGGTGGTCCTGCCAACTCTGCCTTTCCCACTCGGCCCCTCGAGGGTATTCGTGAGCAAACGAGGCTTGCGAACTGCATCGTACTGAGCACAGCTCGCGCTGTCTTCCTGTGAGCTGCCGTGAGCCTCGGCGGTGGTTAGCGCTGAAGGACACGGCCCTCCCAGGGGCTGGCCGACTGCAGGCACCTGCGCGGAGCTGCTCCTACGGCAGGTCTTCACAAAGTTCGTGGGCAGTGCATTTATGAAGAGACTGTGTTGATTTCAAACTGCCTCGCCCCGGAGTAAACTCATCCTTCAACTGCATTTTCCACCGCCTTGGTGAAGCCCCCTTGGAATTCGCACGAGGAGGGGCAGCTCTGTAGGAGCCGGAAGTGCAAACAGCAGCAGTGTGGCAGCATGTGCCCCGAGGGCGCGGGAAGGGTGTGGTGGGAACTGTACCCCTCCTTGCTGCTTTAACGGCTTTGTTATTGGCAGTGGTGCACAGAGGGCTGGGAGCGAACCTGTCTGTCATTCAGAAATGGCTCATTTGTACTCCTTGCCACATTGCCACTGGGTCTTAAGAAATCAGGCGGGATCTCGAACGCCCCATTGTTTCCTCGAGGCTAAGAATTGCTGAAATTCAAGGCCGACTCTCAGCTGCCTTCCCTCCACGCAGAGCAAACAGCAGGTGTGGGCACGCACTGATTCCGTGAAACGAAAGCTCCGGAGGAAACAAAGTCGTATTTCTCATTAAGACCCTATAGTGTACATTTTTTGTCAAATGAACATAATTGGCAAAGAAAAAGCCTCATTTATATTTTTGAGTTTCCACGGTTGCCAAAAATAACATGTATAACAGCGTTTGAATGTTCCCTGCTGGCTACTGGATCATATTTTTTCCAGACTTAAGAAAGGGGTAAAAAGTAGTTCTGACTGGAGCTACAGTACTGCCTCTGATCTGCCAGTGAGTGTTCGAGGGGCTGCAGACTGAAGGGGCAGCCTCAGCTGCCGGAGGGACATGAAGACGGGGTGCCCGGCCCGGGGAGCAGAAGGCACCTTTCACTCACCGACTTATGGCCTGCTGAGACGGAAGACAGTCAGAAGGAAATGGTGCGTGTGTGCCTGTGTGCATGTGTGCACGTGTTTTAAGAGATTTTTGAGGGGACGTGCACTTGCCAGAGACACAGAGAAAGTGAGAAATCACCCCCCCACACACCCCAAGGGGGATAGCCACGCCACAATCCCTTCTCCTCCGTTCTCCTCTTGGGATTTTGGGCACGCACGCACACGCACCTGGTGTGATTTTTAGCATGCTGTGTTGGGGCTCAAACCATGGTTGGCCATGTGGGAATCCAGCACCTTAACCACTACACCACCTGCTGCCCCCAAATAAATGTGCTTTCGGAAGCAGATGTCTTTCTTTCTTTCTTCTTTGTACATCTTCACAGCTTGCAACATGGTTTTTCTCAGCATGCACGCTTCCCCCACCCCAGCCCCTCCCTCCCTGCCCCACAACGCCCCCTTCCTCCGCAGGGCCTGCTTCTCACAGTTGCTGTCCCTGCTGGCCGCCCTCCATCCTCAGTGTCTGCCGTAGAGTGCCAACATTCAGTTTCTACTGAGTGAGAACATGGAATGTCTCTTCCATGGTCTGATTTGCTTTGCTTAACATTAACTCTCCTATATTTTCTACTTTGTATTAGATGACAGGTCTCATTGGGATTTGTTTGTTTGTTTGTTTGTTTAGAGTGTTTAGAGAGGTTTTTGCTATAGGGCGCTCACCAGAAAGACAGAGAGAGGCAGAGAGACAGAAAGCGAGAAATCACCCCCCAGGGGGGATGGCCACGCTGCAATCCCTTCTCCTCCATTCTCCTCTCAGGATCTTGGGCACGCACGCACACGCGCCCGGCATGAGTTTAAGCCACCGCGTCTGGGACTCGAACCACAGTCGACTACATGGGAGTCCTGCAACATAGCCATTAGGCCAACTGCTGGTCCCGGGTCTCATTGTTTTTATGGCTGAGTAGTAGTCCATAGTGTATATGTGCCACACTTTTTCAATTCAGTCATCTCATCTTGGGCAGTAGGTGATTCTACGTTTTAGCAATGGTAAATGATGTTGAAGTAACATGGATGTGCAGACTTTCAATCGGCCACTCATTTGAATTTCATTGTCTTCATTGGCTTGTTTTTCTATGTCTTAGGTAAATACCAGGGAGTGGGACTAAGGGGTCATCTGGTAGCTGTGTTGGTGGTTTTCCGAGGAACCTCCATATTGCTTTCCGCAGTGGCTGCACTAACTCACACTCCCACGAGCAGTGAGACAGCGTCCCCCTCACCACACTGGCCAGCCCTTGCTGTTCCTCACTGTTTATTCCATTCTAGCTGAGGCTAAGTGGTGTCTCATTGTAGTTTTGATTTGTATTTCCCTTGTAAGCGATGCTGAGAATTTTTCCTATGCCTCTTGGTCATTCTGTGTCTTTCTTGGAAAGCTGTCTGTTTAGCTCGTTTGCCCGTTTTCGAGTTGGATTGTTTTTGTGCGGTGACTGCTTGAGTTCCCTCTGGATTCTAGATATCGGGCCTTTACCTGGAGCGGAGTTTGCAAACACTCGCTCCCATTCTGAGGGTCGTCTCATCACTGATTATCGTTCCCTTTCTGTGAGGAGCTTTTTGGCAACTGATTTATTTTGGGAGGGCTCAGCGGTTCTCTGGTCCTTTCTGATAGCCTGACTTGTCTTCCCGAAGTTCTGTGCCATCCCAGGAGGGCAGGCGGACTTCTTTGTGCTCTGTTCTTCCAGAGATCAGAGCCGACTGGTTGTAGACGTCCAAGAACCAATGACACGTGCTCCACTTTCTCCTGGGACTCCTCGGGCCCTGGAGTGCAGACTCGGAGCACATTTGGTCCCGTAGCGCCCTGCAGGCCAGGTATGCAGCATCCGGGAGCGCAGGCCAGCTCCCCGAAGTGCTAGCTTCTGGAGGGTTTTAAAGACGGAGGTCTGCTCCGGAAATTCGTCCCTGGTCCCTGTCAGCCAGCATGAGAGTGGGGAGGACTCGCAGATGGCTGCCGGGCAAGGCAGACTGCGGCAGCCCTCGGCCCTCAGTGCAGATCTGCTTAAGGGCAAGAGGCTGTGTGCCGGCTACAAAGGCGGCCAGACTTTAATTGTCGGCTCTCGGAGGGGTCTTCTGGAGCTGGTGACTCGGTGACGCGTACGGCACCGCGGCCGCCCAGATGACGGGCGTCCTGCCGCCTGATTAACTCGCAGCCTCCCTCCCTGCTGTGCAGACTTCTGCTCTGTTGTTTTAGCCCTAAGCCCCGTCTCTAGCAGGACCGATGGAGTCCTCTATTGTCTCACCCACATATCTGGGGACAAACAGACTTTCAGCCAGCCACTCATTGCTTTCATCTTACTTTCCATTGTTTTACTCTCCAGTAAAGAGAGGTTCGCTTTTCAAGTTCCAGAGAGCCTGTGTTTTAAGATCTCTCCTGAATTTTAATGTTTAAGGTCCTTGGAAGATACGTTTTACGCAATTACAGTGTAAGAGCATACGATGTGACTGATTTGGTTTTCATTTATTTTAACACCCATATGAATGTTACTAAATGATGGAGAATTCCATTCTGCTTATGGCCTAGAAGATCCGCTCGAGCGAATGCATCGCCAACGCGAAGTCGGGGGAATCATGCGAGACTGGAGGGTTAAAGAACCTTCCTTAGAATTGCTACACATGCGAGGGCCTTGGAAAGTTTACAAAAATGTGTATTATGAGTAAACCGTGCCTGGATTTCAAACGCTTTGCACCAAGATAAACCCGTACTTTAATTACATTTCCACAAACATTTTGAAATTTCCTCGTATAGTAAACGTGGGAGCACAAGAAGCCATTGAGAAGAGCATGGCCGACCCGTGGCCAGCTGGGGGACACCCCAGAACAGGGCGTACAGGGACAATCCGGCCTCCGTGTGGCCTGGGGAGCAGGGAGAGGGGAATGGGAAGAGCGGGCCGAGGACTCGAGGTGGCACAGGACTCCAGGGCTGCTGTTTGCAGTGACTTGTGAAAGGGCAGGGCAGGGCAGGGCAGGGCAGGGCAGGGCAGGCAGCCGCTACCCGGGGATCCCAGGCAGAGTTTCGCTCAGAGCCTTCCCGACGTCCTCCTGGTGAAAGACCAAGAGTGTGAGCCCGGGACGGCAGAGCGTCAGGGATATTAAGTAATGGAAGGTAAATATTAGATTAATAACTCCTAATCGTTCCCCCAATGTCTGTAAAAGGCTTTGACTTAACAATAGTTGGCAAATATGATGTCAGTGGAAAATGCAGCCGCTCAGCTTGTCCAAAACGTTGTCAGCACCACCACGCTAATATTTCAGAGATGAACGTTCCCAGGTCTTCCAAAAGGCGCACTTGGAGTCTGATCGAAGGCTTCCCTGTCTTCCTCCACCGTCTCGGTCATGGGTGACTCCAGATGCTCCAGCGCGTTCGAATCCTACGTGCCTGTGGGAAGTGGCCTCAAAGCTCAGAAGGATCCACCGACCCCGGAACTTGTTCAAAACGCGGATTAAGTCACAGCACATCCCAGACCTACTGGACCGGAGCCTGCGGTGTAGCCCAGCGTGTGTTTTCACAGGCCCCGAGTGATTCTGGTGTGGCCGCGAGCTGAGATCCGCAGCTGTGGGGTAACTGGCAGGGTCGAGGGCCTGAGATCTGAGGATGTGTGCGAGCCGGCCGGGGCTTCGAGAATGGGTCACAGCTGGTCCACACTCTCTCGGACCCGGGGTGGGGGGGTGCCTCAAGCTCGTGTGGCGGGATTCAAGGAGGAGCTGGAGCACGACTCGCATTCGTGGTCATGGCAGTGACATGTGGGTCTGTCGGAGCCAAGGACACCCGAGCCCGAAGGCCTGACAACCGCAGGACACCGAGCTCATCTGCCGCGAGACACCTAACGTCCCTTTTACTTTCAGGGTTTGTGTAATTGGATTATTTCTCTACGATAATTGCCTCTCAGATCCTGGGTTTATGGCCCACACTTAGGAAGAGAAGCTGGGTTTGGAAAGGATCAAGCCCCTGCCGGCTGTCCCCAAGGAGAAGTGCGTGTCTGCCTTGTGCTGGCCTCTGACTGTCACCGTGGGCCCTGCCCACGGTCTCCCTTCCTGTGTGCTCGCCTGGGTGGGCCCTGCCTGCACCGCTGCGGGCACCGTGACACCGGGCACGTAAGGGCCCGCGTTTGCAGAGGTTCGGAGGGCAGTTTTCCTCACTCCCAGGGAGTCGCTGCTTCATCTTCGCCGCTACAGTTCCCAGCTAATCTCCATGATGGAGTTAACTGTATTTATCTTGCAGAAATCTTGGGACGATGAAGTGGGGGGTAAAAACTTCTATAAGGCCTCACATGCCGTCTATCCCACAGAGATGATGAATATTTTGATATACGCATGATTATTATGGTTGCTATTGAAATTTCAGTTCGTTTCCGAGACAGGTAGCTTTGAAGCGAATCGTACGGAGCCAGTGCACGGGCCGCTCAGTCTCCTCTCACGGGGAGTGCAGAGGCTGGGTGCAGGAGGGGTCGTGTCTGGTGCCCTGGTACGCTCGCGAGCCCCGCTGACGTAAATCCTGGGTAACGCCTTCCTGGGGGAGGCGCTTCCCTCCCTGGCCATCGGAGAGGAGACTGGGGCCGTAGGACAGTCTGGTTTTGAGACGGAGGTTTATGTGCACATGCGAGTGAAACCGTGGCTCCCCTCCATCAGGTGGGCTGGCGCAGGGAGTACCCCAGACCACCGTCGCTGCTGGCTCTGAGAAGCCTCTGGGAACTGTGTCCCAGAGAGGAGGTGGAGCCCACTGCATGGTGGAAGGTCGGCCACGGCCCCTGGTTCCGCATTGGCACTGCCCTGAGCTTGCGCATGCCCTGGAGAGGTTCCCGAGGCCCAAGGGGTGCACACAGGGCTGCATGTGCTCTCTCAGTTTACGCGTTTACCCCGTGAGCGAGGGGACAGCGAGAAGGAGCACGAGGGACAGACACCCCGGCAGGGTCTTCACAGCGCCAGCGTACCTGGTGCTCACAGGTCCTGGCACATCAGCCTGCGACCCTTCCCACGTGGGCCCATTCACATCAGCACTGCGCCACCCCGGCTGCTTGTCCTAGGCGTTCTGGGATGACGTGGGGGACACTCTCCCTTGTATGCTCTTGCTACACTTAGAGAGGTGGCGAGCCAGACTAGGTGCGGTCCTTTAAGCATCACTTCAAACACGCCTCCACCTAGACCTGCAGAGGAGTCTCTGTCCCGCTTGTAGGGGAGTGTATCCGGCTGAGTGGAAGAAACCTTCACGGGGGCAGCAGGTGCCATGCAGGTTAAGGTGCTAGATTCCCACATGGCTGACCATGGTTTGAGTCCCAAACCCAGCGACTTGGACACATGTGCCTGTGTGCCCAAAATCCTGAGAGGAGAGTGGAGGCCGGGGACTGCAGTGTGGCCATCCACCCTGGGGTGAGTTCTCACGTTCCCTCTCAGGTGAGAATACACACCCGATGGCAAAAACCTTTAAAAACAAACAAAAACCTTCAAGACATTCAAAGAACAACCTCCTCCTCAACGGTCACGGGCCCAGATGGTGCCCCTGCTCCGCCAGGGCCTTGTGCGTGCTGGGAGCCGACGACTCCTGTGGGCTGCAGCGCGTGGACGCCAGTTAACCGCCACAGCGGGCCCCAGAGGCGGGCACACAGGCTGGCCTGCAGCTTCGTTCTCCCTCACCAATTACTCCTAGAATTTCGCTTTGTCCCTTCTTTGCCTCCTCCTCCTGCTGCCTTTGGAGAAGGTGCGCCACACCCACACTCTGCCTCTGAGTCTCCCCCTTCAGTCCGGTGTAGGCTCGGCCCGACAGCAGCCCCCTGTGGGTAGACATCCCGAAGGGCTTGGGACAGAAGCCTAGTTTTTGGGAAAATACACTCTAGAGCATGAAGACTATTCCGGTGACACGGAGGACCCGGGAGATACTTTGAGCGAGGTGTGTTTCCCGGGCCTGTGTCCTGGCTGTGCCCACAGCCACCTGCCTCCCCCATCCTAGGTGTCCTGCACGCTCTCTGCTCTCGGTCCTGGCTTTCCAGAGCTGCGTGTCCTGGTCCAGGCAGTTTTTCTTTCCTTTTTTTTTTTTAAAGAGATTTTTCTATAGGGTGCATATGTTCCCTGGAGAGGCAGAGAGAGAGGAGAAGTGAGAAATTGCCCTCTGGGGGGTGGCCTCGCTGAAATCCCTTCTCCATTCTCCTTGCAGGACGTCAGGCATGCACTCCTGGGCCCAGGGTGAGTTTCAAGATGCCAAGTCTGGGATGGAACCGTGGTCAGCCATGTGGGAGTCTGGAGCCTTAACCACGACACCACCTGCTGCCCATGGCAGTTACTGCTTTAAACATGCTTTTTAAATACGGTTTTAATTTTTGCCAGAGGGTGTGTACACTTGCCAGAGAGAGAGAGAAAGCACCCACGTGGGCGAGGAGGTGCCGCGGTCCGCTCTCCTGTTTCAGGCACTCACACACCCACACCCACTCACGGCGTGTTGGCTGGGTCCCTGTCTGGGGCCATCTGGGGTGCGGCTCCCAAAACGCCGTGCGTAACCATGGCTACGGGGCTGTCCCAACGCAGTGTCTAATTAAGTGAGTTTTTGAGAGTGTGTTGGGGAGGGAACGGGGGTATTAGGGTTCGCTCCGCTGCCCATAGCCACAATATGAAGAAGCGAGCAGAGCTTCCTCCAGAAGATGGGACGAGCAAACGTGAGTCAATAAAAGCAAACCACGCAGAGGGGTTGGCCGTGGCAGAAAGCCGGGCCCTGCATGAGGCGGGCCCACGTGGAAGCTTCCAGCTTTGGGCCGGAGACGCCCTGAGAGTGCTGCGCCTGAGCGCCCTGGGTCTGGGCCGGGAGGCTGGCCAACATCAGGACCCTGGGGTGCTGTCTGTACCTCCCGGCTCGGGGCAGAAGTAGGTGCATAAGCTTGGAAGGGCCTCTGTGGCTGCGCCGCCTTCGGGACAAGCCCCACTGTGCGCTCCCCCGCAGTGGCAGATGGTCCTCTGTGGAAGGACAGTGTCCACAGACTGGGGGCCGTCGCCGGGGCCCGCTGCCCGTCACTCCTGCTCAGGCAGCCTTGTAAGACACAGAGGGGCTCAGCCAGCAGTGCCGGCCAGCAAGAAGCCCGGGAAGGGGTCTGAGGCGCAGCCTGGGGTTAGAGCCTCCTGGCGGGCTGCTCCCCGACGCCCTGCTCCCAGGAGCCCCTGTTTCCCACCTCGGGCGAGAACCAGCTCCAGTAGCCTGCCAGGGCCTCGCCTCCTCACACCTGCGTCACTCCGGCCTTGCTTACTATTAAAGTGGACGTGAACTAGTCACGTGAGGACGGAGGCTTACGTCTCTGGCCATCCCATTGAAAACCAAGGGGGACAGAGAGCGACACATTTCACTCAGGCTCTGCACACCCTCGCGAGCGCGTCCACGGGAACCGCAGTGTTCGAATCCTCCTCCCTGTGCTAGTTGTTGTTCCGCAGTGGCTCGGTACATTAAAGGGCATTGTTAAAAACTAAACGAAGCCCACTGCAAGCACCTTTATTCCCTATCAGAAAACAGTTTAAATAAATGCAGACAGACTGGATGGCTTTGCTGCAGACTGGCCTGGAGCTGAGAGGTGAGCCGACCTGAGGGCCGTGGGACGGGACGCAGGGGGCTCTGGGTTTCAGCTGGACAAGCCCAGATGATGAAGTGGACGGTCTCTAAGGACGAGCTTCTGTGGTTATGCAGTCCAGCATTTTATGGGCTAGCCCCGTAGCATGGTAGTTAAGGGAGCTGCATCCCACGAGACAAACCCAGGTTCAAGTCCCAGCCCTGGAGGCATGGAAAACATGGGGGGGCACACTCTCCCTCTCCCTGACGAATGCATGTATCCTCTGGCAATTAAAACATTAAATCCATCATTTCATTGAAAGTAGGAATTTTAAAAGTGCTGCAAGAAATGGTAGGCTCATGGAGGGGTCAGCAGCAATAGAAATAGAAAACAGCGTGAGGAGCCGTCGCCTTCGCACGTGTTTTCCTCCTTCGCTTGTTGGTGGGAACACAGCCTTGAAATGAAGCGGCTTTTATGGTAGTAACGGATCCCTCCAATGGTCAGACGTGAGGTTTGGAGATGAGGAGAGGCGGCCCTGCCCCTGAGACGATGCTTTACAGGCGTCCCTTAGAAAGGGCAGTAACGTCTACTGCAGTGCGTTGGGAGTGACCAGAGACTGTCAGGAGCCTGTAACTGCCCCACCGGAGAAGGCCGTTCTCAGTGTTTTCAATGCTCTGGGTATTTCTTCTACGTGCATGCACAGTCACACCGTTACTACTGTCATTTTCACATTATACTGTTTTAACCTCTTTGAAGTTTATAATGTATTTACACACAAATTGTGTCTCAAAATAGAGTGATCTGGTTGTTAATATTATCTGCGTCCTGGCAGAGCGGGTGGCAGGGGACCCACTGCAGGGGGAGGGACTGAAAGTGTCGCACTGTTCTCTTGAGTGATTGCATCGTAATCAGCCTTGATAAAAAGTCCAGACAATTAACAAAAAGAATTTTGTTTAGTGGCCATATGTAAGAGCAAGAAGGACAGTTAGAGGTAGACAACCAAAATTAATATAAAAATTGAAAATATATAGCATTTAATGAAAATAAGAGCTTAGGAAACTAGTCCCCAGATTTATTCAGACTGAAGTTTTACTCTGGGCCATGTCTGAGTAAGTCCCCACCCCGCGTGTGCCTGTCTTCCTGTGTGGTGAGCTACGTGTGTCTCCAAACCTTCGGGTGCGCTCCGTCTACAAGGCGTGCCGTTCTGGGACTCGCGTACCTCCTAGCCGGCCCAGACTCGTGGCGGGCTCCGCAGCCCCTTGGAGGCACAGCCACAGTCACTAGCAGGTGCCGAGTGGGAAGACCCGGCCACTCCCGCTCCTCTCGTGGTTCTGACCTGTCCCCGCTGGGTCTTCGCTCAACAGAAGCGGAGTCGGGGCTCGCTGCTGGCTGCGGCCGAAGCAGAAGGCCGGGAGTTCTGCTTCTTCACCCCGGCACAGGGCAGGGCCTGGCTGGAGGACCTCGTGCCATCCTTGGGTGACTTTCCCTGACTGCCACCCAGACCGTCGTGGTACCTGTCCACGCTGGCGCTCCGTGGTCTGCTAGACGCGAACTGTGAAGCGGTTCCGGCAGACCCATCTCGGGGTCTCGCAGAGCTCTGTGGCACCGCCTGGACACGGTGCTAGGCCCCAAGGGCGGGAGCCCCCTCTGAAGGGCTCCGTTCCCACAGACGCCCTGCATGTTTCCGCGAACCCCAGCACCGTGGCGAGTTCCCAGGGATCTCTTTTGTCTTGGCTCTTCCGCTGAACAGCTGCTGTGAAATCCTCGCCGTCAGAAAGCCACGGCTTTGCCATCCGCCCTGCACCAGGTAAACCCGCGCAGAAGGCCCCCGGGCTTCTCAGAAATCGCTCAGGGTGTTCATCTAAGGGAGGACGGATGGGGTGGAGGAGCAGAGTGGGGCTTCGCCAGTACTGGGTTCACGTGGGGCCCTCCTCGTGCGAGTCTGTCTTTTTGAAAGTCTGGTCACAGGCTTGCTTCATTATAGTCATTCCCATCTCCAGGCTAAATTTAGCAAGCAGGGAAGACTCCACAAGCCTAGAGTCCCTCTCGTCTTTATATTAAAGATGAAATTCTATTTAGCATTTAATACACGGCTCTGTCCCCTGTGATCCTGAGAGAACTTGGTAACAGGAAAGCTGTGAATTCCGAGTCCTCCTTCCGCACAAGGAGGTGAGAGCGGAGCTGTCAGTAGGTGCCCAGACCACGCGGCCTGAGACACACCCCAGCAGCTTCTCAAAGCGCAGCAGGCCCGGGTTCAGCCCCGGCAGGCGGGGAGGCCTTCCCGCGAGCAGGGGCTCCCGGCCTCCAGCAGCAATTCGTGCTCGGCCGAGGGGGCGTTTTTGGGGGCAGGTTCTGACCCTCCATTTCTCCCCATCCGCACACTCCAGGAAAAGATGGCTTGGTGGCTGTGGAGAGAGTATTTGGTTCGACGCCTGAGAGAGAAACGGTCTGCAAAAAGGCATGGACCAGAATGAGAAGCAAAGAGCGCGCTAGTGCCATCTCAGTGTGCCTCTGCCTGCCTGCCCACGGCGGCTCTGGGCACAGGGCAGGGGCTGCCGACTGTGCCCCTTCCAGGGCTGCAGGCGGCCACCCCTCGTCCCACCTCCGTGTGCCATGGTCAGCCACTCAGGAGGGCAGTCTCTGGACCAGGAGAGACCGCAGAGAAACCTCTGCATCCTGAGGACTGTGGGGAGGGAGGTGTTGGCCCTGGCTCGAGCGTCTCTGATGTAAACTGGGCTGCCTGGATTTGAAGAGACTTGCTCCGGGAGCTTCCTGAGTGGCCCCGATGCTCCGTCAGGCCGGGCAGCGTTGGCGTCGGGGCTTCAGCGACGGGCCACACCAAGTCCCGGGCTGGGAGGATGTGGGACCGCGGGTCCCAAGACGGCAGGATCCAGTCGCACAGGAGTGAAAAGCCAGTGGCAAGGAGCGAGCATGCAGTGGGGGACGGTCATGCGGCAGCCTCGGGTCCCCAGGCTGGCTGGGCGAACCCGTGTGCCCGTTCGTGTGTGCAAGCCCTCGCTCACCCGGTTGTTCAGCTAAGTCCAACGAGAACCTACTTTACCACACAGGCCTTTGAAGGTTGCACTTCTGGAGTTTTCTTAAGTTTCTTTCTTTCTTTCATTAGAGAGACTTAGCACATGGCCATGCACACATTTGAGAGAGGCCCTGTGACAGGGCCCATCACCAGGGTCCCCTGTCCTGCTGCCCAGCCCCCAGGGGCACGGGTGCTGACTGGCCTGTCGGGGCTGGCTCAGGGACCTGCGGGCCTGGCCACCGTCAACCCCTACCGCTGCTCCCCAGGACCGCTGCTCAGGAACATGTAATGACCACGCTCAGATGAGGCTTTTTTTTTTTTGGAGAGGTTTTTGCCATAGGGTGCATGTGTTCTCCAGAAAGACAGAGAGAGACAGAGACAGAAAGTGAGAAATCACCCCCCGGGGGGGATGTCCACACTGCAATCCCTTCTCCTCCATTCTCCTCTCGGGATCTTGGGCACGCACGCACACGCGCCCGGCATGAGTTTAAGCCACCGGGTCCAGGACTTGAACTGTGGTCGACTACGTGGGAGTCCAGCGACATAGCCATTACGCCAACTGTTGGTCCCAGATGAGACGTTTTTAAAGTTTACTTATTTATTTTCTTCCATGACAATAGAGACAGAGACAGCACCCTCAGTAAGGTTATTAATGCAACAGAACTTCAAACAGGTCACAGAAAAATGGAATTCAAGTACGAGTTTATTTTGGTGCAAAAATTTTTGAAATCCACGTAAAATTTCTTCATTAAATGCACTCTCCGTATACTTTTTGAGAACCTCTAGTAAATCCATTTGATCTTAGCCAGCCTGAAAACACAAGCAGAAATTCTTTCTCTCTCTCCTGTTTTTCACAAATTCTTTACAACTTTCTTCATCCATTTATTTTTGTCCTTCATTTTTCTCTTTGTCATTCTGGAATAACTTTTAAACCATCGCATTTGCATATACTTATTAGATTTCTTAACCCCTAGTAACCTTAATCTCAGCGAATGAAAAGCAGGCGATCAGAAGGGCCTGCCGTGTACTGGTACACGGTGATAGATCAGCACGTTTATGAGTATACAATTCCTTACTTTCTAGAGGCATGTTCCCAACAGTTCAAGTTTTCACTGTGGCAAAAGAACATGTTTATCAACAGATCCAAATACCGTTAGTCTCTCTGTAAAATTAAAGAACAAAGGTGGATAAACTTAAATAAGCTTCAGTACTTAATAGCTCAGTGTTTTATGTTATTTAGAAATTCTTTAGACAATTGATGACTATCATTTAACTTAGTATAACTTTTTGGTTTCAAGTGACCAAAAAGATTTTTGAAAAAATATGTTTAAGGTACCATATGACAAAACACAATTGCTATTGAAATATAGTTTGTTGGAATAATGACTTGCTTTGATTAAAATCAAATCTAAAAGTTTTATAATCTTAAACATTAGTAGATACATTAGCTTGAATCATAAGCTCAAATAGAATAAAGCGTATGTATTATATTTTATGTTGACAACTGTAACAACATACCTTTTTTAAATTAAAGCAATAACATTAAGTGAGTTTTATGTACCAAATATTACCCTACATTGTGTAAACTTGGAAAACTTTTGGATTAGCTCTTATATTTCTGAGTTTTAGAAATACTTATCTTGAAAGTGCTTACCTTTTACTAAGCTAGCTTAAAACAACTAATGTATTAATTTAGTGATACCATCTGGAGGCAAGGAAATGTCAGTATATGTAACACACACAGACAGGTACTGACAGAGATTTAAGGGCTTGTGAGATTTCAGCCACACATCAGGTGTGCACGGAACACAACACTCATATTTAGTTGAATGGGCTCTCATTTTTTTTAATGAAGTTAAATTTAATCTCTTTCTTCTTTTGGAAAGAGCTGAATGGTATTTCTGGCAGATGGAGCAAGTCAAAGCCGCCAGGTCCATGCGGGGGCTCTCTGGCTAACTGCCCTCCCACTCACTCCTCCATGTATTTGGCAAACATTGCATTAAACACCTACTTTGTTACAAGGGCTATTCACTGGGGCGAAACAAACAAACCCCAAATCCCTGCAGGTGAACCCACACAGTTGTTGCACCCCAAGTCCTCAGGGCGAGCTCGGGCTCCGCCGTGAAGAGAGGTCCCAGAGAAGGAAGGCTGGAGCACGGGGCTCCGTGACGGGCAGACCCAGGAGCTGGACTCGGACACAGAGGCGGGGTTCAGGATGCGGGGACACAGTGGGGGCGGAAGGAGGGGCAGGTCGGCAACAGGTGGTTACACAGTCAGGAGACGGCGCCCAGAGAAGACTGCCTGGACGCTGAGGTTGGGGGGACACTCCACGGGAACAGTTCGGAGCGCGGGGCATCCCATGGACCGCCACCGCCCAGACCCTGCAGGCTGGAACGTGTGACGATGCACTCTGCTCGTTTTAGGAAAATGGTTTTGGTAGCTGTGGAAATGAAGCAGCGTGGGGGAGGACTGACTGGGAAAGTGAAAAATCTGCGCCCTGCTCACGGCTGAGGCACCCAGCAAAGCACGAGGAGGCGCCTCCACGCCGCACTGGGGTGTTCGGCCGTTCTGTGCAGGACGGCCGGCCCATGCGACAGTGGTCCCGGAGCCTGTGAAGGATCGGGCCAGACGCTGGGCCGTGGTGATGCCGCTGGACCCCATGGCAAGCAGGGCAACAGAGTGTGAGTGGAGTGAGAAACCGCACTGGGAAGGTATTCCTGTTTAAATTCTGGGACAAACAGTCCCTAGACACGCCACACGAAACACTCCGAGGGACTTGGAGCATCATGCTCACTTTCCTTGGGGCAGGTGCTGGCACAGTGTTGGTACAGCTGGACTTGCACGAAAAAGGTCCTGGGTTCACATCCCAGGCCCCTGAGGACAGCAGGTGTGTGTGCGTGCGTCTGCTGGCTGAGACCGGAGTGGACTGGGGTGTGGTTCCTGTTGGGGAGACCTCTCTCTTGCTCATGGGGAAAAAGCTTTTTAATGTAGGCCTTATAACTTAGCTGAAAATGCTAATACTATCTTCTGAAACTGAAGTTGACGTTGGAGTAGCAGGACAGTGAGATGCCAACTGATGCCACTAGCTTTATGGTCACAAGAGCTGTCTCCAATAGATGTTATTTTATTTTATTTTTTTAGAGAGAGATTTTTGCCATAGGGTGTGTGTACTCACCAGAGAGACAGAGAGAGACAGAGAGATAGAAAGGGAGAAATCACCCCCCGGGGGGATGGCCACGCCGCAGTCCCTTCTCCATTCTGCTCGCGGGATGTTGGGCACGCACGCACACACGGCAGGTGTGAGTTTTAAGTCACCAGGTCCGGGACTCACACCGTGGTGAACTACGTGGGAGGGAGTCCTGCGACATAACTGGTCCCAATAGCTGTTATTTTAAATCACTTTTTATTACAGCTTGTATTTTATTTGCAATCAAAAGATCTGCTAACGATAGCTGGCGGGTCTTGAGCATTTATTACATCCAGACACCCTTGTCAGTGCCGGAATCTCACTTACCCATCACAGCAGCCTTCTGTGTTTAAACCTTCCCTAATGCCTTTTACTGACGATGGGAAAAGCCACACGGCCATTCAGGACCACTCGGCGAGGAAGTGAGAGACCGGGGACCACAGCCCGGCAGCCGTCTCGGCACTCGCCACCACACAGCCGCCCTGTCCCCTACTGCTTCCAGAGCAGAGGGCCGTAAGAGGTGTTGGGGGCCCCTCTCCCCCTTTCCACAGCCGTATGTGTTCAGGCTTGTTTGTGGCAGGCACGCACCTGTTCTACGACCTGGAAACAACAAACAAGAAGTAGGAAAGCACCCTGGCTCCTTTACTTCCGACTTTTAATTGCCAGAAGACACATGCACTCACAGGAGGGACAGAGAGAGAGAGAGATAGAGAGAGAGAGAGAGAGAGAGAGGAGGCACCCCCAACGAGTGTGCTCACGCTGTGACCTTTCTTCTCCATTCTTCCATCCTGTCAGGCGGGAACGCATGCAAATGCACCCAGCATGGATCTCAAGCTCCTGGGGCTGGGATTTGAACTGTGGTTGGCCATATGGGACCCAGCTCCCTTCATCACGAGGCCATGGGGCTGGCCCACCCCCATTTTTTCTAAGTTTGTTTATGTCCTCCATAGTGACAGAGACAGAGAGGGAGAGAGACAGCATCCTCATAAGGGTCTTTATGCCACGGTCCAAGGTCCGCCTCAGCTGGTCTGGATGGTGCTCCTGGGCATGCCGGCCCACTCAGGGAAGTCTCTGGACACAATCCAGAGCATTTCCATGTGGGTCAGCTTTTCAGAGTGCCAATTTTACCACCGTGTCACCATTCGCGGATCCCCGTTCTTTAAAACATGGTACGGGGTATCTACTTCAGGTGGCATGAAGTCAGACCGTCTAGCTTTCTGCTCATTTGTTTTAATTTTAAGAAAATTCAAATGAAAACAGATGTATGTGAAAATGGAACAGTGAAGCTGTGACCTTTCTATAAAACAGAAAGATTGGGAACCAGCAGTTAGAGTAATGGCTATGTCGCTGGACTCCCACGTAGTTGACCGCGGTTCGCGTCCCGGACCCGGTGGCTTAAAACTCACGCTGGGCGTGCGTGCCCAAGATCCCGAGAGGAGAATGGAGGAGAAGGGATTGCGGCATGGCCATCCCCCCTGGGGGGTGATTTCTCGCTTTCTGTCTCTATGTCTCTCTCTGTCTGTCTGGCGAGCGCATGCACCCTATAGCGAAAAAAACCTCTCCAAAAAACCCTAAAAACACAGAAAGGTCTGTAGGAGGTCCTTTTAATGAGGTCGGGTCCTGTCAGGCCAGTCAGGTATGGCGCAGAATCACCATTTATCTTAACCTCTGTATCGGCAGCTTGCTGAAGCTGGCACGTGTGCACACGCATGCGCGTCGTGATCTTTTCAGTGGCTCCTTCTCATCTGTGCTTCTCAACATGTTGAAGCGAGTGATGCATTTCCATGTAAGGGGCAGAGGAATCTGGGGCTGGAGGCAGGCTGACAAAGAGGAAGTGTGTCTTGTCTGAGCAAGCAAGAAGGGAGAGGAGTGGATGTTCTTGCAACATGTAGTTCTTCAGAAAGAACACGGCCATCATTTCTCCAGCTGCAGCTGACCTGCCGCTTCTTAAACGAAAGGTCTAGCGTCTTCCCGTTACAGCCAGTGCAGAGCCCCTCCCTGGGCTCGGAGTGCTGTCCCACCTGGGGCAGTGTTGAGCAGGAGGGACTGCGTGGCACACAAATCCCTTCCAGCTCTGCCGTGTTACGAATTTCGAGGTCCGATCGATGAATATGCCGATCCAACCAGAACTATTAGATACACAAATGTTTGTGCCATTTCGAGAGTAACACACCAAATAGCGTCTTCATGTGCACCCACAGAAAGCCGTGTAGGAGACACAGCTCTGTGGTGGGACATGATCCAGTTCACCTCTGTCAGCACAAAGTGGGTTCTAAGTCCAATGACACAGTTAGACGGCGAGAGAAGTACCGGTCTGTCTTTCATCTCAACCCCAGTAATATTTCTGTGGGGAAGAAGAGGCTGACTGGGACTGAGATGGGCCGACTCTGTCACGTGGCTCTGCCCTCGGAGGGTCCTCCCGCTCCCCGAGGCCCACTGCGACCTGGGCCGAGAGCTGTGCGGTGGGGGTTTCTCCAGCAAGGTCACGACCGACGTACATTTCCAGCCGCGTGCTGCAGCTCTCGGGCTGGCAAAGCTGAATCAGAACACCTCTTTGCCAAGACTTGTCTGCAAATTCTTAACCTTTTTTTGTTTGCCAGAACAAAGAAAAACTGTTGTAAACTTAGCTGCTGTTGTAACGTATGAGCAGTCTTTTCCGAAAATGCAAATGAGACCATCAAGAACCATGACATCATGTGCAGAGCGGTCACACTGGTCTCTGCTGCTGTCTGTGTATATTACTTTCATACCTCACTCGAGAGGTTTCATAGCGCTTTACCATTTGCAAAGCACTTGCATATGTGTAATATCATTTGATGTTTTCTGAAACGCGATGTTTTCAATATACTTTAGTTTGAAAACTTTGATACTTAAATTTATATGATGCGTGCAACACACAACAAATGTTTTGATTATTGTTATATGGAAAATTTTTAGTATATCCCCAAATATAGGTTACACATTTTTGGCAAAGAAGCTATTGTCAATTTTTATTGCCATATGAGCTGGATTTTCAAATACTACTAAACGCATCTGGATTATTTACTTTTTAAATGCAAAAGCATCATCAAATGGCAGGTTACGTATCCCAGCATGCACGAAATAACAAGGCTTTGGGGTCAGGTGGATTACTATTAAAGCTTTTATTAGGCTTAAAACTTTGATACGGTTAAAAGTTAATAGTTTTTTTAAAGAATTATTTATTTAATTTTATTTATTATTATTTTTAAATTTCCTGGCATGTGTGCTCACCAGAGAAAGAGAGAGAGAGAGAGAGAGAGAGAGAGAGAGAGAGAGAGAAAGTGAGAAAGCAAGCTGCCAGGTCTGGGACTTGAACCACAGTCAGCCGTGTAGAAGTCCAATACCTTAACTACCATGCCACTGCTGGTTAATCATTAACATACAAGTTATTAATAAACCCATTGCTTCAAGTAAAACTGCGATTTTGATTGTTCAGCTTCTATTACTACTTTATAAAAGCCGTACGAATGCTCCTCGGGGACCATCCTGCATCTCAGTCAGGACTCACGGTGGCTGAGAAGACGGGCTCTCGGTGCTCCCTTCTCATAAGGGCTCGATCAGGAAGAGCAGGTCACAGCTGTCGGCTCGACACCTGCCAGGTGGGCGGTGATGGACTTTCTGAGCCGGCCCAGGAAGACCCGAGCGAGGGAGGGAAGAATAAGGCAAGGCTCCATCTCGGCAGGAAGGTATACGCGAGTAATTTGTCAGGGAAGTGGGCTGTTAGGTCAGGCTGGGAGTACAGCAATCGGCGGAAACCCTGTTCATCTCCGCCTGCTCCTCACCTGTGTGACCGTGGTCCACCGCGGCGGCTGCCCGGCGGCAGGGTGGCTGGTACCGAAAGCATCCTCCCTGCCTCCGGCCGCGTGGTGCTTCCCCACCAGGAAGCACTGAGCA
Organism: Tupaia tana; assembly: GCA_026018925.1. NCBI lineage: Eukaryota > Metazoa > Chordata > Mammalia > Scandentia > Tupaiidae > Tupaia > Tupaia tana. Next base: position 197,510,359 of record JAKSZU010000002.1, on the reverse strand, counting down.
TCTTGCACTGCAGGCCCCTCCCCCCTCACCTCACTCAGCGCAGCCTCTCGTTCGGGCCCTGCTGGTGCTCACGGCCGCGAGCTCTGCTCCCACCTCCGTGGACCGCCGGCTCGAATCACTCGCTGGGCTGTCTGCGTGGTGCGTGGGTGACTGATGAGCAGCTTGTGTTAGGTGTCACAGTGGAGAGAAAGGACACTCCGTGGGAAGGGCTTCATCAGAAGAACCCGAGGACCGGGCGCAGCAGCCCACCCTGCGGTCCCAACTGCTCGGAGCCTGAGCAGGCAAACCTCGAGTTCAAGACCAGCTGGGCCACGTAGTGACACTCCCTCTAGCCGGGAAGGGAGGTGCTCACATATGTTCTCAAAGGCGTGTGGGTATGTGCTTTCTTTAATGCCAGAAGGCAGGTGCACCCGAGAGGGAGGGGGGGGGGAGAGGTCATCCCGCAGTCCCCTCTTCCCTTCCCATCCTGTCCAGGATCAGGACGTGGGCATTCCTGCCGGCGTGTTCTCAAGCCACCAGGGTGGGATCTGAGCCAGTCAGCGCATGGAGTCCAGTGCCCTCTGCACACCTCAGCCTGTGCTGTGGGGCCGTCCTGGAATGTGCGTGTGCACGTTACCTATTGGTGAACACCATGCCAGTGAGTGCTGCCTTCCCGGCGTGCACAGTAACACGCCTGCCCTGCACAATGCACACTGATGTCAGGGCATGGCCTCTGTGCTGCTCAAAGCTGGGGGTGAGCGTGGGGAGGTAACCACGGAGGGATGGCCCACCTAGGCCCACGTCATGCGGCGCTCAGCCACGTGCCACACGGTGATGCCAGGTCAGCGAGGGGCCCGCACACGCCGGCGCTGCTGAGAGACTGCCGCGTGCCCGGCTGTGTAGGCACACTGTGACGTCACGTCAGTGGGTCATCGCCGCCCCACTACGTTCCTGCCGTCTGGCCACATGTGAGTCCGCAGGGCTGGCCCATGCGGGGTCGCCTGAGAGCTGACACGGTATTCTCCCGCATACCCACGTGGTTGACACAGCATGCTTGCTAAGTTGTCTAGACACGAGAGCTAAAGGAGAAGTAGCTTAACATGTTCACATGGAGACACGAACTGCGTCACCGTTTGTTTTTATTTTTGGAGAGGTTTTTGCTATAGGGCGTGTGCACTCACCTGAAAGACAGAGAGAGACAGACAGAAAGAGAGAAATCACCCCCCGGGGGGATGGCCACGCGGCAATCCCTTCTCCTCTCGGGATCTTGGGCACGCACACGCACGCACCCGGCGTGAGTTTAAGCCATCGGGTCTGGGACTCAAACCGCGGTTGACTACGTGGGAATCCAGTGACATAGCCATTACGCTAACTGCTGGTCCCGATGTCAGTGTTTTTTAGCAAACATCACATCTGGGACAGAGAAAAGCTCTCTGCAGATGGGCTGAGGAAGGGGGCACGCCGAGCTGCACAGCCTGGGTGTCGCGAGGGCAGGAGACGTGAGAGGGCAGGAGGAGAGCCAGCGGCAGTGTGAACACGTCTCCGGCTCCGCAGCTTCCCTGGCGCCAGCCGGGGACAGGCCTCCCGCGTGCCCAGGCTCATGCTTCGTGCCCTTCCCTGCAGCCTGGTTGGGCGCCTTCATCCTCGTGCTCACAGCGGCAGGGTCAGGCTAGCCCGCCGTCCCCGGACCAGGATGCTCTCACCTGAACTGCCGAGCTCCCCGGGAGCCGCAGAGACACAGCCTGGCCTTGGAGAGCCCAGCGTTGGGGTGGATAGTGGAGAAAATTCCATGTTGGAATTCATAAACAATCTTCTAAATCCTTGCGATGCCTAGTCCCAGCCCTGTGGGTGACAGGCAGACCCATGGTGGAATTAGGAGTGTGAAAGGAACGAGGCCAGAATGCCCCGCCCTCGCCACCCTGACCCCCTCTGGGTGGACCGCGTTCGGAGTACAGAGCGTGGTGTGAGCGTGGAGGGGAGGCACGAGAGGAGCCCTCCGAGCTGCACGGAGAAGAAGCGCTCACGACTGTCCAGCTCCGTGAGGGGCCGGGCTTCTCAGGGCTTGTCACCGGAAGGCTGCAGACAGAGCTGTCCACCGGCAAGGGGCTCCTGTGAAGGCACATTTGTTTAAAGAACAGCTTTGATCTGGTGCAATGGCAGGAGGAGAAATGGGCCAGCCTCGTAGCCTAGTGGTTCCCACGTGGCCCACGGCCGTTAAAATCCTGTCCTGGCAGCTTTAATGACAAACTGGGCGCGCGTGTGCACACACCCCGACAGGACGGAGAGATGGGGAGGGCCTGCAGGGGACTGGCCCCATCGAGGGCGCTTATCTTCCTCTGTCTCTACTGTCTTGAGCACACATGCCTCTGGCAATTAAAAAAATGAGAAAAGAAGCAGAAGAAAATTGACTATCAAGATATGCATTGGATTAGATGAGCGCTGTGATTTTATTATAATTAAAAATCTGATTGAGTTCACCAAGAGCTTATTTTCGGGAGTGCTCACCGTTAGACTCAGAGCACAATGCACAGTTTAATTCGTACTTGTAACATTTTGCCAGAGGTCATGTGTGCTCACTGGAGAGACAGAGACAGAGAGAGAAAATGAGAACCCCGTACTCATAGGGGATGGTCATGCCACAACCCCTTCTCCATTTCTCCTCCCTTCTGGGATTTTGGGTACGCACACACCTGTCTGGCTGCTGAGTCCTGGGGCTCGAACTGTGCAGTGGCTGCGTGTGCTCCAGGTGGCTTCACCACCATGCACAGCCTGACCCACAGTGGGCGCGTCAAAGGCACTCACAGGTAAGTCTCTCGTGTCATTGTACCTGATGAGTAAGACCGTGAATTACGTGTTGTCATGGCGCTGTGCAGATGAGATGTCTTTTAGACTTTGAAAATATTTTCCCCAGAAAGAAACCTACGCTTAAATACCCTGTGAAAGGTGCCGTGTAATGTGGCTATTACTGTGAAGTCATTAAAGCTAATGTCATTTCGGACACTGTTAAGCTCCCTGAGGTAACTGGAACACGTCAAAATCGTGTCAAGCGAAGCAGGACCTACAAGTTTGACAAAAAAGTCTGGGTGTAGCTTTGTAGTCAGGATGGCTTTCCTTAAACGTTAAACTCAGTAACTTTTAAAATAAACAGATTAATGGCTGGGCCTTTCCACAAATGAAAGGTTGTTATTTCATTGAGCTAAATACATTCTTTAGGATGCAGAGAGAGGAGGCATTGTAAGGCCAGAGAGCACTGTCGTTGTCTCTTCTGCGCCTCCCTCAGTTAGACGATCTCTGGACCCTTACGGCGTCCTCTGGGACCGCGCCAGGCTTCAGACGATAGCGTCGACGGGAGCAGCCATGGTGATGGGATTCTGGGAAGTACTGCAATATTTTCAGATAGGATAGAAATTTACACAAACGAGATTTCCCCTGGGGGCCCAGGGGAAACCGACGATGCTGCACACGTGTTACGTTATTTTATTTACTAAATTCTAAATTAAATTTCTGCTCTGGTGACAGGAAGGTCGCCCAGGTACTTGCACAGAACACAGGAGACTTCCCGTGCATCGAAACCAAGGCAAGCAGAATATTTTCACTCAGAGACTTGGACTCTCTGATAGAGGTTACGGGTTTCTGTGACCTTGCTACCAGCCTTTCCTGTGTGAGGAAACATGTGAGCAAAATGCAGACAGGGCCGGTCTCCATGGGCGTCGCTCCTCCCTCGGTCCCGTGGTGCACGCGCCGTATCCAGGCAGCTCGTCCTCGTCGGCCCGGACGTTCGCAGGCTCGGAGTGGAAGCAGCAGAGGGCCAGAGGGGCCGCCCTGCCGCCCACCCACGCTGGCATCCACGTGCCGCCCGAGAACGGGGACAGGAGCCCCTCTGCTGCAGGCTAGTTCTCAGCACGTTAAAGTGAGTGACGACAGCAGGTGCCTGGCCCTCCTGTGGCGCCCACAACCCAGGAAGGACCCACAGTGGCATTCCTCCTTTTCCTCTTGTCACGTGGTGTTAAGTCATTCGGTATATAGTGAAAGTTTAGGGTTGGGACCAACAGGTGGCATGGTGGTTAAGGCACTGGCCACTTCCACATGGCTGACCACGCTTCAAGTCCCAGACCTAGTGGCTTGCTTTCTCACTTTCTCTCTCTCTCTCTGGTCAAATAGAAAAAAATAAAGAAAATTAAATTAAAAAAGAAATTTTAGGGTAGGCTATTCTTTGATTTAAAAAAAAAGATGTTTTTTGGACAGATTTTTGCTATAGGGCACGTGCACTCGCCAGAAAAAAAGAGACAGAAAGAGAGAGAAAGCGAGAAATCACCCCCCGGGGGAAGGACCACGCCGCAATCCCTTCTCCTCTGTTCTCCTCTCAGGATCTTGGGCACGAACGCACACGCACCTGACGTGTTTAAGCCACTGGGTCTGGGACTCGAACCGCGGTCGACTACATGGGAGTCCAGCGACATAGCCGTTACGCCAACTGCTGGTCCCAGGGTAGGCTATTCTTATGGCAGCAAAGCTAAGTGGATATAGAATACCCTTTGGGTGGGATTGTTTTGCTTACGTAGCCTTAAAGTAAGGAAAGTCGAAATGATTGATTTTGACATTAGATAGGAGTATGTGAGACTTGCAAAGGCTCTGGGGAAAATGGAATTATAGTACAAGGTGTTTTTTGGTACAAATAAAGTTGAAACCCAGGCCAGCCCACGGCCTACTGGTTAGAGGAGCTGGGTCCCACATGGCTGACTGTGGTTCAGATCCCAGGCCCAGCAGCTCAGAAAACACACAGGAATGTTCGTGCGCGTGCTTGGATCCCGATGGGCTGGAGAAGTGGAGCGGGACGTGGCGTGCCCACACCACACACGCTGCTTCCTGCTCGCTCCCTCTGCCTGGCTCTGGGACACGCACCCTCTCGCCGTTAAAACCACTCCCAGAACGGCTCGTGTAGGGACGGCCGCGCAGGCCAGTCAGGCTGACAGCGGCACGGGGAGAACGTGACAGCCGGAGGCCGACTCATATGGGGGGTTCTGGGTCCATGTATGGGGACCTCCCCAGTGTATCGGCGTGTGCCTGCGCCGGGCGGCGGGTGGTACTGTCTGTCTCTCTCTCTCATGGACGAGCCGGATGGATTTTTTTTTATGTAAATAATAGAAAGTTAATCTAACCAAGTCAGGCCCTTCATCGCACTCATGAAGCATTAATACAGAAGGTGCTTTAAAGAGTTTGTAAGAAAAATAACTGGGGGGACCAGCAGGTGGTGTGGTGGTACGGAGCCAGAATCTCACATGGCTGACTGCAGTTCGAGTCCCGGGCCTGACGGCTTGTTTCCTCACTTCCCACCTCTCTCTCTAGTGAGCAAATGTGCCCTACAGCAACTTTTAAAATAATTATGATATAAATAAATAAAATTATTTTATAAAATAAAAATTAATTGGGGAAATAAATATTAAAGTCAGAGAAGGCGTAATATTCACTTTCATAAGAGAAATAATCAAAAATTAAGTTCCTATTTTTAATGGCTGCAAGCAAAGTCAGATAGTGAGAAAGATGATAGCTTCAAAGACGGAAACTGGGCGGAACAGCTCAGGCAGCTTCGGGTGTTAGACGGGGGGAGACGAGTGTAGCCTTCTCCAGGCGTACGGGAGGAAGCGGCTCCCTCGGCCCCCGGTGAGAAGCGACAAGGGACGTGCCCCCTTGGGGACACCACCCCGCTTGTTCCCCAGTCCCTCCTGTAGGCCACCCCACGTGAGTAAATAGGCCAGGGCTGGAGAGAGGCTTTCTGAGTAAGTGCCACCCACGGCAAGGGCTGACTTGAGCTACGGGCAGACGAGAAGGGTCCCGAGACTCGCCGCTGGGCTTCTCCTACCGCCCCGTCCTGCTCCCTGGTACCTCCCACGTGCTGGGCGCGGCCGTTTCCAGCAGATCTGTCGGGCACCCCCTGAGCTGGCCGGAGCCGACGGGAGAGGGCCGTGCTGTGACCGTGTTCTCCGTGACACCCTTTCCTCCTGCCTGTCCGTTTGCTCGAGAGGAACACGCAGCAGGCACCCGCGGGTCCGGGCACTGTGCGGTGCATCCCACAGGCCATGGGCTCGGAATCGTCGTCTCGGTCCCCCCAACTGCCGTTCCTCACCCGGAACACCGCGTTGCTGTCTTCTCAACGAGCCGTGTTCCTCCGAGTGAACGTCTCACTAAGCAGGTGGGTCCTTGTCCACCCTGCGAAGTCGATGACAGCCCCCAGGCCTCGTAGCCCTGCGAGCCAGCACGGGGACAGCAGGCGCGACTCTGCCCGAGGGCACAGAGTGGGGCTCTCGTAGCATGGGGCAGGCCAGGCCACGGGGTGACGCTGCTGGCTAGGGCAGGACCTGCCTTCCCGTCTTGGAGTGGACAGTCAGGGTGTGGGCCCTCGACCGGGCAGGTCCCACTGTTCCTCGGGACAGCCTTTTCTGCCTGTCCCTGGGGGTCAGCCTCCTCCACTCGCTCCGGAGCTGTCCTGCAGGCACGTTGCCCAGCAGTACTTAGTGCCAAGGGTCCTTATTCGGGCGAGCGCTGGCTGCTTACAGAAAGACAGATGGGCCTGACCTGTCCCCGCGTGTTACCCGTATAACCGCCTCAAACCCTGCCACTGCCAGGGGACTTCAAACAGGTTGTGGAAAAAAGTTCATGTGCATTTTGGTATATTAAAAAAAAATGGAATTCCATGCATAGTTTTCTCACAATATGCATTTCCAGGGACTTTTGGAAGGTCCCTCATAAATCAATGATACCAGGGAAGGCCATCGAGGGGCTGGTGTGGTGCGGGTGTACTGACAACTGGACCGGTCACAGAACTGGCCAGAACTCCACCTTGCAAGAGAGAGCCAGGCACCAGCAGGGCCTCGCGCCGGCCTCCAGCCCCAGCCTCAGCCTCGTGGAAGCCACGGCACTGCGACAGGTGGACACGTCCGTGAGGACCTCTGCCCAGGCACTGTCTGTCCTGCCTCCGACCGAGGCCACCTCATTATCAATCTTGGTAGGCACAGATAATCGTTCCCAAAGAATTCACGTAACCCCTCATGAAAACCCCCTGGTTTTTCTTTCACTTTCTGTTACTTATTTATTTTTAGTGAGAGATTTTTGCTATAGGGCATGTATGCTCACCAGCGACATGGAGAGCCTCCCTGCAGGGAGGGGTGGCCACGCCAAAATTCCTGCTTCCTCCATCCTCCTCGGCGATCTAGAGCACACACCTATATACACCCGGTGTGAGTTTCAAGCCACCGCGTCCAGGACTTAAACCTCAGTCAACCACGTGGGAGTCCAGCTCCTTAACCACTACACCACGTGCTGGCCCCTGGCTTTTCCTTTAAAAACCCACCTTCACTTAGCTCTGAGCACGCCATTGGCTCACTGGGTATGCACCGTCCGCACTGCGGCGTTCCTTCCCGAGTAGGTGCCATCTTGTCCTAGAGAGTCTCCCCCTCTCCTGCTGTTCGAGGTTGGCGCCCTGCTCTCCTCTCTGTTCGTCAGAAGCAAGGCCAGCACCCCTTCTGAGGGTGAAATGCCCGTCGGCTGCCGTGCCAGCGTTCTGGGCCGCCTGGTCTTCCATCCCTCCCTTTCTTCCGTAGGTGCTGGACTTACAGACTCAGACTCCTCCCGCCTAGCTTCATACTTCCTCGAGCGGATGCCTCGTCTCTCTGTTTCGCGGTTAAGCATTTGGAAGCACCCTACACCAGAATTCTCGGCCCCAGTTCTGGGACCCCTAGGGTCCTCTCTAGGCAGTGTTTTCCAACTGCCCCTCTGTTTGGTCCCAGATTTTCTATGCAGACTTCAACCAAAACAACACGCTGGGCAGATTGAACGCAGAGGCAGACCAGAGGGTGCTGCTGTCTTCCATTAAGCCAGACTTGCAACAAGATTGCAAAAATGTAAACCCGTTTTCTCTTGCTAAAATTATTTTTGTTTGAAAAATAATTATTTTTTTTACAAAAACTGTTATTTATGTTAATACATAATTGAGTTAGTATTGCTAAGTTTAAATGCATTAATGAAAAAAGAGTCTTACATGCTTAGTTTGGATTTCTAGTGTGCTAATTACTGGTGGATACAATGCAGAAAGACACAGATTTGAAGAGTGAACAGACCTGTGAAATGAACAAGGGTGAGGACAGTCGGTCTGCATTCAGCACTGTTCTTCCTCAGCTTTCTCCTCCATTCCCCCCTGCTGTCCTACCTCAGATTTCTCGATTTTATACTGGGCTGAAGTGTGTTCTCCAGCCAGCAGGTAGCATGTTATACTGGGCTGAAGTGTGTTCTCCAGCCAGCAGGTAGCATGTTATACTGGGCTGAAGTGTGTTCTCCAGCCAGCAGGTAGCATGTTATACTGGGCTGAAGTGTGTTCTCCAGCCAGCAGGTAGCATGTTATACTGGGCTGAAGTGTGTTCTCCAGACAGCAGGTAGCATGTTATACTGGGCTGAAGTGTGTTCTCCAGACAGCAGGTAGCATGTTATACTGGGCTGAAGTGTGTTCTCCAGCCAGCAGGTAGCATGTTGGTTAAGGTGCTGATCTCACACGGCCACTTCGAGTCCTGGGCTGGGTGGCTGAAGATCACGCTCAGCGTGTATGTGTACATGCCCCAATCCTGGGAGGATGGCGTAGAGGGACTGTGATACCACCACCCCCCGGAGGGTGACTTCACACGTTCCCTCTCTGTCTCCAGTGAACGCAGGTGCCCTGTGGAAAAAAATCTAAAAAATAAAAGGACATTCTCATTTCTGATGGCAAAGCAGTGACAGTGCTCCTGGAGGAAGTCTCAGGTACGGATCTGCCCCCCACCCCCGTGCATGCTGGCCGCCCACCCTCAGCACGTGCGTGTGAGCCGCCTGGGAGGGGCAGGACGTGTAGGTCGTCTTCCACATGCGGGTGTTTGTTCGGCCTCTGCTCTTTCAGCCTGAGGCCGGGCCTGCCACTCCTTTGACCCAGTGTCCTAAAGGGCCAAGTGTCCCCAGAGGAGAGCCCTGGGCCCGCCCCGGGGAAGGCCCGCCCTGTGCTGCCCGAGACGCCGGCGGGCTGTGGCCTGGCCACTCTCCACTGGCACTTCGATCTGACCCTCCGCTTCGGCGCCCTCTCCCTGTCACCCTGGCTCCGGGCACCGGGCATCTCAGCTCTCGAGACTTGCCGTGATTCCCTCGTGTAGACCAACTCTCTGTTGCTCGATGAAAACCTAGGCTTCCGTTCCCCAAACCTTGGTGAGTCAGATGTCACCAATGTGCCGGCTCCTCTCCTAGCCGAAGTCCCGTCTTGCTGGCTCCGCTTACCCGCTCCAGCTCCCCGGCCAGTCCCTGCGCCCACACCCGTCTTACTCCCACACGTCCCCAGGAGCAGGGTGACAGGCTGCTAGTTAGCCTTCACTGGGACAACTGGCCCTAAGGTTGGCAGCTCAGCCGTGCACCCCATGGGCTCAGAGTTTCAGGGGGCTGGGCATGCTCACCGGGCACTCTGCCACAAGGTCTGCCACAGGCTGCAGCCAGGGCCGGCCAGGCGGGGTCTCGGGGAGGGCTCCGAGGGACGCTCCGCCACGCTCACACTGGCGGGCAGCGGTCACTCACACCATTACAGCGAGAGCCAGGTCGGGCGCCCACGGCGGAGGTGGCCCTGGGGCCCTCAGCACGTGGCCTCTGCCTCAGAGCCAGCAGCAGACAGGGTCGCGGAAGTCCCGGCTCCGTGTCACCGAGCGCAGAGTGGCATCCATGGCTCCAGCAGCGTCCATGGCTGGAAGAAAGTCAGTGGGCAGCCACTCGGCAGGATGCACATGCTGGGCACGCCATGCCCCACGGCACCAGGCCCAGCTGCACGCCTGGGTCAGGGCTAGCCCCTCTGCGCACGGGTGGCCACGGGCTTCATTTCCACTCACCAAGGACCCCCGCCGGAATGGAGGATGGAGCTGGGAGCGTCTGGGGACGAACGTTAGGGGCTGGTTTTGCTGTGTGTGATCTGTGTGTGATCTGTGTGATCTGTGTGTGATCTGTGTGTGATCTCTGTGTGATCTCTGTGTGATCTGTGTGTGATCTGTGTGTGGGTCCTATGAAACCCACAGCACGGCCGTGTCACTGCACCACAAGCAGGCCCCGTGTGAACATCCCCGGAGACCGTCACTGTGGGAATCACACGGCTCTGTGACCCCGACCTCGGCTCTTTAACGTTTTAATTGTATGTTAAAGTTTATTTATCTTTTCTTCTACGAGAGAGAAAGAGAGAATTACCTGCAACGGAGCCTTTATGGCATCTGAGCGTGTGCCCAGCTTGCAGGGGAGACCTGGGGACTTGAACCCGGGACCTGCCCGTGTGAGTCCCAGCATCAGAGAGCATCATGTTGCCACTCTGCCACAGCTGCCTCCCCCTCTTTTTGTAAGTTTTTTTTTTTTCCCTCTACTCTCTCTTTCTTTGAGGAGACAGAGAGTGGAGAGAAAGACCTGTACCCTGAACAGGGTCTCAGGCTGGTTTCCAGGCCAGCCGCCATAGGTGCGTGCACCTGCCCGGTGTGCGCAGAGCGAGCGGGACTTGAACCCTGGCACCACAGCGCAGCACGGAGCACCGTGGGCACAGCTGCTGCCGGCCAGGCCTGGAGCTGTCGTCTGAATGGCAGGAGGGGCCGCCCTGACCCCGCTGGTGCTCCCGTGGGTGCAGAGCAGCCTGAACATGGACCCACGCTCTGTTTCCAAGCGTCGATCGCGGTGCTTAGCTGCTAGACTGAAAATGCTTCCACAGTCCCGTAGGTTTGTGCGGGCCTTCCACGTCTTCGCTTTAGAATTTCTCCTTTCATTTCAGTCCCATCGTCACTCCACATAGAGAATTCTTGGTAACCAGATCCACAAATAGTACTCTGTATAAAGGGGTTCTAGTAAAATTCCGAATTTGCTAATGAGTGATTACTCTCGTATTTCAAGGATATCAATAGCATTAGGTATTTGTGGCTTCAAAGTTACATTTGAGGAGAAGTGTTTGTGTTTAGTAGAAATGAGAAAACCAGAAAAATATTGATCATGCATTTACAGGGACAATTCTAAAGTAAAAAGAAGAAAACAATTTAGAAAGGGGGAGAGAGAGAAGGAAATTGAGCAGGCCCTGTAGTGATCTGCTGAAATGCTGACTTTTCCTTAAGGGGCTGTAACCCCAGCCAATTAAAGTACTTCCAAGAAAGTCATTTCTTTTTGTCCATTTATCTGTTTCATTCAAACTTCTTTTAATAAAGTAATTAAAATTTTGCTATTTTTAGAGGAGAGATCGCTCTGATAATATGGCCAAGAAAAGCAAAGTTTCTTACTGTTTCTCTGCCAGAGATTTTCAGCCAAAGTAATAAAGGAAGAATCTAAAAAAGGGAAACTATGCAAGTTGAGTGAAAAATCCATTTTCAGCCATTACTGTGGCAGTTAGCGGATACAGAAAGCTAATGATTTCCGACACTTTTGAAATGGTATGTTTAGGACTACCAAGGGGGTGTAGAGGTGGGCTTATGCAACTTTTCAAGGTATAGAACTTTGAAATCTTCAAGTTCATTTTATACCTCTACGACATGGTAAGGTACATAATGCCTCCCCCTCAGAGAGGTGATTGTGGCGTTTAGATGACACCGTCGCCCATGACCTCGTAGCACGCCGTCTGCCATACAGTGCAGCTGGCCGGGTGACAGCCCACGACAGAGAGAAGCCCCAGCCAGCAGCGAACCTACAGTGAGTGGGGCCAGCACAGCACCTTCCAGTGAATGTACACCTGCTCCCATGGCACGGTGACACCAGGCGGTCGCCAGCGTATGGGACAAGGCTCCCTACCACCCCTCAGTGACACAGCAAGCTGTCAACACGGCCGTTTCTGGAGCTCACCTCTGCACAGCAAGCTGAGCCCGATCCCAAAGAACCCGGTATCTCACCGGAGCGTCGCGAAGTCAGACGTACTAGGTTACGGGCTCCTCGGAGCTCGTGTCCACGGAGGGTCACGGACCGTTCCTCAGCTACGTCCACAGGCCGATCGGCACGTGTCCACTTACAAATCAAAAAATCTTCCAAGATGTTATTTTCTGCCTAATTAAAGCTAATATGTGTTCTAAGTGTCTTGAAATATGTGCTTTCCTTTTCATTTTTCTAAAATGGCCTTGCAGTTAAGGTGCAGGTATTTCAAAGTGCCTATGACTCCCTACCAGAAACTCAGATGACACTTAATGAGAACAAAACATGTTTTCTCTTGGAATGCAATTAAACCACCAGGAGAAACAGTCTTTTTCTAACTAGGAAGAAAACAGTTGCGTTTATCGAGCTTCTCTGATAGTATTAGAATTGCTCTTACAGAAACATTCACTGTGTCTAAGATTTATGATTTTCTAAATTATAATTGACATTGTAGATAATGCTATTTTCATTACAGTTTTTTCAGTTAAGTTATTTCTTTAGGGATTTCTCATTCTTATAGCTCAAAGGGAGTAGCTTAATCACAGATTAATAGAGATTTTATGGAGAGTTGTTTCAAAGGCTCGTATGGAGAAGGTCTCTCAGTAAAAATTTCATCTCATATCATTTATTCATGATTACAGTAAAATTAAAGTACCTTGTAAAAGACATGGTTTTTCAATGAATTTGTTTAAATTTCCTAGAAGACAAAATTTGCAGATAATTTCCATAGTGTCGGGAAAACATTTTTGTAAGTCACTGCTTGTTCTATTTTCACCTGTGTGCGTTAGCGCTTTCTAGATCAGAGGATGCCCTGGCTCGCTGCGTGCCCCGCTGCCACGGCCGCTGACGCTTCCCCAAGACCACTTCGTAGTGGACATTTTCTCTCACTCTTTCATAATTTAGTCCCTTAACATTTGGGAAGATAGCAAATGTTTTCTTGTGTATAAGTGCATATAAACAAACAATAGAAGGAATACACAGTTCCCTAAGATAATAGTGCTCAAAGACGTCATTACCAGCAACAAACAACAGAAACCACAGCGTCTGTGACAAGCTAGGTCTTGAAAGTGTAATCCTAAATTCTGCCGTTTAGGAAAAGCATAGGACCAGGTTATGAAAGAGAAATCTGAATATGATAAAACTAATTTAAATGATTTATGTAGCTATAAAAGAGCTTTAAGACTTAAAAAAAATTTTGTTTCATGAAGCAGAGGAAGAAAAACAAGCACCTCCGAAGATCTCAAGCGGCACCAGAAGCCTTCCCTGGCCAGCCAGGACCCGACGTGTGTGCCGCCCTGCCTGTGCGGGCCGGCCAGGAGCCCAGCCGGGTCTTCCTATGGCTTCCAGTTTGCACACGGCTCAGCAACGCGGCAGCGCGACAGCTGAGCCCTGCTTCCTATACCTTAGTTTTAGTCTCGGTCTATATTGGGTATCGAGTTAAATGTTGTGAGTAGATTAATTGGTTTTAGTCTATTTAATTTGAGTGATTATCTCTGTGTTCTTTTCTTTCTTTGACCTAATCACAGAGCAGGTTATTTTAGGATCAGGCAGTTGCTAAGATAATCTCTTTTAAATTAATATTGTTTTGCTGTCATTAAAATTCTTTACTTCATTCTACCCCAAAAACAATACATTAAAAGTAATACATTTAGAGGGGGGCCAGCAGGTGGCACAGTGGTTAAAGGCACTGGACTCTCACATGGCTGACTGTGGTTCAAGTCCCAGACCCTGTGGTTTGAAAATCACGCTGGGCATGCATATATGCATGCCCAAAAATCCCAGGAGGAGAATGGAGGAGAGGGGATTTTGGCAGGGCCATCCCCCCCAGGGGTAATTTCTCACTATCTCTCTGTCTCTTTCTCACAAGTGCATATGCCCTATGGCAAAACCTAAAACAAAACGAAACAAAACCAAAAATCCTCACACAAATGAAAACAGAAAAAAAAAAAAATTAGTGTCTTACGGCAAAAACCTGAAAAAAAATACATTTAGCAATTGCAAAGAGAGAACTATTAGCATCTACAAAAACTGAACACTGCTCACTAACTAAGCGAGGAAGTAGGCTCGTCATTATCCCCCAAATCCTACCAGGTAAAGGCGCTGCATTCAAGCGGAGGAAGACAGAGCGCAGTCACGCGGCAGGCCTTGCTGGGCTCGGCAGGGCTCTGTGTGCGCCTGCGCGCCGTCGGAGGTGCACAGGGCTGTGGCCAGGGCCCGCGCAGGGCAGCGCGGGGAGGCGTGCCCACTGCTTGGTAGGAGGCGCCTACAGGGCTGAAGGGGAGGTCAAGGGTCACATTAGACATGCTGCTCGTCTTGGGCTTCTGGGCCCCTTTTGTAAGGACCGAATGGAAACGACTGATGCTGTTCCCAGGCAGGGCTCATGAGCGACCGGGACGGCAGAAGGGCTGCACCCCCTGTTCTAGCGCCCGGGCCCTTCCCCCAGGACGCCCTGGAGACTGTCCCCAGCCCTGCTCAAGCCTGGCAGGGAGCTTGCTCTCGGAGCAGGGGCGGCAGCGGGAATCCTGCAGGCTTGGGAGGCCGGGCCGAGCCTAGGAATGGGAGTGCTGGGTCGACCTCGCAACCCCCACAGCAGGCCCCCCTGTGCGCAGGGAGTCCTGGCTGGCATGAATTTCCGAGGACCTCTTTTAAGAAATGGGAAATTTCTAATGTAAAATTAGTTATGGGCCGTGGGTGGGGATGTCGGGAGTGGAGTGGAGACTCTGAAGTGTCGTTTCAGGAGTTCCACGGTAGACCTGCCTTAGCTCACACACGCCGCAAAGCATTGCAGGTCTGAGTGAAGACGCACGTCTTCAAGAGCAGCCCCAGCGTCGCGGACCTGCGGTGCTGGAGCTCCCAGCTGTCCCTGTGGCTGTCCCAGAACGTCAGTGTCTGACCACGTGGAGGCAGACGATGTGGGCCTCACGTCCAGCCTCCTCGCAGAGCTGGAGAGCGTGGCCACAGTCGGGCTCTCTGCGGTCTTTACGCGCCCTCTGGCTTACCCATATGGAGTGCGTGGGCTGAGTTCGAGCAGAGTATATTCAAGTATTCTCTGATCGCTCCAGGACTTGAAGATTTTAGATGGCTTTTGTTTTCTTGGAATTATTTAATGCATACCACGGCTTTCCCTGAAAAACCCATGTAAGCCAACATGGCATTTGGGAAATGTTTTCCATGAGTGAGACTGGAGGAAGGAGAGAGGCCTCTGGCCGTCGTGACACGGAGCGGCTCGCTGGGAAGAGCCCTCTGCACTGCCCGGCCGACGTCCCAGCGGGTCTGACTCGAAGCACTGTCTCTGCTTTTCCCTGCTGCAAAGCTGTCCGGACGACTGCAGGTCGGCAGGTAGAGCTCGTGTCCGTGCAGGGTGAGCTCATCTCTGCTCCACGCCAGAACATGTGCTCAGACCCGTGGGCCTCCCGGGAACCGCGCTGCTCCCCGAGGCCGAGCCGCGCTCCTGAGCAGACGCGTTATTTACAGGGGCCCTGGGCCGCCAGCGCCGCACCCCGGTTTGCTAAGCACCGGCTCCACGGCAGGTGCTTCATCTTGCTGACGGCTTTGGCAGAAAGCAAATACCAAAATAGCCCCGAGAGAAATAGCAGCAAACCCTGGGCCTCCAAAGGCAGGAAAAAGCCACACTCTTCCGGTGCTCCATGGGCTGCAGACAAGGCCCGTCAGCCCCTCAGGGCCATCCGATGTCTGTGTCCAGTCGCTTCTCAAGAAATGGTCGGTCTTCGTACGCGGAGGGGCTTGGATTTACGGCTCGGGCTCACTCGGTCTGCAGGCTGCGAGGTTTCCAGATGGCTTCCTGGGTGCTCGACTTTGCCCCTGAGGGTATAAAACACAGAGCAAGGGCTTTCAGAGCCTGGTGTGCGCCTGGAGGTGACGTGCCACACTCAGCCCCTCCTTTCCAGTGAAGAAAGTAGCGCCTGGGAAGTTGAGGACTCCTGAGCCCATGGGGCCAGAGGGCAGGGCGGGGCGCTGACCATGGAAACCCAGGACACTAAGTTACTACCGCCCACCGCCCAGTAGATCCGGTCACGGCACTTCTCAGCTCCCAGGGCTTAGGCCAGAGGCTGGGCCGGGGCCAGGCGAGGTGCAGTGGTGGGTAGACAGCTGGCCCCCAGGGGAGGTCCCGGCCCGGCCGTGAATGCGGGGAGAGCCGATGGAAGAGCACAGCCGGGCCCCCAGGGCACAGAGCGAGGCACAGCACTCTCGTGGTGACCCGCGGGGAGTTCCTGAGTCTGGTCCGAGACCTCCAGAGTCCGCTGGGCGCGCACGCGCCTCTGCTCAAGGGCCAAAGGGGCGGGAATGGATCTGGGCCTTGGGACCCTGCTGGGAGTGCTGTCTCTTTCTCTCTGTCTCTCTTGTTCATGGAAGAAATAGCTAAATGAACTTACTGGAAAAATAAATAAATAAATAAATAAATAAAAAAGCAGAGTGAGAGTGAAAAGAAAGGGGGGTCAAAGGAAGGTGGCCGTGTGACAGCGTGGCTGGCGCTGCCTGCTGGGCTCTGCGAGGCCAGGACCCTGTGGGCTGAACTCACGTCCCCCACCCCCGAGAGTGCTGGGCCCGGCCCGTCTTAGACTTCTGGCTGACCATCTAGGGCCCAGACCAACCCCAGCTGACTCCGGGCCCCGCAGGGCCCGCACGCCGGCTTATCCCTGGGCGAGGCCGCTCCCCGCACTGTGCGAGCTCGCGGCTCCCGCCCTGCACCTGAGGGAGAGCTGGAAGCAGCCCAGTGTGTATGATTAAGCAGAAAGATGACAAGTCCCATAAGAATGTAATCTTCTGCATGATTGGTCACCAGTCATTTCTGGATGTTCATTTGCTTTCTGTTATGTTAGCTAATTGTAAATCATCTTTCAAAGATAACTCACCCTGCCTGGGTTAATGCTCGTGGAAATTCTTTTCCCGAGAACTGGAGAACTGAAGCACGCGCGGAAGATCCCAGGGTGTGAAGCTGGTCCGCTGCGAAGGTCCTGGCGGCGAGGCCCACGTCCAGGGTGGGACGGGAGCGGTGTCCCGCTGAGAGCTCCGCTCTGGGCGCCCAGCTGGGCTGAAGCTCTCCAGTCCACACAGATGCCCGAAGTACTGGGCTTACCCTGGGGAGGACTGCAGACGTCATGAAGATTTACTGAGGACATGGCAGGGGTGATGCGGGAAGAGGGGCGAAGGCCACCCCCCGGGGTGACTGCCTGGGCCAGGCCGGGCCTGGGGTCAGCGTCGCTCTGCGCGGCTCTGCTATGGCACCCTTCCCTCGTGCCACCCCACCCGGGGAGCACTTCCCACCGGGCGTCTCCTTGGGGACACACAGGAGCGAGGGGCTGGCCTGGTAAGTCGCTCTCACTATTCAGACATTCGAGGTGTGCTAGCTCATCGCTCGCGACATCAGCTTGTACTTTAACCTTGCCATGAATTTAGCAGGGTCAGTCTTCCCACAGTTACGAAGAGCGAGCCTTTTGGAGGATAGAGGATGCTGACCTTGGACCTGTCTGTGGGATAGCTTTTGACACCACTGCGGGAAGGCGGCCCCTTAACAACTCCACGGTTCAAATCCCAGACTCGGTGTCTTAAAAATATACTGGCCCAGGGACCAGCAGTTAGCGTAATGGCTATGTCGCTGGACTCCCACGTAGTCGACCGCGGTTCGAGTCCCGGACCCGGCGGCTTAAACTCACGCCGGGCGCGTGTGCGTGCGTGCCCAAGATCCCGAGAGGAGAATGGAGGAGAAGGGATTGCGGCGTGGCCATCCCCCCTGGGGGGTGATTTCCTGCTTTCTATCTCTCTGTCTCTCTCTGTCTGTCTGGCGAGCGCACGCGCCCTATAGCAAAAACCTCTCCAAAAAAAGAAAAAAAAAAAAAAAATATACTGGCCCATGTGCGCCTGCCCCAAACACCAGCCGGACGGAGAAAGGGGGAGGGATTATGGCATGGCCGTGCCCCACGGGAGGTGCTTTCTCCCTCTCTGCGTCTCTCTGTCTCTCTCTAGTGAGTGCACACACCTCTGACACAGTAATTTAATTTACATTTGTATTTAACCACATTTATCTTTACAGTGTGCGGCATTGCTTTTTCCGGTACAAATGACGTGCATATCAGTCAAGCTAAAGACATCACTGTATGCATTATCATCAGCAAATAGCTTTTCATTTTTTTACCTCTGACTAATTTTAAAAGCCCTCAAGGGGTTGGCAGCAGTGGCACAGAAGTGGCACAGAGGAGGCAGGGCACCTGGGTACTGAGCATGGGGAAGGGGTCGGGGTTGCACCCGGAGGTCTCTCTGCACGCCTCTGCCCTGCCTGCTGGTCCACGATCAGGCCGGCCGAGGCGGGGTTGAGTGGCGGCTCGAAGACCCTTTGGTGGGTGTGTGTCTCCCCTCTCTCTGCACACACACACACACACACACACACACACACACCTCCCTCACAGAAGAACTAACCCTTCTCAGCCGTCCCCGAGGCACCCGAACCTCTCCTGGCGTGTGCTGCGTGTTCCGTGTGTGGATTGTGTGCCTTTGACTCTGAGTGATGGGGAGGGACCTTCTAGGGCGGCCAGTGGGCCCCGCGTGATGGAGTGATGGGGTGGGGCCCCCGTGGTGCGTGGCTAATGGGAGAGGAGCCCTGGCCGTGCCTGGGGCAGGGAGGGGCTCACCGCCCGGTGGGCAGGCCCGTGAGCTTTCGCCTGTGACCGCCGTTGGAACCACCTGGTTAAAGCTAGTCGCGCGGTGGGTGGTTCTGACACGGTGCCAGAGTCCGGGTGGGAAACAGCCCGGCAACATCTGCCCCAGCCGGAGCTCGCCGAGACTGAGGGCATGGGCACGTCCCCCTTGGCCTTCAGGCACCCCAGAACCGACCCGCCAGCCCCGGAGGGAGCGTGAGGGGAGGTGCTGACCTAGCTCTTGCTTTGCACCCTCCCTCTCAAGTTCCCCCCACGTGCGTGCCCGGCGTCATCCGCACCATTAGCATTTAAAAGTGTGCCCAGATAGACTTACGTGTGCACGGTCCTACGTATGCACGAGTGCAGCCCTGCTCCCTGTGCATGCGCTAAGCAAAAGCACGCGAGGGCGGCGGCCGGGCGAGTGCGGCCTCTGAGGCAGCGCACGCAGTCCCTGCCCCCAGGACATGGACAGCCAGAGGCGCCGGCCTTGGTGGGACGGTGGCCACAGCAGCGACTCCGCGATTGCACACTGGAGGTGCTCATGGCTCATGGACGGGTTGGAAAAGTGTGAGGGGTTAGGACGGGGCGGGGCGGGCATTTCGAAGGCGACGGCGGTGCCGACAGGACAGTGTCCACACAGCTGGAAGGGGGAGGTGTCACAGGGCGGTCGGAGCTGGCGACTCGACTCGTAAGTGACTGTCAGAAAACGGCAGTGGCAGAACCTCGCTCTCAATACTCATCCTGTTCCGTGTGGACTCCTTCTGTGCAAAAGCATTTGAGCGCTCGGCAGCGCCAGCCACAGGCCTAGGAAATGCAGGGGTGGTGACACAGCAAGGCTGATGACGGTGTGTGATGCCCGCCCGATGCTCACACTGGACTACGTCTCGTTTCCAGTAAAAAAGTGGGAGCCAGTAACATGCAGGAACATACACAGACATGCATACATGTGTGTACACGTGCACGCACACATGCACACACGTCTGCATCGGCATCAGCACCAGCATGTGAATGTGTGCATGTGTGTACATCCGTGGGTGTGAGGCACTTGCATCTGCACACATCGGAGGGCTGTGCTGCAAGGGGGAGGATGGTGACAACAGGTGTGAAGGGCCCCAGGTGACGTGGTGGATAAGTCCCTGGACATGGCCAGCCACAGTTCAAGTCCCAGACCTGCAGCTTGAAAATCATGCCGGGCACATGTGTGCGTGCCCAGAATCCTGAGAGGAGAATGAAGAAGGGATTGCGGGTGGCCCCTGGCGGGTAATTTTCTCGCTTCCTCTCTTCCTCTGTCTCTGTCTCTCTCTGGCGAGGGCATGCACCCTGTGTTAAAAACATCAAACGCAGGGGCATGGTGGCGCCCGCCCTATGGCAAAAACCTATGGAGGCTGGAGGATTGCGGCATCGAGTCCATCTCACTCTCTGTCTCTCTCCAAGAGCGCACGATTTTTGGGAACCAGCAGTTAGCGTAATGGCTATGTTGCTGGACTCCCACGTAGTCGACCGTGGTTTGTGTCCCGGACCCGGTGGCTTAAAACTCATGCCGGGCGCGTGTGCGTGCGTGCCCAAGATCCCAAGAGAATGGAGGAGAAGGGATTGCGGCGTGACCATCCCCCCTGGGGGGTGATTTCTCGCTTTCTATCTCTCTGTCTCTGTCAGTCTGGCGAGCGCACGCTCCCTATAGCAAAAACCTCTCCAAAAAAAAAAAAAAAATCAAACATAAATAAATAAAATAGTCAGTGTGGAGTCAGACAGAGTCACTGGGCACTGGGTGGGGTGGGTTTCTTCCCAAGAGGAATTAGAGTGTTTTCAAAAGCTGGCATCTGACACCCATCTCAGGACAAAAGAGGCTTATTTACGACGCTGGCCCTGTCCACCAAGAGTGCCTGAGACAGGCCACGAGGTGCGAGCCCCGATTGCATTGTCCATGTTTGCTTCATCGTGTCAATCACGGGACTCTGAACTTGTCACTGATAGTAGCGACAAATAATGCCAGCAAAGTCGCCACTGCTGGGTCGTCCTGGGACCTCCTGCGGAAGCACAGACAGCACGGGTGTCGTTTGAAAACTGTTCGAGTGTTACCTTTGTGGCGTCTTCCCTCTACTCTGAAGGCATAGTTCTGTTGTAAAGCGCACTCAGCCGTAGGACAGGACAGCGATTCTGTGAAACCTTGGCCAGTGTAAGAGGACGCCGTCTGGCTGGCCGGGGCGTCTGTGGTCAGTGCTCGCTCAGTAAACTCAGCTCCGGGTTGATTCTCGAGTATAGTGACTCCCGGACAGCGCGGCCCTGGGGATGATCCGGCCTCCCGGGACAGTCTTGGCCTGTCTGGTGTCTTGGGCACTCTGGGCGGCTCGTGACAGTGAGAGCGTGTGCAGTGCGGTCTGGCCTGCAAGTTGGTGCCAGCGTGTGTACCTCCCCAAACTGGCGCAGACAGCAGGGCATGCCGGAAACGGCTGGAGGTGACTTTAGCCTGAAGCGCGTGAACCTTAATCTTCGGGACCTTAACTTATAAAGGCCCCTTTGTTCTTGTATGTCAACTTGTATTTTTAATTTTGTGTTCCTTTCCTTTCAAAAAGTCCCCCAAATTGTATGAGTTTCTAGCATCCAATGAATGACCCTGCTTTTCATATTGCATTGTAATGATTAAGTTATTTTTAATTAAAAAAAAATTGCTATAGAGTATGTGTGCTCACTGGGAGACAGAGATAGTGAGAGAGAAAGTGAGGAATCACCCCCGGGGGGATGGCCAAACCACAATCCCTTCTCCATTCTGCTCTGGGATTCGGGGCGCGCACACATCCCACGCGCTTGACGGTTCTCCAAGCCGTCCAGCCTAGTTCTTGAATCTCATGGTCAGCCGTGTGAGAGCCGCCACTTTAACCACCACAGCACTGGCTGGTGAGGTAATTAACCTTTTTCTAAAAAGAGATTTTTGCTATAGGGCACGTGTGCTCACCGGAGAGACAGAGAGACAAAGAGAGAAATCACCTCCCCGGGGATTGGCCACGCTGCAGTCCCTTCTCCTCATTCTACTCTTGGGATTTTGGGCATGCACGCACACACGCCCAGTGTGAGTTTCAAGCTGTTGTGTCTGGGACTCGAACCGGGGTCAGCCACATGGGAGTCCAGCACCTCCACCACTATGCCACCCGCTGACCCCATAATTAACTTGTTTTTATGCGTTTCTCGCAGTATTTTAGCTTCATGGGAACCAGGCCAGCATTTTCTTCCTGCTTCTCTGCTGTGAGGCGTGCAGCTCCGTCAGCACCCAGAGAACGAGTGGGGTGTATACGCGTGCTGTGTGCAGCTCCGTCAGCACCCAGAGAACGAGTGGGGTGTATACGCGTGCTGTGTGCAGCTCCGTCAGCACCCAGAGAACGAGTGGGGTGTATACGCGTGCTGCGGCTTGGGGAGCCACCGGGGAGCTTTCTTTGTATTCACATGTCTTCATGAATATCAGCCTTGTCACAAATTTTTACAAGGGTACTCTTTGTTTAAATTATCTTACATTACATTATTTTAAAAAAGTTAAAAGTAACTGTTTACAGAATTGTAAGTTAAATTCCCATTACCTCTATATGCATAATATTTTGCAAAAATTCAATCTATCTGCACTTGTTAGTCATTCATTCAATGCTTTTCTTATTTTGGAGTATTTCTTGGATGGGGATTTCTGAGGGAGGGTGCACTCAGACAGCCGTGCAGGGTGCCCCTAAGTGGAGGGGAGTGGGGAAGAGTGGGGTGCACTCGGACAGCCGTGCGGGGTGCCCCTAAGTGGAGGGGAGTGGGGAAGAGTAGGGTGCACTCAGACAGCCGTGCAGGGTGCCCCTAAGCGGAGGCGGGTGGGGAAGAGCGGGGTGCACTCAGACCGCTGTGCAGGGGTGCCCCTAAGTGGAGGGGAGTGGGGAAGAGCAGGGTGCACTCAGACCGTTGTGCGGGGGTGCCCCTAAGTGGAGGGGAGTGGGGAAGAGCGGGGTGCACTCAGACAGCCGTGCGGGGTGCCCCTAAGTGGAGGGGAGTGGGGAAGAGCGGGGTGCACTCAGACAGCCGTGCAGGGTGCCCCTAAGTGGAGGGGAGTGGGGAAGAGCGGGGTGCACTCAGACCGCTGTGCGGGGTGCCCCTAAGTGGAGGGGGAGTGGGGAAGAGCGGGGTGCACTCAGACTGCTGTGCGGGGTACCCCTAAGTGGAGGGGAGTGGGGAAGAGCGGGGTGCACTCAGACCGCTGTGCAGGGTGCTCCTAAGTGGAGGGGAGTGGGGAAGAGCGGGGTGCACTCAGACCGCTGTGCGGGGTGCCCCTAAGCGGAGGGGAGTGGGGAAGAGCGGGGTGCACTCAGACCGCTGTGCAGGGTGCCCCTAAGTGGAGGGGAGTGGGGAAGAGCGGGGTGCACTCAGACCGTTGTGCAGGGTGCCCCTAAGTGGAGGCCGGCGGACAAGAGTGCCTGGGCGAGCGGTGCCCTCCGCAGCGTCACTCCAGAGGAGTCTACTTTTGCCTTTGTTCCTGGAGGTGTTTATTTAGACCTCCGCTGTCCTTTCAGGAGTTGACACGCGGTGACAGGCTGACCTGTTGCCTGAGCACTGATACTCCGTCTCCCATAGGCTCTGAGAATTGGACGACACAGTCGTTAAAATGGACTCGTGGATTCAAGTCGCAGTCCCGAATGACAGGGCTCCTCGGCTGCTGTTTGTTTGCCTTCCCTGGTTCACAGTAAGGAGTGTGAAAACCACAGGGCGAGCCCCAGAGGAGCAGAGCGAGGAGAGGTGGCGCGTCCACGCCCCTCTCTGCCAACGGCCGTGTGCCCAGCAACCCGGAAAAGTGCATCTGAATTCTGTCCCTCGGAGCTTTGTGCAGGCAGCACTGGTGAGAGCCATGGCCTCTGGGGACCAACCTAACCTTCTTAGCCTTTCCTTTGCCCCTACCCCCAGAGGCTGGGGTGGGGCCGAGGGCGAGTGTCCAATCCGGCTTGCTCTTTCTGGTGAGCTCCCTGGGGCTCCAGCCACCCCTCGGGCACTAGCATGGAAAGACTCTTATCACCTGGGAGATTCCAAGAATTTCAGGAGCTGCCTCCAGGAGAGGAGGGAGACCAAAGGCTTTCAGGACTTCACACTGAGCCCACGTTTATGGCTGGTCCTGTCAGTCCTTCTGCCGTAGAAATGGGTCTGCGCTAGGTCCTGTCGGGGTCTGAAGCAGAAGGGCCACAAATGTAGCCCCCCTGCCAGGCACGTGGAGTAGCTGAGCTAAGAGACAGTGCCAGCCGAGGCTCTGGGTTCCTTTACAGACGGCAGAGCCGGGACCAGCAGAGGGCCTAACGGTTACGTCGCTGCACTCCCACATGGCGACCATGGTTCAAGTCTTGGACCTGGCGGTGTAGAACTCACGCCGGGCGCATGTATGTGTGCCCAAAATCCTGAGAAAAGAATGGGGGGAGGGATTATGGCATGGCCATCCTCCCGGGAGTGATTTCTCGCTTTCTGTCTCTGTCTCTCCAGTGAGCTCATATGCCCTAGAGCAAAAATCTCTCCGAAAATAAAAGATGCTGGTATAGGCGCCGCAGGTGGCATGGTGTTTGCAGTGCTGGACTCCAACATGGCCAACCCCAGTTTGAGTCCTGGGCCCGGTAGCTTGAAAAATCACACCGGTGCGTGTACATGTGTGCCTAAAACACCAGGAGGAGAATGGAGAAGGGATTGCAGTGTAGCCAAAGCCCCTGGGGGTAGGGGTGACATCTTACTTCAAAATCCTGACCCCAGCAGCTTGTAAGACATGGGGCACGTGTGTGTGCATGCCCCATGTCTGGGCGGATGGACAGGTGCAGGGAAAGGGCTGTACTGCGACCACAGCCTGCCGGGGTGCCCTCTCGTACTGCCCCCACCCTAGCACACGCGCCTTCTGCCTCAGACGGCTCCTGTAATGTTACCCGGGCTCTCGGTGTTTCAGACAAAGAATTGAACAAACAAGCCAACGGTGAGAGGAAAAGGTAGTTTATTAAGTGGAAGCACAGTCCTGAGAGGTGGGAGCCGGCACAGCGCCCAGCGGGCAGAAAGAGTGGCTCCCATGCCCCCGAGTGCCATTCCGCGAGCTTCGTCATTTTCAAATCTAGGTTATGTCGGCTGATCACTGCCTGTGCCCACTGGTTGTTCTCATCCCAGTGGCTCTGTGGGCTGTGGCTGGTCCCACAGACCCATCTCGTTGGCCCCGTGGGCTGTGGCTGGTCCCACAGACCCATCTCGTTGGCCCCGTGGGCTGTGGCTGGTCCCACGGACCCATCTCGTTGGCCCCGTGGGCTGTGGCTGGTCCCACGGACCCATCTCGTTGGCCCCGTGGGCTGTGGCTTACTCGGGCACGCCCTGCCAGCCCCCTGGCACCTTACGGAGACGAGGACCTTTCTCACCGGTTTCCT
Source organism: Tupaia tana (assembly GCA_026018925.1). NCBI lineage: Eukaryota > Metazoa > Chordata > Mammalia > Scandentia > Tupaiidae > Tupaia > Tupaia tana. Next base: position 197,485,419 of record JAKSZU010000002.1, on the reverse strand, counting down.
AGCCACAGACGCAGGTCCTCCAGCCCCTTCGTGCTTCCTGTTCTCCAGCCCTCTCCTGCCTCATTTCCAACAATTAAAAAAAGAAACCACAACAAAACAAAAAACAAAACAAACATAGTCACAGCTCCTTGTTTAGCAATCCCCTGCTTCCAGCACTGCCAGCCGCAGGCCTGGGCTCTGCCCACTGTCGGAGTAGGAGAGAGACGGAGGCCCCGGGAGGGGAGAACGGGCAGTGTAGCCATCCCCGGCACAGGGCACAGGGCTGCCGCCCTCCCCACCCTGCCCCTCCCCTGCCCACCCCGCAGACCGTGCAGCTGGTGCCGTGGGCTACACTTACTCTGTGGTTAAGAAGTGCGGCCGCACCAGCATCCTGCCCCCAGCCCTGCCTTCTCCCCCACTCTTCCCGGGCCCTGGGGGCTCGTCAGGACAGCTGGTGGGGACACACTGCCACAGTCCCACGTGCAGACTGCTGGTGGCTCTTCAGGCTGCCGTTTCCCCCGTTTGGTCCAGCCATGCTCATGCTTAGCAAACCGTGACTCAGTCCGGCTCTGTTGTGGCTGGCCCCGAGGGCTGTCCCATGCGTCCTGCTGCCCAGAGGGGTGGCTCTGGGCTGCCCAGGCCAGACTGGCTTCACTCGGGGTTTGCTAGTACTCTGAGCAACCGCTTCCTCCCCTGGGAAGCTCAGTGGGGTCCAGATACCATGTGGAGCACACGTGCGTGCCTGAGACGGGGAGGGAGAGGCACCTTGCCGGCCCGGTCACACCTCCACCCTCCTGCAGGCCTCTCATTCTGGGCCGCGAGCTCTCGCGCCTGTGCCCAGTGTGTGTGAGGTAGATGGCCGGGGATTCGAACCGTGGTCGCACATGGGGCTGGCTTCTCCCGAGCAGTGCATTACCGCTGTGCCATGGAGCTCACCCTCACGGGACTGTTCTGGACACCAGTGTACCCGGGTGTGTCCCTGACATACCCAAGATGGCATGGCTAGTTCAGATTTCACAATGAATATGGCCTCCATCGAGATGACTTCTGACAGCCGGGGTAAAGGCCCTGGGGCTGTCTCCAGCCCGAGGCCCGGGAAGGCTCCTGGGTGCCCAGAGGCTTTGCCCCGTCCACGCCCTGCGTGGGCTCCGGGGCTGAGACCCTCGAGTCTGAGTCTGGCCCTGCCCCAGCTCAGCACCCTGCTAATGCCTGCCGGGGCAGGCGGGAGTGGCGCGGGCCTGGACGGGGTGTCTCCCTGCCTTACGAGGCTGCATTTCCATATGCATCCCGACAGCAGCCCCGGCCCTGGGTCCATCCTGAAGTCCACAATAACCTGCCCGGCCGTCCGTGCTCTCGGCACGTGGCTGCTCCAGACCACGGGCCCACGTGGCTTCTCAGGGCTCCAGGTTTCTTTGCCCACCTTCGTACCCTCTCTTCCCAGTCACATGTCTCCATCAGCCAGGCCCTTGATAAAATAGTGAGGGAAAACCAAACCCGGCTTCTGTTATTGTCTCACTGAGCACACACACTGGGGACTCCATGCGGGGCGCACGGGATCCCCCCACACGCTGGCCACCAATCGCTCCGCAGTGGACAGCAGCCGCCGTCTACTCCATCCGGTTCTGACGCCTGTCAGCCCGATCCCCAAGCCCGCCCCACCCCTTTGCTGCCAATCGCAAGCTCCCGGCTCACCGGCCACTACCCAGGTCCCCAACCCCTCCGCATTCCTGCTTCACCTGCCAGGGCCCTCACAGACCGGTGGGGGGGACAGTCCCACCTACTGGCCTACTATAAAGGGTGTTCCGAACGATGCGATGGACCCACAGACCTGCACAGCGGGGTCCCCTGGAAGGGGCAGAGTTGCCCCGGCCCCTCCTGGGGTGCCCTCCAGGAACTTCTCATATTGGTTTTTATAAAAGCAAAAACATTTTTCATCTTTTTCTGTCCCTTATTCTTGCTAGTTCTAAGGTGTTTTAAAAATGCAAAAGAAATTCATTTGCTACTTCCTGACCACAAAGATGAATAATTTAAGGACATTATGAAAGTCTTGATAAATCTCATAAATGTTTTAACTATCAAAGAAATGGGCTTTTATTTGCTTGATTCTTTAGCTGCTCATAAATAATGTAATAAAATGAACCCCTGAAAAATCACCATTAAATAACACGAAAGAAGACGTAGTTAAACACTGTATTAGTGGAAAAATTTCCGGACCCTGCCGTGACAGCTGGAATCTGGGTTTTTCACAGTTCCAGCAGTCACCTGCCGCAACGGCCCCGTCGTCCTCAGCCCGTAAAGTCCCGCCAACACCTATCCTTGTCATTTCTGTCCTCTTCTTTCCCCGTCTTTCACTTCAAACCCAGTAAGAAGAACGATTATTTTATTTTTGGAGAGAGACAGGCCCCTCGACAGGGTCTTGCCACGCTGTCTGCACTCCTCAGACTTCCAGCTCGGCCAGAATCCCAGGCGCGTGCAGGGCAACTTCCGGCACGTGCAGGTCGGCCTGGGACCCGAACCCTGGGCGTCCCCGCATGTCCCCAGCATCGTGCAGCGCTGTCCTACTGCTGGTGCCACGGCAGCTGGGCCTACAGAGAGCCCCCTTGCCGTTTTGGCTCCTTTGCGCTTGATCGCGCCAGGCCCGAGCTGCCATGTTTCGTTCCGAGGGTCCGAGGGCAGCCGGGTCTTCTCTGTACGCAGTTCTGCTTCGCTGCGAGAGGTTGCTGTCCTAGTCGGCCTTCTGACGTGACAACGGTGCCTGGGACTGGTGTGGGGCCGGCAGGTGGCACAGTGGTTAAGGCACTGGGCATGGTTGGTCACAGTTCGAGTTCCAGGTGTGGTGGGGCATGTGAGTGTGTGCCCACAGTCCCAGGAGAATGGAGACAAGACTGCAGGGTGTCCTCCCCTCTGGGGCTATTTCTCGCTTTCCCTCTCTCCATCTCTCTCTGGTGAGTACATAAGCCGTATGGCAAAACTCTTAACAAATAAGTAAGTAAAAAACAGAAAAGAAAAGAGGTCTGTTTGGCTCAGCTGGGAATCCAAGCTACGGCAGCACATCTGGTCGGACTCTGCGGAGGGCCTCGTGCTGCGTCCAGACAGCGCCAAGCCGGGAGAGGGAGTGGGGCCGTTTGGGGGGGCATAGGCGGCTGGCTTCGTCACAGCTGTCTTCGTGGTGACCAGTGCGGTGTGCCAGCCGAGGACCCCACAGTTCCTCTTGGCGACCTGGTCACTCTGCAGCCCCATAGCCCACACTGGCTGGGTTTCCACGTGGGTCTGGTAGCCAGCACAGCTATGCCTCAGCAGCTCTACCACCGCTGGGCGAGATCAAGTGGAAACCATCCCCGGACAGAGGGGCCAGGGCCGTGCTGTCACCCGTCATCACTGCGGCGTCTGCGAGGTGCAACAGCCAGGCTGCCACCAGTGGCTGCGCTGCAGGGCTCCCAAGGCACGGGGCTGCCTCCCAGCTGCTTGGAGAAGATCTTTGATTTTACCAAAATTCCAAACTGCATTTTTGCTTAAAGCCCTGTCATACTTGGATAGCACGTGGCCAAGTGGCCCCCATGCATCTCACTCCTGGAGGGAAAGGCCTTCGGGACCGGGCCATCCCCTGCTGCTGAGCTCGGCTGGGCTGGGCACAGGCCCTGGCAGACGCTGTGCACGGTACTGTGGGCACTCTGACCGCCCTGGGTCGTGCTGTTCTTAGGGCCCCGCAGAGGTGGCACGGGGTCCTGGAGGAAGGCTTTCTGACTTGGGAAGATAAACAGGTGATTGTACGCATGGGCGTCTGCAGCTCTCGGTGACAGCTCTCCACCCCGCCTGGCCTGGCCACAGCGCCCTGAGACCAGCACGGCCGGGGCTGCTCTGGGGCTTTGCAGTGAGCACGACTTGGGCCCTCCCACCGCCCATGGTGCTCACCTGCCTCAGGGCAGCCCTGACGGCACAGCCCAGGAGCCGGCTGTGTGTGGGTGGGGCGCAGGGGGGAGCAGCCCCGTGGACATCCCTGCGCAGGTCACCTCTGCCAAGGAAGTTCTGAACACAGTGCGCTGGCCCAGCTGGGCACAGCACAGGCGTCAGCCCCGCTCCCCACAGCCAGCCAGCCATGGGCTCTGAGAACACGTCGGGACAAGGCCCTCAGCTTCCTGCCTCTCAGGGAGCCCCTGCCAGGCTGCCCGGGCTCTCCAGTTTCCCTGCTCTTCAGAGTTCTCCACCAGAGGGAGGGCGAGGGACGGAGGTTGCACAGATGGGAGGAAAGTTTGAATCCAGCGGGCGTCGGTGACCCCAGGTCTGGGTCCTGCGTCCCAGCTCCCCACAGTTGCAGCTGGGCAGAGCAGAGCCCGGACTGCTGGGTTTCTTAGCTAGCGGCTGCTTCCCCAGGCCCTGTGAAAGTCGCTTGCAGTAGAGCTACAGGGGCCTGCAAAAGTTCCCTGAAAATATTCAGGGAAAAGCTAAGCATGGATTTCAAAAAAATGTTTGCACCAAAATAAACCAATACTTTGATTCCATTTCCCCACAGAGCCAATGAAGGCCCCCGGTAGATTCGGGCAGCCCCTGGCAGAGGTCGGTTGTCACTAAATTGGAGGTGAGAGTTCCAAAAGCAGGCGGCCAGACACGTGCGCCCGCGCTGGGAGGGTCCTGCCCGGACCCCGCGGCCTGAACTGCTTCCAGCCCGGGTGACCCCTGCCCTGCGGGTCAGAGGGCTTTTCCATCAGGGGAGGCAGGGGCCCTCCTGGGAAGGCGGCCCGCTCCCTCCCCAGGGCTCCCAGGGCGGCAGGGCTTTCGCGGGCCGGGGCCGGGTCGCCAGCCTTCTCCGGCGCCCGCACGGTCCGGCCGGTCCAGCGGCAGCGGCGGCAGCGTCCAGCGACCCCTGTCGGGGCTCCCGCGGCCCTGGGCGCTGCGGCCGGGGAAGGGGCTGCGCCGAGCCCGGCAGGCTCCTCCCGCGGCCAGTCCGCGCCGGTGGGGGCGGGAGGGCGGGGCGGGAGGGGCGGCGCCGGCCGCAACCTGCGGGCCGTAGAAAAAGAGGCGGCCGGGCGCTCCCGAACTTGTCGGCCCCGCGGCTCGGAGCAGCGCGATGGCAGCGCGGCCCGGACGCTGAGCAGCCCGCCCGCGCCCTCCTCGCCGGCCCGCGGCCAGGTGTCGCCCTCCCCGACGAACTTTCCCCGCCGCCCGAGCGCCAGGACCCACTTGTCGCACGTCGCCTGCTCGAGCCGCCGGGGCTCCGTTCCCGGAGAGATGCCGGAGCGCGCGGAAGGCAGAGGCAAGGGGCAGGGCAGGAAGAAGGAGCGCGGCTCCGGCGCGAAGCCCGCGGCGGGCGGAGCGAGCCCAGGTGAGTCCCGCGGCGCCGGGTCGGCTCGGGCTCGGGCTCGGGCTCGGGCTCGGGCTCCGGCTCGGGCTCCGGCTCCGGCTCCACTCCTGCCCCGGCCGCCGGTCCCGCCGGTCCCGCGCGCAGCCGCCCTCACCTGGCCGCCCTCCCGGGCCGCGAGCGCACGCGAGGCCCAGTCCCGGCCGCGCTCTCCGGGCCCCGGGCGCGCCGTGCTCCGGGCACGGGCCGGGACGAGCGCCGGTGCCGAGCCCAGCGGGATGGGCCCGAGTGCGGCCCCGCGGCCGCTGCGCGCGAGCCCGGCCCAGGCTGTGCGCGGGTCCCGCCTGCCCTCTAGCGAGGAGAGCGGGCGCGGCGGCGCTGGGGCGGTGGGCGAGCGAGGCGCTGAGCATCCCGCGGCAGGGCAGGGCAGGGCAGGGCAGGGCAGGGCAGGGCAGGGCAGGGCGTGGGGAGGCGAGCGGGCGCTCCTGCAGCCGGGCACACAGCTCTCCTGCGGCGAGGCAGGGACACCACCAGCGCCGGCCGGGACGCTCCACCTGAGCTGCAGACTTGGGTTTTGCAGTTTCAGGACCTCTTAGGTAAACGGGTAGTTTAGGCCCCCTAACCTATCAGTAGGAAAGCTCCAGGGAGCCTGCGGTCTTGAACCCGGTACTTGCTGGCTGAGTGTCCAGAGCAGCGGCAGCTGAGTTTCCACACACAGATCCTGTCCGGCCGTCAGGACGTGGGCGTGGGTTTCCCTCGAGCTCCCTGGAAGGGCTGATGCTGTAGACATGGCGGTGCCCAGAGGAGGCATCTGCAATATTAGGAGGGACGAACCGGAACCGGCTGCTCTAAACCTGTCCCCCGCCCAGCCCGCCTGGGCCCCAGTTCTGAGCTGGCCGCTGAGAGCGCACGCCCCACGCCCCACGCTCTGGATGAGGGTTCCAGGGACGAGTCAGTGGCCCTTGCTGGCTGAAAGGGAAGCGTTTGTCCTTGTAGGAAGGAGCACCCTGGCTGGCCCAGTGCTCCTGCTGGTGAGGCTGACTGCGTTTCAGGGCCTGGGTCACTGGCAGAGACTGTGGGAAGGGTCTCCAGCAAGCCGGAGCTGGAGCAGAGCGTGGGGAGCCCTGCCCTGCATGGCTCTAAGCCACCCACCTGGGGACCTCCTAGCTCACCCTCCCTCTGCAGGCACCCGTGCTGCCCACACATGGAGCAGGACCTGGCTGGCCCCTCCCTGAGTGACTGCGGTCCTCTGTAAGGTCCTTACGTGGTCGGAGGCCTAACCCAGCTGCACGTGGTAGAAGTCGTGTGTGGGCTCTTCTGGCCGTCTGGCAGTGGTCTGTCTGTCCTTCCACTGGCTCCGGAACATCCTCTGCAGCAGTCTAGTGGACTAGGAGGGCAGCGGTCTGAGGTTGCATCCCTTCCAAGTCCCGGGTTTGCCGTCTGCCAAGTGTCCCCGACGGTACCTGGCACCGGCGTTCCAGGGAGTCTGTGGGGTTGGGGTGAGCAGGCCTTTCTGTGCCCCAGGACTCGGCCTACAGGTGGGGCGGCGTCCCCGAGCTCCTCGGTGGCTGTCATTCGACTTTCTAGTCCCACAGCTGGATCTCCTCCAAACAGGTGGGTCTGTATCTGAGGGCAGTGGCTCGGTCTTTGCCCCAAGACTGGGGTGAGCCCCAAAACTGGGGTGAGCCTGGCGCTGGATTGCTTTGCCCTGCGTCTGTCTGTCTGTCCATCGGGCATCATTTTCTTTGTTGGAGGGGCCTTTGTCCCGACCAGGCACCTTGCGCTTCTTAAACCAGGTGACAGCGTTCTTTAACCGGTGACAGCTCCTTCTTCACTGGGCCGGGGAAGCTGGCCAGCGTGAGGCCAGCTGTCTAAGCCCGTGGCGTTGAAGAGCGTCGCTCTGGAGCTGGTCTCCTCCTGGTCGCCGTCCTTTCTGTGAGTGCCAGCGTGCTGCTCCCGTCTCAGCAGAATCACTGACGGCCCTAATGGTGTGTCGGAGACAAACCCACACTCTCTCCTGATTTATTTTTTTCTTCTCTGGAGTCTTTAGGCCCCGAGCCCCCTCAGAGGATCGGCCTGCAGTGCCGTGTCTGCGGCTTCACTGTGGCCCACAGCGCCCACGGCGGGGCGGTGCTGGGCAGCCGTCTCTTGAATGGCTGCCGTAGTGGTGCACTGCCGTCCCAAGCAGCCATGAAGCCGTGTGTTGTGGGGACACGTGCATTGGCCAGGCCTTCCTGACCTTACTATGTCACTTCACACCAGTAAGGGCGACACTGCTGAGGCCTCGGCCACCAGTCCCGCCGTGCTGGGCTGGACGCACGGGCGTGTGCACACCTCAGATCTGCTGGGCCTTTTGCAGCATCGGACACGTGTGGATGACACACGATCTGTGTGCGGCCGTGACTCACAGCCTCAGCAGTGTGACACAGTTACCTGAATACTGAATTGCACACTGTCGGGGCTGCACATCTTCAAGGGCACGATCTTTTCCGTAACGACAGCTCTGGTGGGTCCCAGGCCTTCCCTCAGGGTCACTGGTTCCTCTTCTTTGCTCAGAACCGATCCGCGCGTGGGACCGATCCGTGTGCCGAGGGCCCTGGGCCGTCCTGGCCTCTGAGGTGCTGGACCCCCCAGACCTCGCCTCTTCCCGCTGAGTCCGTGCAGCGCACACTCTTTGGAAGCCTGGATCACAAACCAAGCCTTCCTTTTGTTTTCGTTCATTAGTGTTTGGCTCTGTTTCCTGTGTCGTCCTTTCTTTGCTAGTGCGTTTCTCTTATTCTGCAAAGAGTTCTTTTTTCCTCTTTTAAATGATCTGGGGAAAAGTTCTCATGCCTCCCAGAACTATTGTGTCCCCTTCACTCTGGGCAGGAGGGGAATTTGTGAGCGCAGGGGCGGGAAATCTGAGAACCACAGGGCCGCAGGGGGTGGAAGTGCCTGAGTGATGTCGCCCACCTGCCTCTTACTGAGCGGCTGCAGGCTGCAGGGCTTCTGCACGTTCTGGGGTCCAAGGGCCCAGTCCCCACGGGGCGGCCTGTGTGCAGTCAGAGGGACATGCAGAGATCTGTTCCAGCCTGGCTCCTGGGGACCATTCCCTCACGTAATTATTGAAAACATCAAGGGTTATTTACAGAAGGAAACAGGACTTACTAAGAAGCATTAAAATTGCAGGGAGAGTGGGAGAAACTCGAATACTCTTCTCCTATCTACTAAATAATAAAACTTAATAGTGACGGATTGATAGGGAAGAAAGATATGCAGGTTGAACGTCCCCTAATCTGAAATCCCAGAATCCGAAATGCTCCAAAATCCACAACTGTCTGAGCACTGACATGATGTCACAAGTGGAAAATTCCACACCTGACTTCTTAGTGGACTGTGGTCAAAAACGCTGCAATACAGGGAACCAGCAGTTAGCGTAATGGCTATGTCGCTGGACTCCCACGTAGTCGACCGCGGTTCGCGTCCCGGACCCGGTGGCTTAAAACTCACGCCGGGGCGCGTGTGCGTGCCCAAGATCCCGAGAGGAGAATGGAGGAGAAGGGATTGCGGAGTGACCATCCCCTCTGGGGGGTGATTTCTCGCTTTCTGTCTCTATGTCTCTCTCTGTCTGGCGAACGCACGCGCCCCATAGCAAAAAAAAAACCTCTCCAAAAAAAAAAAAAAAAAAAACCCAAAACGCTGCAATACAGAAACTCATGTCCAGTGAGCTTCGAGCTCTGTGCCTGAAGTGTCCCGAGCTTTAATGAATTCTGTTTAGACTTGGCTCCCGTCCCTAAGACATCTCATTATGTATGTAAAAATATTCCCAAATCTGAAAATATCAGAAACTCAAAACATTGTTTGCCCAGCATTTTGGATGAGGGCTACTTAGTCTGCACACATAAACATGTATGACACACACGTGTACACACAGGGCATATTTAAGATTAGGGGACACTGGACCCGTGAGGACACTGGGCCCGTGGCAGTTCTGGCAGGTGCTATGCGGGAGACTCCCGTGCTCCAGACTAGGGGCGCTCGCCGGGCTCCTGGAGCATGACAGAGGCATCGCATATGTTATCACTCTCTCTAGAGGACCTGTCACTAGGCAGGGTGGCCTAGTTCCTGGTCCTCTAGAGAGAGTCCGGGCTCGGCCCCCTCCGTGGCTGCAGTCAGGGGAAAGTTCCTCCACCTTCCAGCGCCCACGCTTCCTTTTTCGTAAACTGGGGACAATACCAGTGTCCAGTGTGCTGTGACCGTGAGGAGCCCTTGGTGCTGAGACGGAGCATTCTTAGAACAGACCGAATGTTTCCGAGACGCTGTCGGTGCCGTCGGTACCAGCCCTCTTACACAGTCCCGAGGCAAGGAAGGGTGTTCGGCGCACTCTTCACACTTTACCTTTTGTAGTTCAAAAAACCCAACGCTGACCTCAGAGTAGCGTGGGTATAAACGTCAATACGAACAATCTGTAAAACCGAGGAAAGCGGGTCGGATTCCATAGCCCGTGTGTGCCATGAAAATGCGCTGAAGTCAGCCCAGATACTGCAGACGGCAGAGCAGCATGCTTTTGTTTCTGGCAGAGAAATGTTGCGGCCTCAAGCACTGGGGAGGTTTTGAAACCTGACTCCTTTCCTGGCGACACTTACCAGTTGATGATTAAACCTCGCTTCTCTGGTGTAGAATGCGTAATCTTCCCTTCTGGGACAGTATAAATTGCAGCGATTGAAAACAAAGTGCGCATTAACTCACCCGCGTTATCTCCGCATCGAGAGCCCTGGCCGTGACTGCAGGTGTCTCCAGATGGAGCGACAGTGACTGTAAGAAACCCCAGTTCTCGCTAGTTTCTTCTGTCCCCTGTGGCACAAGCCTGCCGTGTGTAAAGTTCTGGGAACGCTATGGGTTCTTGGCAAATCAGTCTTCTGTTAGCGTTCACATAGAACAAGTTACATTCGACGTTAAAAGTCGGGCCAGCAGGTGGCAGAGTGGCTCAGGCCGTGGACCTGAGCCCCAGACTCGCAACTTGACAACCGTGCTGGGCACATGTGCGTGCATGCCCAAAGCCCACAGAGGGATTGCGGCGTGGCCATCCTCCCACGTGTGAGTTCTCGCGTCCCCCCCTCTATCTCTCTCTGCTCTCTCCAGCGAGTGGATGTGCCCTATGGCAAAAACCTAAAATAAAAAATTGCCTTTAACAGTGTTGATAGTTATACAAGAAAAAACAAACAAACAAACAAACAGGAGTTGATATTTTGGGTGAGCCATTATCTGCTCAGAGGTTATAAGAATGGACTTCTAAGAGTTTAGTTGACCCTGGAGTCTCCCCCTTGACAAACAGTAGGAACAAAAGTTAAATCAGGTAGACTTAGCTTAAAAATGGACTCATTTTAGCCAGAGGACAAAGACAGCTGTACCTTAAGTATACTGTCAGGACACATCAAATGCGTGCCCTTGAGGAGCAGGTGACGGAGGGGTTTGTCCTGGGGCTGTACGCGTCTGCACGCGGGTGTGTCTTTGACGAGTTTTCATAGCTTTTAAACAGTGAGCTACCAAAATACCAATAGATGTCAGTGTTTGTTGCCTTAGAAAAAGTGAGGTGTTCGAAAAAGAGAGCTTAATCTACTCTCAGTGTGAATAAGCTTAGACAACGATGTAGTTTGACTAATATACACCTGATAACCTTGTTTATGAAAAGTACCATGTGTTAATGACAGTATGGCGTGTTCACACCTCTCTTTTAGATATTAAAAAAAATGCTTCTGTAAAAAATTTAAAAAATCAGAACACAGGCAGAAAATATGCTGCTTGGTGCTTAATTGAGAAAATAAACATGAGACTGTTGCTGTGCCTTGGATTTCCTTTGCAGCTTTAGGCATAACGTAGTTTTGCACGTTTCTCATGTCACCTCGATTAGGACGGATAAAGCGTGTTTTCCAGTCCCGGCTGCGTGGTCTGCGGAGTGTGAACCTGGACCGGGGCATCCGCTCTCTTCCTCTCCCGCCTCGCCTCTCTCTGGCCTCCAGAGGGTGCTCGGGAGTGGCACACGCCCTTCCCCAAGGAGGCAATCTCTTGGCGCTAAATTACCCAGACATTCTGGGCAACCTCCGTGGGAGGGGTGGGCTGGAGGTCCCTCCCAGGGTAGCTGCCGGCCCGGCCTGTTCTCCGGTTAGCCGGGGCCCCGATTCACAAGGGGTTTGCAGCACAGTGCCCGGGGCGTCCCTGATGAGGCTGTGGCGGTTGTCGTCTGGCTAGGGGACGCGGGAGGTTAATTGTCAGGACCCCTTGTCCCGAACCTGCTCCTTAGGTTCCTCTTGCACCCCTTGTGCAGCCCCTGGCCAGTAGGTGAGAGCTGCCGCGAGGCGCTGGGTGGATGTGTAAGTCCCCAGGAGCGCAGGCCTGTGCTGGCACAGCGTCCCCATTTCCCCGTGCAGCCCCTGGCCAGTAGGTGAGAGCTGCCGCGAGGCGCTGGGTGGACGTGTAAGTCCCCAGGAGCGCAGGCCTGTGCTGGCACAGCGTCCCCATTTCCCCGGCGCTCGCTCTCCCGCTGCGGGGGTAGGAGCCCACCTCCATTGGCTCCCACGTTTATGGAAAGAGGCTTGAGTGAGTGGTTCTGGTCCTGGGCGACGCCAGACTGGCACTCATTCTGCTGCCGCCTGTACCTGCCCAGGGTGTGCCCCGGCCCCGGCGTCGTCGGGCTGTGCTCCCAGGGCATCACGGTCCCTCCCTGTCTGGTGTGCCGGGTCGCTCGCCCTGTTTCTTGCTCCAGGAGGGCTTGTCCAGTGACCTGAGGACTGAGGCCACAGCCCCCACGCAGGGGCCCTCAGGGCAGCTGTTGAGGTCTGGCTCCTGGTGGTGAGGAGGTGGCACTGTTTCGGGGGGACCATGTGAGGCGGGCCGTGGAGTGTCCCCGTGGAAGCTAAAGCTAACATTTGGACGTTCTCCAGTAACTGCTTCAGCTCCAGGCCTGGCTCTAAACGGCAGCTTGGAGAAGTGCTCAGGTCCTTGGTAATTCCCCGGGTAAGGTGCAGACTGAGCATCCCTTACCTGGGACAGCCGACCCTGAAGAGTCGCGGATTTGGGGTTTCCTTCCCAGTGTCGGGGTGTCTGCGTGGGCACAGTGAGCAGTCTTGGGGACGGCCCCAGCCTAACCATGAGACCTACTTCTGTCCCACGTGCACTGTGCTTGCAGCCGGGACTTCGTACAATATTGTCGGTAACTTTGTGCATGGACCCTTCGTGGGCGTCTGGCTGGGGTCTGGGCTGCACAGTGGACAGCGCGCAGCGCGGGCTGGAGGGCCTCCGTCCTCCGGCGTGAGCGCCATGTTCTGCCGCAGCCTGTGGCTTGACGCCAGGCGTGGCGTTTCTCATGCGTCGAGTCCGGTCAGTGCTCTAGACTTGGATTTCGGAGCGTTTCCAGTGTTGAATTTTCTCGTCAGGGATGCTCAGCCTGAGAAGAGAGGAGTCGGCCCGGGGACCGTGGAGTGGCGGCACCTTCTCCAGTCCGCAGGGCTCGCGCGGGGCCTGGCGGGCGAACTCTGCCCAGAGCCAGGCCAGCAGCACGTCCCCTTGGGGAGAAAAGGAGCAGTGTCCACCACAGGAGAGACATTAATTTTCGTTTGACTTACAGAAAACTCTGATCAAGCTTTATCATTTTTTCTAATTAAAAATAGTACATTCATTGATTCACTTCATGAGAACAAGCCAACCCCCGTCTACAGGGTCCTGTGGCCCTACCCGGCCTCCCCAGCCAGCCAGGCTATGGGCGCATGCGCCTGTCTCCCTGTGGCCGCCAGCACCGTGGGGCTGTCCACGGCCTCTGGCTTTCTCTGACCCGCCCACGCCGATGGAGGAAGACCAGAGCCGGGAGGGGAATCCTGCTGCCGGGTGATGCGGCCGACCCGAACCCCTTAGCTCCCTTCCACAAAACCCATGGACTTGAGTGTTCTCACAGTTTTAACGAGTATACTTAATCGCCAAATGAAAGTACAGACTGTTAGATGACCCGTGTTTGTAAGTATAGTTACAAGTTTAGATAAAGTCAGTTTTTCAGAAGGAGATGTATTCGTGATTGTAACTCATGTCAGGGTCACTTATAACTCACAAGTTTAGACTGTTAAATTGCATTTTAAAGTCTATTACAGTCCCTAGCTATTCTATAGTGAATCTTAAATAGTTTTTATAAGGATATTTCTCAATTACAACCTGGAATAATTATTTAAGAACAAGTTAGTCTTATAAATATGGTGAAATGTTTTGAATACTGAATGTCATATACTAGGTTGTCAGGAAAGTCATGATGCATTTTTTGCATAGAAAAATATAGAAAAATACCACATGACATTCCTGACAACATATTTAAGGACCTCCAACTTGATAGTTGAAACCCACATTCTGCAACTTCTTCAAAAATGTTTTCATCTTGGGAACCAGCAGTTAGCGTAATGGCTATGTCACTGGACTCCCACGTAGTCGACTGCGGTTCGCGTCCCGGACCCGGTGGCTTAAAACTCACGCCGGGTGCGTGTACGTGCTCATGCGTGCCCAAAATCCCGAGAGGAGAGTGGAGGAGAAGGGATTGTGGCATGACCATCCCCCCTGGGGGTGATTTCTTGCTTTCTGTCTCTATGTCTCTCTCTGTCTGTCTGGCGAGTGCACGTGCCCTGTAGCAAAAATCTCTCCAAAAAAAAGAAAAAAAAAGTTTTCATCTTACATAAGACAAAGTTTGAATAGCTTTGGAAAACGTCTATAACAAACTCCCCACATTAAAGCCTCTATTAAAGTCTTTTATAGTGGGAAGATTAGTTACCCGGCACGTCATTTATGTGGGCGTTTTCATTTGTGAGGGGGTGAGACACCCAGCCGTCAGGGAGGCCGTGGCGGGGTGTCACACGCAGTCCTGCCAGGCTGGGTCCGTGCAGCTGGAGTGAGGGCAGGGGTGGCAGGCGACCAGCCTCTGTCACCAGATGAGCCCCAGGAGTGCCACCTGCCGCTTTAATTGCCGTGACTGTGATAAAATGCTGCGCCTCGGTGTCCACGGTCACGCCTCGTGATGTTCACATCCCAGTGTCACTGTGCGATCCTTGGCGAAGGTCTGAGGGTTAGTCTAGGAGCGCGCCTAGCACAGGGTAAAGACGGGAACGTCGGCTTTATTTGCAGCGTCAGTTTATTAACACAGTCTAAGCCTCTTCTCGGCATTTGTCTGCCTAGGGGTGCTCTCACGGCGCGTGCTGCCTTGATGCTGCCCGAGCACTTAGTCCTCAGGGGACTGAAATGCCGGGAGTGGAAATGCGTCAGGCTCTGCAGGCGGCCACTGCTCACGGCGCTGTGGGCTCCCACCCGCCTCCACTGGATGTGCTCACACTGGGCCCGCCCGCCGTGGAGGCCAGCTCCCTCCACGCCACACTGGAGCGGGGCCGAGAAGGGGCCTCACCTTCCTGCTCTGTGCCCCTGAGCACACTCGTGTGGGACGGAAGCCCCTGTGGCCGGTGGCAGCGGCAACCCTCTGGCGGGGACCTGCCCTTGGACTCGTCTGCCGGGAACCTTTCGATGCCTACATCTTGTGACGTCGTAGGAGCCGAGAGAGGCAGCGTAGGTGACCTGGGCGCCCTTTCTGCCACTTTCAGAAGCTTATTTATTTTCTTGTTTTGTGTGAGAGAGAGAGAGAGAGCAGGGTCCCCATGCCACGCTCCCGCTCACCCCTCCAGGGTCCAGGACACGCACAGCTGCAGTGTGGTAGGGGAGTGCAGACACCTGCAGGCTTTGTCTGGGTGGGTGAGTGACGGCAGGACAGCGTACTCCCTGGTGACAAACATGCTCAGAGGACTGGCATGGGGCCTTTCCAAGGGCACTCTGGGACCTAGGCCCTGCTGAGTCGTGACCTCTCAGAGCCCCTTCTCGGGGCTATTTTTCTTTTCTTTATGTGCTATAGGGCGCTTGCCGAAGAGAAAGAGAGAGAGTGAGAAGTCACACCCCCATGCCCCTGGGGGATGGCCACACCGCTATCTCTTCCTCTCGGGTCTCTTCTCGGGACTTTGGGTGGGCACACACACACCAGTGTGGATGCCGAGCCGCCGGATCTGGCTGGCCACGGGGGCTCCCGTACCCTAACCCACCCCGTCCTTCCCCCAGGGTCATCCTGTACGCTCTTGAGGTATAAGTGAGACTTGGGGCACGTTCCCTCGACTGAGCACGCGTGGACCTCAACATTTCCTGAAAAAGTGGAATTAAGTACAAGGTTATTTTGCTGCAAAAAGTTTTGAAATCCATGCATGGTGTTCTCGTAATGAACATTTCCTGTGAGGCTTCCCCTCTATATGGCACGGTAACAGGTGCAGAAGGACAGAGCCTTTGCAGGGCCCTCAGTGCATTCGCTCTGAAATCATGCAGCGATTCGTTGTTCTCCTCTGTGGATTATGTTGTTCAGAGTCAGCCCTGGTGCTTCTCCTTCCTTAACTTTCTCCGTAAGATACGTAAAAAATTATTTTTAATGCAACCTTTGCTTATTTTCCAGAGATAATGGCTTTCACTCAAGCAGTCATTTGGCCCTGCTGATGATCACTAATGTTAAGTTGGTTTGGGGCCGGCAAGTGTGGTTAGAGCCCTGGACTCCCACATGGCTGACCATGGTTCAAGTCCTGGACCTGGCAGCTTGCTTTCTCATTCTCTCATGAGCATACATGCCCTGTAGCAGATGTAAATAATAATAAATAAAAGTAAATATGTTATTTAAATACATTTTCAGTTGGTTTGTGACGTCAGCTCTGCGTGCCCTGAGGCTGTCCACTGAAAAGCTGCGGCTGCGGGCCCTTTCCACAGGAAGGTTCCCGAGGCGTCTCCTCTCCCCGACAGACCACGTGCTTGCTAGACGTGTGTCAGGCTACTTTGTCACGACGTGGGCCGGACGCTGGGTGGTGGTATGAGCACGCGAAGGTCTTCCAATTGCCTTTTAAAGTCGCAGTGGCACAGTGGAGATGCTGCTGGACCCAGATGGGAAAGGCCCCGGGTCCATATCCTGGGACCACCCGGCACACCCAGGGGATTGAGCATGCATGCCTTCAACCTGGCGGGATGGCGGCGGGAAGACTCCGTGGAGTGCCCCTCTCTCTGTCCCTCATAAAATAAATCAATGGAGTTAAAAATCAAAGGTCTTGAAATCTCTGAGTTCCACACACAGACATGTAAAATGCTGTCTGTTGGGACCAGCAGATAGTGTGCTGGTTAAAGTTCTGGACTCCCATATGACCAACCACGGTTCAAGTCCCAGACCTGCTGGCTTGCTTTCTCAGTTTCCCTCTCTCTTTCTCTCTGTCTCACTCTGGTGAGGACGTGTGCCCTATAGCAAACTTAATAAAAATGATAAATAATTTAAAAAATGGGACCAGCAGGTGGTGTGGTGGTTGAGGCGCTGGACATTCCCACATGGCTACCACAGTTCAAGTCCTGGACCTGGCAGCTTGCTTTTTCACTTTCCTTCTCTCTCTCTCTCTCTCGCTCTCTCTCTCTCTGTGTGTGTGTGTCTCTCTCTGGTCAAATTAAAATAAATGAATGAATAAATAAAAATTAAATAAATAAATAAATTTTAAAAAATAATTTTTAAAATGCTCTCTGTCATCACAAATGTAATTAAGGATTTATCAGTTGGGTCTGTTGTATGAATTAAAAATCTGAGGATAAATATATCAAAAACATGGTTTCTCAAAAACAGTAAAAACATACTGATATGCATCGGGTGCTTCATCGAGGTCTAGCGACTGATGTTTTAAAGTAGTTATGTACTTATTTAATTTCATTTGTTATTATTATTTCTTTAACTTGACCAGAGAGAGAGACAGAGAGGGAACTGGAAAGTGAGACAGCCAGCCGCCAGGCCCAGGGCTCGAACTACGGTCGGCCATGTGGGGGTTCAGCGCCTTTAACCACCATGCCACCTGCCAGCCCCGCCCAGAGATAGACTGAGTGCGCCGCCCCAGACCCGTTTATTCCCAGGAAGGGATCTAGCCTGCTCTTTTCCCTCCTCCGTGGCTCAGCTCCAGGCAGGTGTATTAATTGATCGGTAGGAAGATCTAACACGGATGAAACTCAGAAGCCGAGCGCCATTACCCATGCAGTGGCGTAACCACATCACTGGGTAATAAAGCTAAAAGCTGCCGAACGTTTCAGGATTATTTTCAGAAATTTATATCCTCTTTATTCCCATTACCTTGAGAAAGCGCTTGTTCAGAGAAAGGGCTTAGTCAGCGTGCCATCATGGCGTTAGATAAAGTAGACGGTTTGGTCTCAAACCAACGTGCGGTCAGTCCTGGGCACCCTGTCACCAGCCGGGAGCGCTGCCAGTCCAGCCGCCCCTCGCAGGCACCCGCCTTCGCTGTGTGCTTTTAGGGTGCCCGTGCACCCTCCGTGCCCCCGACTTCATCCTCATCAGGATTCCGTGTGCTGTCCTGCCCCCATCAGTGGGCTTTTCATACGTGTCCGTTCGCTTCACTCTACAAAGTTCTTCTGCTATTTCTCGAAAGATTCCCCGTATCCTGTTTTCTTCTCTTTTCTGGAACTCTAACAGGAAGGATGCTGGGTCTTCTCACGCAGGTCCCCAGCTCCCTTTACCTTCCTGCCGGGCTGCCGCTCCGTCTCGCTGGGGGTCTTTTACGCTGTCCCTTCCCTCTGCGCACGGGCCGCGCTGCTGCTGCTGTCTGCGCGTCAGGCGGGTCATTGCCGTAGCCCTCTCCTCCCCCGTGTCCGAGTTTTATCTGGGCCCCTTCCAAAGCGGCGTGTTGTATGCTGTTTCCCTGGTCTCTGAAGACACTTTCAGATGCCCCGTCTCTTTCTTTCCGCGAAGTAAGTGTAGTTGTGTCGCGCTTGGGATGTGACGTTTTCCGATGCCCCGGTCTCCTCTGTGCCCCGTTTTTGCCCGTGTTTGGTTATCTCTGACTCGGTGCTGGCCATTGCTTTATAAAAGTGGTCTGCAGCTTTCCTCAAGGCAGAGAATGAAGGGCGGCCCTGCTGGGAAGGTTCGTGCTGCCTCTGCCAGGCCCCGGGACTCTACCGCGTGGCGCTCGTGGCCTGAGGTCCTGTGGCCTCCAGCCCGTGTTCGCCTGGGCTCGCAGAGCCCGTCTGCAGCTCAGCCTCCCCTCTGGCTCACTGCGGGCTGGACGGCTGGTGGTTGACGTGGTTACCTGTGAGTGCAGCCTCTGTGGGACCTTTTCAGGTACAGCCTTTTGGTGTCCCAGCTGACTGTGGAGGGGCCAGCCATGAGATTCCCATGTCAGGGAAGGTCTGGACCCTGCCTGCCCTCCCCGTCCCCAGTGGGCAAATGGCCTTAAAGAAAATGATGTGCGTTCCCAGGTACTTGGTTCGTATCTCTGTACAGTTGGTGTTTGTTATATTTCATTTAGTATTTTAGGCTGGAAACAACTGAAACAATTATGAAAACTTACCTCCACCCCTGGAAGAGGGAGCCATTAACCATCAAGACTCTAGAACTGTAGGTGTTGTTACTTCCTGACGGGACATCGACCTGCCAGAGCCCACAGCAGGCGTGATCAGCAGGTGGGCTGGTGGCCTTAGGGTCTAAGCAAGCTCGTATCTGGTCCATTTTGACAAAGTAGATTTTTGAGAAATGACCCCAGTTGGGGCAGGGGTGCGGTTAGCAACTAAAAGGCCAGTGGGTGAGCCGGGAAACCCAGTGGAGCGGCGCCATGTAGCCTGGGTCTCACCTGAGAAGGTGGAGCTCCACTGAGAGTGGCCAGTGCACCTGGGGAGTCAGGGCTGTGTCAGAAATTGAATCGGAAACGTCTCCAGCAGGGCCAGCAGGTGGCACGGTGCTTAAGGCCCTTGGGCGACTATGGTTTGAGCCTAGGACTCTGTTCCTTGTACCCGGCAGGTCAAGGTGAGATTTGGCCCGATGGGACTGAGACTGTACCCCGGGCTGGCAGTGCGCTAAGACTAACCCCGGCGTCTCCATTGTTCCTGTTGTGTAAGAATCATTAAAGCAAGCAGTGATGGCTTTTGGGGTGTGCGGGAGGGAGTCTGGAGCTGCCTGTGTGAGTGGAGCCCGCGTGCTCTGGACAGTCGCTGCTGCGTGTTCGAGAGCCGCCGCGCGTCCCCGAGTGCCTGGTTCAGCCGCAGCGTGCCCTCCCTGTGAGCCGTGACAGGTCTGTCTTCACGAGCACTCTCTGACCAGCTAACCTCTACACGATTCACCCGACGGATCCGGACTCTGGATTGGCATTCCCTGCAGTTCCTGAGTTAGACTGTATGTGAAGGAAACTTGTACCATTCCGCTCGTTTTGAAAACATGACGTATTGACAGACATACGTCCCCGTTCTCAGCCGTAGCAGTCGTAGCGCCCCGGCCTCGTCGGAGACCCTCCTGATGGTTGCAGTGGGGGTTTGGGCCGTGGTGAGTCAGGGTCCGGGGACAGAGGGTGCTGGGGCCACTGAGGGCAGCCTCTCGGGGTGCTTGTTCTGCCGTCCCCTGGGGACGTAGAACGTTCTGGGCTCTCTCCTGCCTTCTAGCGCATAGCAGGGTGCTTTGGAGCGCAGTCTGCGTTATGAGCTTGGATGTGCCAAGAAGGAAGTCTTTTTTCTTCTTTTTTCAGGTTTTTGCCGTAGGGTGTGTGAGCTTGCCAGAGAAAGACAGAGAGAGACGAAAAGTGAGAGATCACTGCGCCCACCGGGGGATGGCCGTGCCAGTCTCTTCTCCTCCATTCTCTCCGGACTTCGGGCATACACACACACGTGCCTGGAGGGATTTTCAAGCCAGTAGGTCTGAGAGAGGAGAGAAGAGAGAGTGAGAGAGAGAGAGAGAGAGAGAGAGAGAGAAAAAACAAGCTGCCAGGTCCAGGACTCAAGTAGTTAACCATGTGGGAATCAGATGCCTTAACCGCCAGGCCGCCATGAGGAACCTGTCTTAATCCACACAGTTGTGAGAGTACCCGGTCACTGGAGCATGGGGACAGCCTCCTTAGACATGCCCTCGGGCCTGTGAGCATCCCGTGACGGGACCTTCCTCTTCTCTCCCTCTCCTCCAGCTTCTCCTCATTCCTGTCCAGACCCCCAAGTGGGGGCAGAACTGCAAGGCGCCCTGAGGGGCACGTAGCCAGTGTTAGATGTTAGACCGTTCCTGAGCCTGGGCTTGCCTCTGGGAAAGGACGCACGGCTACCGGTGACAGTGGGCAGCAGCCCCTGTGGCAAAGGGCGCCTGTCACCACCTCGGCGGTCGAGAACCATGGCTAGCAACAGTGGGAGGGGTGGAATGAATGCTGTTGGAGCCGGTGGGAGAAGGGCCCCCCTTCCTGCTGCCGCAGCCCAGGCCTGCTTGCAGCTGGGGTTCTCGGGACACCCCGGCGCCCTACAGGGAGGGCCACCAGCACCTCTGCCTACCGGTCTGATTCCGACCAATCCTCTCCCGTCCTGCTCCAACTTCTGGGTCATTCTGGGCCTGGTGAGAGAGGGCCTCACTTTCCACTTAGAATGGAACTGGGGCCCCTGCACTGCCCCTCCCTGTGTCTACAGCCTGGGCTCTGTGTCCCCAAGGCTGACACTGCCCGCCTTGCCCATGCTGAGCTGGCCGAGGCCTTCCCAGCCCTGCGCGGCTGCAGCTGCCGATCCAGCCTCACGCTTCCTGTGGCCGGAGCTCCCCACGCTCCTGTGGCGACGGGGTCCTCGCTCTGCTCCCCGATCACCCTCAGCTGTTCCCACCAGGCTGGACTCCACTTCTCCTTGACACTCAGCTCTGGTCTCTCGTCTGCATGTACCGTGTCGTACACGGGGACGCAAAAGTTTGCGGAAAAAGGGAATTAAAGGGCACGTTTATTTTGGTACT